>CM042689.1:169537873-170085346 GCA_023614405.1 Avena insularis
TATTTATCTTATTATATAATGAACTCTTGTATTAGGCCTATGGCCATGGAGTTGTAAAAGACTATGTTTGTCTCTGGAATGATATGTAATAATGACCTTTGTTTCTGTGTACTTCATCTTAAACTGTGGATGCTAGCATTGATCCAGGGACTAGCATTGCAATCACAGGGATCCTTACCTTTATAAAGGGAGGGATATTACAAGAGGCCTCCCCCAGCCGAATTGAGCACACCATCTCACTCCCCTCTCCTCACTGGTCGTTTTTGTTCCACCCCGTTCTCGGAGAAAGGCGAGCAGCGCATCGCCGGAATTTCACCGGAGCCCGCCACTGCTGGAGAAGAAGGGAGCCAGCGATTGGAGCTGCACCAGGAGAAGCTGTCGGTACTAGGAGGTTCGCTATCATCGACTTTGTCGTTCGCCCGCCTCACCGACCCTCGCCTGAGCCCCGGTGAGCCCTCAACGACCCCCACCTGCCGCGTTAGGTTTCTTTCTCGCCGGCGCTGCCCGACGTGGACGATGAACCAGGGCCGTTAGATTAGAACCAGATCCCATGGCTCACATTGCCCTATACCGCTTCGCACCCCCTCATATCACTGACGCATGGGGACAACAACTTAACCAGCCCTCGTAAGCGATGTGCTTAGCAGGCTGGCCCATTATTGTTTCCCGCGCAGCCCAGTTGTTTGAATTTAACTTTTTCCATTTAAGTTCAAACCTAGTTCTATACCCATTTTCAAAAATCAACCCAGCTTGATTCAGTGAACCAAATTAGATGAAACCAATTTTGTTAGAAAGGCCTGGAAATGATGAATCCAAGCCCGTTGGATTCAAGTCATTTGAATCTATAGACCAACCTTGGTAAAAATAATAAGGCAGAACCTTTTCTGCATTCAAACATTTTTCAAATTTAAACCATAATATTTTTTGAGTTGATTCCAACTCTCAAAAATCACATTTGATCATACCTTTCAGAATATATAAAAACATTTGGGTTTATTTACAGAAATAATGTTCAAGTAATAAAAGAATGCCACATAGGCATTTCTAGTCACTTTATTTAAGTAAACTAAAAGGTTAAACCTTATTAAATTGTGACACCACTTTAAATCACATTCCCATGGACTAAAATATGTGGTGATGACATGTGTCAACATGATCCCATGTTTTGTTTGGAGAATATTAAATCTTAAGTAGTTTTTCAATGAGTAGAAATTACTTTTCTAAAAATAAAAGGAATTAAACCAAGCTTTAATCTTGTAATGTTAGTGATGATGCTAGATCATCTATAGGACCCTTTTGTGTGATGATTGAAAATAGTTAAGTATTGTTTGGTGATTGTGTACCTCGTATTTATTCATAGACGCTAGTACCGACCAAGGATACGAGGAGGAAGGAGGATACTACAAAGAAGAAGCCGAGGAGAACTTCAACCACTGCTCTGCACAAGGCAAGCTAACACTTGCAAGATACTCTACTTTAGCAAGCCTTACTAATCAAGATGATCTAAATACTTGCTTGTTACCATGCCAACTATATGCCTTAAGCATATATGATCATAACCACTTGATAAACCAATTATAGTTTTACTTGCAAGCTTTATACTTTATTTCTTTATCAGAGCTCTTACTTAGAGTTTACTTAAGTAAATTGTAGATATTAGAAAGATAATTGAAGGTTGCATAAAGAGCATAAAACTTGGCCTAAGCTAGATAATCTTTATGTCATCCTAAGGCATGAGATTGAACTTAGTTAAACTCCACTAGTTTACCACCCCTCATCAGTACTTACCCCCACTTGTAGATGCTACTGCTAAGCATAAAACTTGATCAACTTAGATGGGATTACTTGGTGGAAAAATGGTTATGAAAACCTTGGAATGATGGATCATTCTATTGAAATGTTTTGGACTTGTGTTTCCGAACACCAGATGATTTATGGTGATGAAAATGTTGAGGCATGAGCCTTAGCCCTTTATAAAACTGATGGTTGTCTGGATGCGATACCATTCCAATTTTACCGTACAACCATAATACCCGAGAATTGGGTAGCGCTTGACTGGAAACTTATATACCTTAGTATTAGTTCCCTCACGGCCAAGGTCTGAGCTGAGTCTACCTTGTGAAGATTGTCCACCTGTGCAGTACCCAAGATGACAGTTGGTCATGGTTGGGAGGCCAAACTCACAGGAGAGGTGCTTATATTAGGGCGTGTAATTGAAAGGTTAGTATTGATTATCTGCCTACTGAGTATGGTGAATTCAGGATTTGTTCCGGACGAATGTATCGAATGTTGTGGTGAAAGTGTACAATCTCTGCAGAGTGTCAAACTATTCGAATAGCCGCGGCCGCGGTTATGGACAGTTGGAGTGGCCATACTGTTCCCCCGTCAGATGTTTTCAAAATGACTTGTGAAATGAATTGAGACTTTGACTTGACCACAACAGAGTTGTGACATGAAATTCAAGTTCCCACTTAGGTGTTATAAAATTTGACTAGCTTTCTTTCACCCCTGAACTTAGTAGAGGTAAATCTGGCTTTTTGCAAAACAACCCTAGAGCCTAGTGTCCTATTACAAAAACCCCCTTCACTTGTTAGTATTAGTTTGCGAGTACTTAAAGAGTACTCATGGCTTTGTCCCTGGCTATTCCCGTGGCCAGACTATGAAGAGGAGTACCTAGAGGATGGACCCCAGGAAGGTTACGACAACTAGGATCATCTCACATCGTCAGGATTTCCTGTGAACCAGAAGATGGAGCTTCGCCTACGCTACCATTATTATTACGTATTCCGCTGCTTGAATTGTATTAAGAACTGGATCATGAGATCCTTATTTGTGTAAGACCTTATGTATGGTTTGTAATGGATGATGTACTGTGGTATCCAAATCTGTTATGTCTCGCAAAAATGGTAATATTGGGATTGCGATGTATGGCATAACAGGCATCTGGGATTAAAAATCCGGGTGTTGACAAGTTGGTATCAGAGCCATCCTGACCATAGGAGACCCTAGTTAGACTGGACGTTGAATCAAAAACTTAGTTTCAAAACCAAGGAAGAAAATATTTACAAAAACTTACTCCCACTCTTATCACTTTGATTATTTCATAAAAATTCATGTTCCTCAAAAACTCTTGCAAAATACATAAAATTTGACACACTTGATCACTCTACTAACTTACTCATCTTATATTCTTTTAGATGGACGTGAAATATAGCATGTTTTACCAGTTGGGGAATGGCGGAGACCTTATTTTGAGAGGGATTTGGACCAGCTTTCGGAACTTCTTGAGCGTCCGCACCCCAAGTTCTTCGGAGCTCAGCTCAATGATCAAGAAGGAGAAGATCTGCAGTGGCTAATTTTTTCAAGTCTCCGAGGAAAGATTGAACCTCCCACTGCAGAGGGAATTCAATTCACCTTAAGAGAGAACAACTGGCTCGATTGACATGCCAGGGCCATGCAGGAAGCTCTTGCCCGTCTGTGTGGGCAGAGTATCAACCAAATCAAGGGTACCCGCTTTGAGTTTTGCCCAAGGCGTGATGCTAATGGACAACCACTGAAATCCCCATACCACCACGAACTGAAGACCCAATTGGACCACCTTAGCTTCATGATGTACAATCGTTAGCAGGAATTGGACAATTGTCGTGACTACTCCAACCACAAGTCTGCCATCATCAAGACGAAGGATCAGACCATCGCCATGCTAGCAAAGAATCGCAAGTCTCGCTGCCGTCAGCTCGATAAGAAGGAGCGCATCATTGCCCGTCTTCGCCACCGTATCTCGTCTTTGGAGGAGACCATCCACGAGAGAGACATGCAGTTGGAAGAAAGGGAGAATGCCGGAGAGGATCTTCGTGGAGACCCCTACTCCTATCTCAGCAATGATGATGATTTTCTGGAGGATCAGGCTATGGATTTCTTCACTAATGAGGAGGATTTCGCCTTGATCAATGACGACGATGATGATGAGGATGACGACTACACCGCCTCCGAGGAGTAGTAGCACTTGAGCACTAGCGTAGTGAGTAGTATTCGGTCCCACTGTATCGTAGTTTCTAGAATGGTTCTTAAAACCATCTCTTTTTCTTGTTTTGTGGTGTGTGTTTGTATCGTGCGCTATGAATGAATGAATGAAAAGCAAGTTGCTAGAAAAATCTGAGTCAAACTTTAAAAACTTTTCAAATTCCCTGAACCTTAGAAGTTTCCCTCTTTTCTCATGATCTTTCTCAATCTTCAGATGCCACGCGGAGGAAGTGGTTCATCCCCGAACCCAATGTTGCAGATCCTGCAAATGTTGGTTTCTGACCGCGAAGCTGAAAGAGCGGAACGTCAAGCCAACCTAGCCACCCTTCAACAGATAGCTCAGCTACCCCACAACAATCAAGGCCACGGAAACTAGGACAACCATGGATCTAAGCTCAAGAATTTCCAGAGCACCAACCCACCTGTTTTCACTAAGTCGAAAGAGCCCTTAGACGCTGATGATTGGCTACAAACCATGGAAAATAACCTAGAAGTCGCCGGAGTGGAAGCTAACGAGAAAGTTATGTTCGCCACCCACTATCTAGCCGGAGATGCCATAGCATGGTGGAACAGTGTTCGTGCCTTGACCGAAGGACAGATGATGACCTCAGAGGAATTCAAGGTCAAGTTCAGCAGAACCCATGTGCCACCGGGTTTGATCAAGAGGATGAGAGATGAGTTCAGAGAACTGAAGCAAGGAAGGATGACCGTAGTGGAATACCGTGACAAATTCTTGTCATTAGCTAGGTATGCCCCGGATGAGATCGACACGGAAGCCAAGAAGAAAGAAAGATTCCTGAATGGTCTCCACGATGAGATGCAGACTGTGTTAGTCAATATCCCCTTTGCTGATATTGAAGCTCTTGTCGACTCTGCCATCCAGATGGAAGGAAAGATCAACCAGGCCAATGAGAACCGCAAGCATCGCATGATGCATCAACCAGGAACCCATCAGACCCAAAAGTATCGCCCTAACCCATCTCCAGGATTTGCCCCGAGAACCAACAGACCCCCGATGAACCGTCCGACCTATCCTAACCGTGGAAACCCAAGGCCCGGAGGAAATCACTCAACCCCGGCAACTCTAAAAATTTCAATCGTGCCCCACCCAAGTTCAACAACAACAATGCTACCGCCAACACCAACACTGCCCCGAGGACTGGAAGCAATGTTGTGCCTGTTGCAGCAAAGGACAAGTCGCAAGTAACTTGATATGACTGTGGAAATAAGGGTCACTACTACAACGAGTGCCCCAACGAGAAGAATGCCGCATGCCCCAATGCAAATGCCCCAGCTTAGCAGAAGCGTCGTGTTCAACCAGGAAGAAGGTTTGCCCCAGGGAATTCGCTCAACTGCAACGGCCGTCTGTTTCTCATGTAGGCTGAAGAAGCTCAAGAAGCGCCAGACGTTGTGTTGGGTATGTTTTCTGTTAATCCCCGGAACAGGACCCATAGCCCAGAGACCATATAGTATGAACCCGTCTGAACTAGCAGAACTGAAGAAGCAACTGGATGCCATGCTGGAAATTGGATTGATTCAACCAAGTGCGTCACCATGGAGATCACCTGTCTTATTTGTGGACAAGAAAGATGGAGGTAATCGTTTGTGTATGGATTATCAGAAGATGAATGATGTCACCATCAAAAACAAGTACCCCTTGCCCAAGATAGAAGATTTCTTTGATCAGTTGACCGGTGCCAAAGTGTTTTCTAAGATTGATCTTAGAACTGGTTATCATCAACTCAAAATTCGCGCAGAGGATATTCCAAAGACTGCCTTTACCACCAGATATGGATTATACGAGTATACCGTTATGTCCTTTGGATTAACCAATGCCCCCGCTTATTTCATGAATCTCATGAATAAGATTTTTATGGACTTCCTGGATAATTTTGTCGTTGTTTTCATTGATGACATTCTGATTTATTCCAAATCGGAAGAAGAACATGAGCTACACCTAAGGACCATTGTTGGAACCCTTAGAGAGCATCAGTTATATGCCAAGTTTAGCAAATGTGAATTCTGGTTACAGGAGGTAGGATTCCTCGATCACATTGTATCAGCCAGAGGAATTGCCATTGCTCCTGCAAAGGTGAAAGATGTCGAAGATTGGCAAGCCCCAACCACTCAAACCCAAGTTTGTGCATTCTCGGATTGGCGGGATACTACCGCAAGTTTGTAGAGGGATTCTCGAGTATCGCCAGACCCATGACCCAATTGTTGAAGAAGGACAAGAAGTTTGAATGGACCGAGAAATGTGAAGCGAGTTTTCAAGAACTCAAGAGAAGATTGATTTCAGCCCCAATCTTAATCATGCCGGATATCACAAAGCCCTTCGACGTGTATTGTGATGCATCCAAGATAGGACTCGGATGTGTGCTAATGCAAGAAGGGAAAGTTATATCTTGTCTATCTCGACAACTGAAACAACATGAGAAAAATTACCCAACCCATGACATCGAACTCGCAGCCGTAGTTCTAGCCCTGGAGACATGGAGGCATTACCTGATGGGAAACCGTTGTGAGATTTATTCGGATCACAAGAGCCTAAAGTATATATTCACTCAGAAGGAGTTGAATATGAGGCAGAGAAGATGGATTGAGTTAATCAAAGATTATGATCTGGACATTCACTATCACCCTGGTAAAGCCAACGTAGTAGCAGATGCCCTTAGGAGATTGCCGTGCAGCTTGAACTCCATGATTTTGAAGGAGCAACCAAGTTTGCACAAAGAGATGGAAGATTTTCAAATGGAATTAGTGAGTGAAGGATTTTTGGCTAGCATCGAACTTCAACCCACTTTGATCAGCCAGATCAAAGAGGCGCAGAAAGGAAATGCTAGTATTGATGGAATCAAGCGTCGTATCGGTACAGGCAAGGTACGCGGATTCACCGAAGACGAAGAAGGAGTTCTGTGGTACAAAGGATGCCTTTGTGTACCAGAAGATTCTGAGTTGAAAGAAGTTATTCTCAAGGAAGCTCATGATACTCTTTATTCTATCCACCCCGGAGGAACTAAGATGTATCAAGATTTGAAAGAGCAATTTTGGTGGCATAAGATGAAGAGAGAAATCGGAAGTTATATCGCCAAGTGTGATATATGTCAGCGAGTCAGGGCAGGGCATCAAAGACCTGCTGGATTGTTGCAACCATTGCAGATTCCGAAATTGAAATGGGATTCCGTTGGAATGGACTTTATCACCGGATTTCCTACTTATAGTAGGGGAAATGACTCTATCTGGGTCATAGTGGACAGATTATCCAAAGTCGCCCATTTCTTACCCATGCAGACCACATATCAAAGTGCGAAGCTAGCCTAGATTTCAGTACCGCTTATCACCCTCGGACCGATGGACAAACGGAGCGAGTAAATCAAATACTCGAAGACATGCTGAGAGCATGTGTGTTAGAATATGGATCTATGTGGGAAGACTGTCTGCCGTTTGTAGAATTTTCGTACAATAATAGTTATCAAACTAGTTTGCAAATGGCCCCATTTGAATTCATGTACGGAAGGAAGTGTCGCACCCCTTTGAACTGGTCGGAAGTAGGATAGAGTCAGATTTTCGGACCCGACATCCCACGAGAAGCAGAAGAGAAGGTTCACAAGATTCATGAGCACCTCAAGACAGCCCAGTCCAGACAGAAGAGTTACGCCGACAAGAGACGTTGAGACCTCGCCTTCAACATAGGAGATTTGGTATATCTGAAAGTGTCGCCATTGAAGGGAATGCAGCGTTTCCAACTCAAAGGAAAGTTAGCCCCCAGATATATTGGACCTTTCAAAATTTTGTACCATCGAGGAGAAGTGTCTTATCAATTGGAACTACCCAAAGAGATGTCAGCCGTGCACAATGTGTTCCATATCTCATTACTTCGCAAGTGCCTCGAAGTTCCAGAGAATATGGAAGTGTTCAATAATATCGATCATCAGACCATAGAGATCAACGATGTCCTGACCTATCCCGAAGTACTCATCCGTATTTTGGAAGAAGCTTTCAGAACTACCCCAACCCGAAGCATCAAGTTTCTCAAGATTTAGTGGAGCAACCACACAGAAGAGGAAGCTACCTGGGAGTGCGAAGATCACATGAGGACGGAGTTTCCCGATCTCTTCAAATCCTAGGTAATCTTTTCGTCTTTTTCAAATCTCGGGATGAGATTTTTTTTAAGGGGGAAAGGTTTGTAACATCCCAAAAATACTAAACTTGGATCATCAAACTCTAATCTTCAAAATTAGGGTTAACAAAAAACATTTCTAAATAAGAATATGAAAGCATGCATGTGTGTATGCATTCCAATTTGGATTATTTTGAATTGCCTTGTTTATGTGTTTCTTTGCTTGTAAAATGATTCTTAGGTAAAATAAACATCATCTAAACAATCCCCACACTTTTGCCAAAGACAAATAAATCAAAACAAACAAAATGAGTGAATGGTCATTTTGACCAATTTAACTCCCATGCCTACTTTGGTTGTCTCAAACTTTCAGAACTTAACAAAAACTTGTTTGGATCTTTGCACCCCTTGATAGTACTCATAACAATGTATCAAGGCCCACTTTGTGATCATCCAGAAACATTTGAATGTAGAGTTTAAATGATAGTTCAAAATTGAATCTTTATCATATGGGAAGATCCCACTTTTTCAAAAACCACTCAAACAAGCTCAACTTTAAAAACCCAAGCATCTGCAGACTCACCAGCACCAACCTACCACACCCACCAAAAATCTTTTCAAAATTCAAAACTAGAGTTCATGCGGCCATTTCATCAAACACCTTGCAGATACAAATCAAACAAAATCTAAACACTATTTGGAGCAGTGATTTGAGCCTAACTTGTTCCCTCTCTGGACACCACTAGCCTTAGTAGATCATCTAACAAACGAAACTAATCTCTAGCACTACTGTAAGCTAGACATTGTCATCAATGTGGAGCAGGCCGAGTGCACCCTTGCCACCCACATGTCGACAGCAAGCTAGGACAGGAACCAAGCCTAGCCAACATGTATGGGAGCAAGCTAACACCCCACCGCCACTCCCTGTCCAGCGCTCGAACCTTGCCAGCCCCTGGACCACACGCACAGACCATGCCAAGCTCACCAGCAACCATGCCGAGAGCGCGCCCCGTGCGCCACGCTCGACAGACACCCACAGACCACGCGCCACCCTCGCCGTGTGCATACGTGATCACCACCGTCCTAGCAACCCCGCAGACACACTCGTTCACCGCCGCGCGGACCACGCGTGCTGTGCGCCATAAAAACTTCCATAGGGAACGCGTAGAGCACCGCCGCATTCCGACCAATCCGCACCGTCCCATGCCTCACCACCACGTCGTTGAGCTTCGCCAGGGAGCACAGCACCGCCACCTACTGTCGCCCACGCCAATAGCCCTCTGTGTCGTCGACCATGACGAGCTCACCTTGCGCCTGTCGGTCCCCTCGCGCCAATATAAATAGAGGACACCCCCAGCTGAATTGAGCACACCATCTCACTCCCCTCTCCTTACTGATCGTTCCACACCGTTCCTAGAGCAAGGCGAGCAGCGCATCGCCGGAATTTGACCGGAGCCCGCCGCTGCTGGAGAAGAAGGGAGCCAGCGATTGGAGCCGCCCCAGGAGAAGCTGCCGGTACCAGGAGGTTCACTGTCGTCGACTTCGTCGTTCGCCCGCCTCACCGACCCTACTTTGAGCCCGGTGAGCCCCGACGACCCCCCACCGCCGCGTTAGGTTTACATCTGCTTGCGCTGCCCGACGTGGACGATGAACCAGGGCCGTTAGATTAGAACCAGATCCCATGGCTCACATGGCCCCGTACCGCTTTGCACCCCCTCGTCTCACTGACACGTGGGGACAACAACTTAACCAGCCAGCGTGGCCTTAGCTGCTGGCCGCCCGATCGCTTCCCAAGACCAGTTGTTTGAATTTAAATTTTTCCATTTAAGTTCAAACCTAGTTCTGTACCCATTTTCAAAAATCAATCCAGCTCGATTAAGTAACCAAATTAGATGAAACCAATTTTGTTAGAAAGGTCTGGAAATGCTGAATCCAAGACCGTTGGATTCAAATCATTTGAATCTATAGATCAACCTTGGTAAAAATAACAAGGCAGAACCTTTTATGCATTCAAACATTTTTCAAATTTAAACCATAATAGCTTTTGAGTTGATTCCAACTCTCAAAAATCACATTTGATCATACCTTTCAGAATATATAAAAACATTTGGGTTTACTTACAGAAATAATGTTCAAGTAATAAAAGAATGCCACATAGGCATTTCTAGTCACTTTATTTAAGTAAAATAAAAGGTTAAACCTTATTAAATTGTGACACCACTTTAAATCACATTCCCATGGACTAAAATATGTGGTGATGACATGTGTCAACGTGATACCATGTTTGGTTTGGAGAATATTAAATCTTAAGTAGTTTTTCAATGAGTAGAAATTACTTTTCTAAAAATAAAAGGAATTAAACCAAGCTTTAATCTTGTAATGTTAGTGATGATGCTAGATCATCTATAGGACCCTTTTGTGTGATGATTGAAAATAGTTAAGTATTGTTTGGTGATTGTGTACCTCGTATTTATTCATAGACTCTAGTACCGACCAAGGATACGAGGAGGAAGGAGGGTACTACAAAGAAGAAGCCTAGGAGAACTTCAACCACTGCTCTGCACATGGAAAGCTAACACTTGCAAAATACTTGCTTGTTACCATGCCAACTATATGCCTTAAGCATATGTGATCATAACCACTTGATAAACCAATCCTAGTTTTACTTTCAAGCTTTATACTTTATTTCTTTATCAGAGCTCTTACTTAGAGTTTACTTAAGTAAATTGTAGATACTAGAAAGATAATTGAAGGTTGCATAAAGAGAATAAAACTTGGCCTAATATAGATAATCTTTATGTCATCCTAAGGCATGAGATTGAACTTAGTTAAACTCCACTAGTTTACCACCCCTCATCAGTACTTACCCCCACTTGTAGATGCTAGTGCTAAGCATAAAACTTGATCAACTTAGATGGGATTACTTGGTGGAAAAATGGTTATGAAAACCTTGGAATGATGGATCATTATATTGAAATGTTTTGGACTTGTGTTTCCGAACACCAGATGATTTATGGTGATGAAAATGTTGAGGCATGAGCCTTAGCCCTTTATAAAACTGATGGTTGTCTGGATGCGATACCATTCCAATTTTACCGTACAACCACAATACCCGAGAATTGGGTAGGGCTTGACTGGAAACTTATATACCTTAGTATTAGTTCCCTCACGGCCAAGGTCTGAGCTGAGGCTACCTTGTGAAGATTGTCCACCTGTGCAGTACCCAAGATGACAGTTGGTCATGGTTAGGAGGCCAAACTCACAGGAGACGTGCTTATACTAGGGCGTGTAATTGAAAGGTTAGGATTGATTATCCACATAGTGAGTATGGTGAATTCAGGATTTGTTCCTAGCGGATGTATCGAATGTTGTGGTGAAAGTGTACAATCTCTGCAGAGTGTCAAACTATTCGAATAGCCGCGTCCGCGGTTATGGACAGTTGGAGTGGCCATATTGTTCCCCCGTCAGATGTTTTCAAAATGACTTGTGAAATGAATTGAGACTTTGACTTGACCACAACAGATTTGTGACATGAAATTCAAGTTCCCACTTAGGTGTTATAAAATTTGACTAGCTTTCTCTTGCCCCTGAACTTAGTAGAGGTAAATCTGGCTTTTTGCAAAACAACCCTAGAGCCTAGTGTCCTATTACAAAAACCCCTTCACTTGTTAGTATTAGTTTGCGAGTACTTAAAGAGTACTCATGGCTTTTTCCCTGGCTATTCATGTGGCCAGACTATGAAGAGGAGTACCTGGAGGATGGACCCCAGGAAGGTTACGACAACTAGGATCATCTCCCATCGTCAGCATTGCCTGTGACCCCGAAGATGGAGCTTCGCCTATACTACCGTTATTATTATGTATTCTGCTGCTTGAATTGTATTAAGAACTGGATCATGAGATCCTTATTTGTGTAAGACCTTATGTATGGTTTGTAATGGATGATGTACTATGGTATCCAAATCTGTTATGTCTCGCAAAAATGGTAATCCTGGGATTGCGATGTATGGCATAACAGTCATCTTGGATTAAAAATCCAGGGGTTTGATAGATATGGTGGTGGAGATCGATGGAGATGGCTCCGGGGGCACTTCCCTGTCCCGGCAGGGTGCCGGAACATACACTTTATGTCCCCCGAATCTCCCCTTCGGTGGCGGTGGCACTATGGAGGTTTTCGTGGATTTCTTCTGGATCGTTTAGGTTTTTCCCATGAGAGGATTCTTATAGGCTCAGGAATCAAGGTCGGTGGGGCCCCACACCCCCTCAAGGCGCCTCTAGGGCTTGCCCGCACCTAGGGAGGTTTGGCCACCCTGTGGCCCCCTCCGGCTTTGCTTCGTTGTTCCGTGTTGCTCCGGGAAAAATAATAACTTTGGCTTTTGTCCCGTCCAATTACGAGAATATTGATTTTCTGCCTTTCTGCACGAAATGTAAGGAAGCGAACAGCAAGCGGCACTATGGCAACTTGTTAATAGGTTAGTTCTAGAAAAGATATAAAAACACCTCAAAGTATAGACAAAGCAAAGCAAAGTATATACAAAACAAGCATGGAGCATCAAAAATTATAGATACGTTTCCGACGTATCAATAACCTGCCACCACCCTGACGAAGGACCAAGGAGAAACGTCGCTAACCACTAAATTCAGCCCGAGTTAACCCTTACGGCTCCGTTAGGTAACCACCATAACAAGTTAGTCGTAATAAGGCATCACTCGAAGACCACAACTCTAGTGCCACGCCAATGCCCCAAGACGAAGGATCTACCCCCGACCTCGATGATCCCAAGTAAAGCTCTAAGGTGGAAAGACTGCGTCTTTCCACTGAAATCCAGAAGACCGACCATGAGAAGATAATACCAAAAGATATTCATCCCAAGAATATGCTCCAAACCCCACCCCGAGAGTCATCAGAGGAACATAAAACAAACATTATCAACATTCTTTAGAAGACTGCTCGATCCTCCCGACACCCGAGACGTTTAGAATTAAGACAACAAGACTGCCCGACGCCGCTAATACTACCCTCCAAGGAGAATAAAGAAACCCGAAAGCATCGACCTCCGAATCTACAAACCCCGAGACGGAGGACGAAGAACTATCCCCTTCAGAAGTATCACCCTCTCCTCAAGTCATCACCCCCGGGAGATCCACTCGTCAAAGCAAACATCAGAGAAGGCGCGACCCTCACCGCTGAAGAGCTGAATATCACTCATACCCCCATCCCCCGAGTAAATACATTAACCAAGTTGGTACCCAACCCAGGGACGACCACCAGAGTTAAGAACACGCCCGGCATAGTCCTTCATACCCTACCACTTTAACTTTCCAACCCCTAGCAAGTGATGGCATCAAGTACCTTCACTAGCAGCCGGCGCAAATCTGCTAAATTCTGTATGGACCATGTTGGGTGGTATGCAAGAATAATGCCCTCCTTTGCGTGTTTTACCCATGACGTTGCATCAGACCGACCCCGAAAAGACACCTTTCCTAAAGGACAGTGTTCCGAGACCACCAACAGCCAATGACAATCCTCAACCTATTGGACCCCTACCTAGCTCACAACTAACAAACTGGAATCTAGTTAAACGCCTCTCCCGCTATGACTAGTACTTCAAGGGGAGGCATCGACGCCTCCCATGAAGCGGTACCAGGTCGACAAAATATGACCACCTCCGGACGAAAGGTGCAACGCCATCCCCCAGCATCATCTACGACTCCAATATGGAAAGCCTGCGACTCCACCAGAAACCCCTAGTGTCACTCTAAGGGGGAAAGACTGCGTCTTTCCCGCCCAAAAACCTGATAGAACCCTGGAGTCGAACACTAGTGATCATTAAGTTATGACCATCCCTGTGGAATACGAATCATCGGCCCTGCAAGAAGGACGACAGTCGGCACTCCTCCAGAATCATAAGGTACTCTAGGAAAGTTCTCCACCACAGAGTCGACAGCCCAACCAGTACTTCCAGCATTTCAAGACCAAGAAGGCAGAGAAGCTGACTTCAACGGTAAAGGTTTGAAGAAGGCACCACTCGTTGTCTCACCGCAAGAAGAAAGGACCCCATCGACGCTAAACCTACCTAGAATTGTCCTAAAGGGGAAAAGACTATGTCTTTTCCATTCGTTTAATCCAAGCAACTCAATCCGAAGGCATTCAACTCCGATCTATAACTACCCGCGCCGGTTAGCTGTAAAATTTGTTAGTGCCTAATATTTTCCACCGCTGAAATTGTTAAACTGATGTTATCACCCAACCCTACTCCTCCCTAATCTCGGGACGAGATTATCTTAAGGGGGAAAGGTCTGTAACATCCCAATTTCAGCAATCCCGATTAACTGTCCAAAAGGCAAAATCAGGGTGAACAAAAACTTTTTCTTGTTAAGTGTTGTAATGTTTGTTTACTGGTTTGCTTTTGTTGATGCAAATGTTTGTGTATCAAGTGATGTACTCCTCATCTCAACACTAGTTTACAAAAAGCTATTTTACAAAAGAGATGTCTTGGCTCATCTTTCATATTCCCAAATGATCTGGCATTTCCCAAAACCTGAGCCAAGATGACCTTGAAAAAACAAAAATATTTTACTAGTTCTATTAACAAAACTATGGAGAACTAAAATATAGTCTGTTTTCAAGACCGAACCCTCAACTACTCTTACCTCTAGTCTTTCCAAAACCTTTATTAAAACCTTCTCTTTCCAATCTTGGTAGAAATACCAAGAGGTCCTTATCTTACTTCAAAGCACCACCAATTCAAAATGCCCATCTCTACCTCAAGCTAGGCTTGATGGTAACCTTAGTAGTAGTTGTATAAGTTTGATAGGATCAATTGCCTTGATCTGCTGTCTGATGAATTTCCTTGATCTGCTGATTGCATTGTTTGCTTAGGAACTAGAGTGAGAAAATCCAGTAGCTCATATCTTAGGACCCAATCTATGCTTGTGATCTTCAATCTCATATCAAGCATCCAAGTCTAGATCTATCCTAAGCCACTAAGGTGATCATCACCCCTCCTAATCAGATCAATCCAGGGATAATCCCTTCTAATAGTTCCAACTAATTAAAGATGCAATCTAAGCATGAATCCTATCGAGTTATTTAACACTTCAAAATCATATCCTTGATCATGATTTTGGAACTTAGCATCCTCTCAAAATTATCTCAACTTCCACTCTAGTCTAAAACCCTAAATCTGCCAAAATGGCCAAGTCTGGATTTCTTATCTAGATTCAATCTTTGGAGCTCTACCTTTTCCAACCTATATGCATTCTTGAGAATGTACTGGAACCATCTTGTATTACATCATTAGTACTACAAAATCCCACTCTTTCCCTTGGGTAAACCATTCTTAAGCCAACTCATCCGTGATGGTTTTGTTGACATCATGGTAATCTTTTCTACAAAACTAGACAATAGGCCTACTTTGGCAGAGGCTCACATCTATATGCCACCTCCCCTTAACCAAATATTTGCATAGTTATTATCTACTAACCATGGCCTATAAACCCCCACTTCCCTTGTTCCCATTGTATCTTTGTGCTTCTTACATCCACATGGTTTAGGAGGCTACCTGATGTATCTGCTATGGCAGCTTTATTTTCAACAAAGTTTGCCATCTTTTCTAGATCACCTCAAATGCAACCAAGCCCAACTATTTCTTCCATGATCATCTATATGATATGGAATATCCATCCATATACCCCGTGTACCAAGGTGAGCTTTGAGCTCCCTAATCCAACCCTGTTTAGGTGGCATCAAAATAACAAAACCCTAGATTCCCAAAAATCTAGTTTCTTTCCTTTTTACCCAAAAACCTTCAAAACCCAGGTGGACAATGATGTATAAATCAATCTTACATCCTCTAACTTGGTTAGGATAATTCCCCAAATAATTTCCATAATTATTTGGAGCCCAAAACTATTTAAATCCTTTTTTCTGACAAAACCCTAAAATCTTTGTCTATAAAGGAAAATTTGTTTTTCTCCAAATCACCTTGTAAACTGAAAGCTCTTTTGATGCCTAATCATCATATCCCATCTTTACAACTCAAAAATAAATATTTTTGAGATCCTTTATTATTTCGTTTTGCCCTTTTTCTTAAATGGCAGAAACAAGAAATAATTACCCAAAAATACTTTTCACCTCAATAAATTCCAATAAAATTCTCCAATATGTAATATGGTATTCAGAACCATTTCACATAAAAAACAAACCCTTCCCAATGTAAAGATATCAAACAAGCTTCCATAATCTATTTCTGCACTTTTTGATTAAATAGATTTAAGTGGACTAATACCCCCATAGAAAAATCTGAACTAAATCCTGGAGGTGTACAAGGACCATACCCTCCAACCAAAACCATCTCCCCATCTTTCCAATATCAAAAATTTAAAACTTCCCTTTATGATGACTAAAATGGCTAATCTTGCAATCTACCCAAATCTTAAACCAAAACACACCCAACCCCCATCAAAGCTTGCCAAGTAAGTCTCCCAAGCAGCATAACTCCCTTCTGGTCGAAGAACACTGTAGCAACACTGTAGCATGCCCCACCTCTTTGTCCCACATGGTTGTTTGAGAGGGAGCCAAAGGAAAGGCCTTGTCTAGCCATTTCTTTTCTCATTACAGCAGCCCCTCCCTCCTCTTTGTCCCCTACCACGACCAGAGACCCGTCTCTCACCCCTCCACCGCCCTCATGGCCCAATGAATGGCTATCCCCCTCTCCACAAGCTCCTCCTACACTATGTCTACCATGGACCCTCCCTTGTTTATAAGGCCGCCAGTACAGAGCCCCTTCCCTAGCTCATTTGCTTCCTCCCACTCCCACACACCTCCCCCAGCACCTCCCTCTTCCTCTCCTGCCCTGGCTTGCCCGAGAGAAAGGGAGAGGAGAGCACCTCGGCCATGACAAGAAAATCGAGCCCTGTGATCCCTTCTCCACGTCTTCCCCTCTGAATGTCACCTTACAACCCCCTACCCTCTCTTACTCTTCCCTGCTGTTTTCTTGGCTCAGGGACGTGTCCAGCAGCATCTCCGGCGAGCCCTCGAAGCTCCTCTCGGTGCCACTTGCGCGAGCCATCTCCTGCGCTGGAAACCCCTACTTCCTCCCCTCCCTGAGCTCACCATGATGAACCCCGTCCCCCTGCGCACTCGCCGTCGCATCCTCCTCACCAGGTAACCCTCCCCAACCGCCGCCCGACCCTGCTAGGGTTTCCAGCACCGTAGGCTGTTTTCGTCGAGCACGACGATGGGCAACCGTCCGATCAAACTACATCTGATGGCCCCGTACCCTCCGTACCCCTTCATCTCCCAGCCCCACTGACTAGAGGGCCCCATGGCCAGGATTTGAAATCCCACCCCACACGTTACCTCACCCTAGTGGGCCAAATCTCCACCCCACTGGCCCGTTTCTCCCAGATCCTGCCCGCGGGTGCCGTTTTCCCTTTTTCTTTTCTATTGAAATTCCAGATCTGGTACTGCATGCTTGGTTTAAATAGTTTAATATTGAAAAGTAGCTTCCCAGTACCAGATCTAAAATTTCCTATGTACCCACATGTCTTCCTAAGCATGCAGTATAAGAATTAAGCCAAAACAATATTTGGTTTATTCATAATAAATCCTCTACCAATATGTGTACTTTTCACTAATAAATTGGCACTGAAGGATAATGGCCATACCTTGCATGTACCATTGGTCCCACCTAAAATGGCATCCTGGTTTTCCCATAGCAAAAATAGCAAAAACACGCCATTTCTGTCTTTAGGATTTTGGTGAATTAAATTATTTTGTGCATGGTTTACTCACTAGTAAAATCACCACATTATCTCTGTAACTCCAAAAAGGTTGATTCCAATTTCTACGGAAAGGAATTCTCAGTACCTACTATGTTTCCTTGGAATCAACTAAAAAGCTTATGTAATTTAAATATGATGAAAAATTCAAATCTGAGCCAGCATTGCCTTTGGGAATTCCTCCAGGGCATTATGGAAATTGTTTTGTGGTGATTCAAAGTCCTCTTGAATAAGTACACTAAATACTAGCTAATCATCCAAAGAAATAATTTTTGGAGCTCCAGAATTTGTCTGGTGAATTATCTCCTAAAACTAGGGTTTTATATTTTATTCACTATAAAACCCATTATAAATCAATGGAAATTGATAAAATAATGAAACCCTTTTGTTGGCTACATTTTATCAATACCTATCTGAGGGTATCATGTTTGCACATTGATCTTACACAGATCAAGCCCTTGGTAAAAAAACCTCTCTTAGGTAGTCCCTAGACTATAAATCCAAAGGGATCATTTCCATAATGCCTCCAAATCTTCTCAATACAATCAAATCAAACCTCCAACATCCTACTGATGTATATCCTGTATTTATATTTTTTTTCCTGTTTGGTTTGATGTTTGTATGCCTTGTACTGAATGTGGGATTGCCTGTTTGCATGTATGCTCGATAACGGCGATAGTTGCGTTTGTGAGACGCTTAGAAGAAGGAAGCATTTGGGTTATCCTTACTATTATTATTGGTTTTATGGTATTATAAAGAAGTCACGGGACACTCCCTGGTCACAGGCAGGCCACCTTCTTGCTCATACACCTTGTCCTATTATTTATCTATGCATGTTTTATCTACTCATTTATGCAAAGTGCATTTGTTTTACTATGGTATACTTTATATGGGGAATGTTTGGATCCTCCAAAAAGTTACCCCTTAGTACCATTAGGTACAACCCAATTGTATAATACCTATATTTCCTTAGTATGATAGATGGTGTTTAACATCATAATCCCTTGGAGACCCCGTTTTAAGCCTAAGCAAAAGTATAGGATGGGAAGACCCCGGGAAAAGACTTTCAAAAATGTTTTCTGAGAAAACCTTGGTGAGGCTTGACCTACCAAGTGGTTTGGAAAATGAGAAGGGTTTTGTTTTACAAAAAGGTGGACAAAAGATGGAGGAAAAATGTTTACGAAAACACGCCCGGCTGTACAGTTCCTAATGCTTGAGCAATTAACCCGTGCAACCACATTACACTAGAATGGGACGGGGCTAGGCTAGAAGTTTCTCTAATCCGGTATAGGTGCCTCAAACTACTATGGGGCAGAACAAATTCCCGAAGGCTGGGTTTCCCCTGTAAAGTCCCATGTGAAACATCGGTCTGGGGAAGGTAAATACCGTCTAAATGGCGGCCAGACGATACTATGAGCCCCTCATTGAAAGTGCACACCCTGCAGGGTGCAAAACGCGCTCCGGTTGGCTTGTGACTATATAGGGCGTCCCGGTTTTGAGGGGATTAACCTCATAGGGTAGGCACTTGTATCGGAGAGGGCCTTCGGAAGGCCTTGATCAGTTATTCGACCCACGATCGGTGCGGATCAGGGATGGGTAATCGGATGGTGTGGGTACAGTGTACAACCTCTGTAGAGTGTAAATCTATTTGAATAGCCGAGTCCTTAGTCATGGACGATTGTGATGGCTGCTGCATGGGCTGATGGTTTTGTTTTCCAAAAGGACTTCGGAAAAGCAATGGCTCGAAAAAGTTTTGACCATGGGATGGTCGGGTAAATGGAGGAAGGAGTTTGGTCATGACATGACCGGAAGGAGAAACAAATGGGTGACCCAATCCTAGTGTTTTCCTAAAACTTTTCAAAAAGGTTTCCAAAATGTTTTACAAAAGTTTTCAAAAAAGATATAGAGACATGCTATATATACAAGAGAAACTAATTTACAAAAGAACCTCTTATGGAGCCATCCTACCACATCCATACTGCATATCCTTTACTTATTGTTATCTTAAGGTGGTTTGCGAGTACATTCAAAGTACTCACCAGCATTGTCCCTGGCTATTTACTTGGCCAGATTTTTCTAGAAGCAAGAGGATTGATGGAGATTGCTGAAGTCTATGCGAGCTAGGCCGTCTTCTCAGTCAGTCGCCTGTAGGTTAAGGCATGACATGGGATCTGCGCTTGAAGACTTCCGCTATTGATGTTATATCGCCATAATGCCGTAAATGTAAGTACTTGTATTTGTTAATTATGGATGTTGTAATGATACTTGTCGATTATGCTCATGGCTCACTGATCATGGGAATGTGAATTGCATGCATAACGGGTATTCTCGGACCGTAAATCCGGGGTGCCACATTTTCTAAGATTGATCTTAGAACTGGCTATCATCAACCCAAGATTCGCGCAGAGGATATTCCAAAGACTGCCTTTACCACCAGATATGGATTTTATGAGTACACTGTCATGTCTTTTGGATTAACCAATGCCCCCCACTTATTTCATCAACCTCATGAATAATATTTTTATGGACTTCCTGGATAAGTTTGTCGCTGTTTTCATCGATGACATTCTAATCTATTCCAAATCAGAAGAAGAACATGAGCTACACCTGAGGACCATCCTTGGAACCCTTTGGGAGCATTAGTTGTATGCCAAGTTTAGCAAATGTGAATTCTGGTTACAGGACATAGGATTCCTCGGACATATTGTATCAGTCGGAGGAATTACCGTTGACCCCGCCAAGGTTAAGGATGTTGAAGAATGGCAAGCCCCAACCACTCAAACCCAAGTTCGTGCGTTTCTTGGATTAGCGGGATACTACCGCAAGTTCGTAGAAGGATTCTCGAGCATCGCAAGTCCCATGACCCAATTGCTGAAGAAGGATAAGAAGTTTGAATGGACGGACAAATGTGACGCAAGTTTTTAGGAACTTAAGAAGATATTGATCTCAGCCCCAATCTTGAAGATGCTGAATATCACGAAGCCCTTTGATGTGTATGGTGACGCATCCAAGATTGGTCTCGGATGTGTGCTTATGCAAGAAGGCAAAGTTATATCTTATCTATCCCGACAACTGAAGCAGCATGAGCAGAATTATCCTACCCATGGCCTTGAACTAGCAACCGTAGTTCTATCCCTGAAGAATATTCGGATCCCAAGAGTCTGAAGTATATTTTCACTCAGAAGGAGCTGAATATGAGGCAAAGAAGATGGATAGAGATAATCAACGACTATGATTTGGACATCCACTATCACCCCAGTAAAGCCAATGTGGTAGCATATGCCCTTAGCAGATTGCTGTGTCGCTTGAACTCTATGATTCTGAAGGAGCAACCAAGTTTGCACAAGGAGTTGGAAGATTTTAGAATGGAACTAGTAAGTGAAGGATTTTTGGCTAGCATAGAACTTCAACCCACTTTGATTAGTCAGATCAAGGGGGCACAGAAAGGAAATGCTAGTATCGACGCAATCAAACGTCATATAGGTACAGGCAAAGTACCCGGATTCACCGAAGATGAAGAAGGAGTTTTGTGGTATAAGGGACGTCTCTGTGTGCCAGCAGATTCCGAATTGAAGCAAGCTATTTTGAAAGAATCCCATGATACTCTTTATTCTATCCACCCCGAAGGAACAAAGATGTATCAAGATTTGAAGGAGCAATTTTTGTGGCATAAGATGAAGAGAGAAATCAGAAGCTACATAGCCAAGTGTGATATTTATCAGAGATTCAAGGCGGGACATCAGAGATCCACAGGACTGTTGCAACCATTGCAGATTCCAGAATGGAAATGGGATTCAGTCGGAATGGATTTTATCACCGGATTGCCTACATCTAGTAGGGGAAATGACTCTATTTGGGTCATAGTTGAGGAACCCAGTTTCTTACCTGTCAAGACAACCTATCAGAGCTCGAAGCTAGCAGAGTTATGCATCGCTAGAATCATCAGTTTGCATGGAGTCCCCAAGAACATTTTATCGGATCGAGGAACCTAGTTTACCTCGAGGTTTTGGAAGAAAGTCCAAGAAGGATTTAGAACCAGACTGGATTTCAGCACAACTTATCACCCTTAGACTGGTGGATAAACGGAGTGAGTAAATCAAATACTCGAAGATATGTTGAGAGCCTGTGTGCTAGAGTACGGATCAAAATGGGAAGATTGTCTGCCTTTCGTAGAATTTTCGTACAACAACAATTATCAAGCCAGTTTGCATATGGCCCCATTTGAATTCATGTATGGAAGGAAGTGTCGTACCCCTTTGAATTATTCGGAAGTAGGAGAGAGTCAGATTTTTAGACCTGACATCCTACGAGAAGTAGAAGAGAAAGTTCACAAGATCCGTGAGCACCTCAAGACCGCCCAATCTAGACAGAAGAGTTATGCCGACAAGAGACATCGAGACCTCGCCTTCAATATCGGAGATTTTGTGTATCTCAAAGTGTCGCCTTTAAAGGGAATGCAACGTTTCTAGCTCAAAGGAAAGTTAGCCCCCAGATATATCGAACCTTTCAAGATTTTGAATCGTCGAGGAGAAGTATCGTATCAACTAGAACTACCAGAGGAGATGTCAGCAGTGCATAATGTGTTCCATATCTCGTTACTTCGCAAATGCCTAGAAGTCCTAGAGAAGACCGAAGTTTTCAAGAATATTGATCACCAAACCATAGAGATCAATGATGACCTGACGTATCCCGAAGTACCCATCCATATTTTGGAGGAATCTTTCAGAACCACTAGGACCTGGAGTATCAAGTTTCTCAAGATCCAGTGGAGTAACCACACTGAAGAAGAAGCTACCTGGGAGCGAGACAATTACATTAGGACAGAGTTTCCAGATCTCTTTAAATCCTAGTTTTCTTTTTCTCATATCTTGGGACGAGATTTTGTTTAAGGAGGGAAGGTTTGTAACATCCTGATCAAGGTTATCAATTCCAATCACCAAATTTAGTGTTAACAAAAAGTTTTGTTAATAAAATCCATATGAATGCATGTGTGTATGTGATGATTGTATGAATGCATGAATGGATGTGTGTGATTGTTATGAATGGCAAGGAATGGTTTAAAGATGAAAAAACATCATCTAAATCAATTCCAAGCATAAACAAATCAATAGAAATTCAAAAACAAACAAAACAAGCAAATGGTCATTTTTGCCAATCTTGCTCACTAGACCATTTTGGGTGCTTCTAGTCCAAGATTTCAAACAGAAATAAATCCATTTCTTTTCACCCCTTGCTAGACCAAGTAAAAGTGAACCCAAGCCCACCTTGCAAACCCACTGAAACATTTGGCAACTTGATTCAAATAACAATTCCAAATTGAATTATATCATATGGGAGGAGCACCATTTCTTAAAACCCAACCAAACTAGTGCACCTTGGCAAATCCAGGCAACCATATACTACCTAGTATGTGACTAGTACACCCACCAAGTTTCATTCAAAAATTCAAATTCAAATCCCTTGCGGCCATTTCATCAAACACCTTCTGAAGACAAATCAAATTAAACATCAAACACTATTGTGATCAGTGTTTGTGCCTAACTTGTTCCCTCTCTAGATCACATCACACTCTTAGTAGATCATCTAACTAATTTAACTAGCCCTAGCTCACTGGAAACTTGATAATGCCATCAGTGGTGACCATTGCCGAGCTCAAACTGCCACCCCAATGTCGACATCAAGCTATGAGCCTAGCAGATACTCCATCGTCCACCGCCACCCCCTGTACAGAGCCCAAGCACTGCCAGCCACTGGATCACCTAGAACGAGCACGCCCATCCTCTCTGCGACCATGCCGAGAGGGCGCCAGAGCGCCACGCTCGACATGCTCGCACAGACCATGGCCAGCCCTCGCCGCTCGCATACGTGATCACCACCGCCAGGGAGCCGCCTAGACATGCCCGTTCGCCACCGTGTGGACCGTAGACACTATGCACTATTAAAATTCGCGTCAGACCCGCCCAGAGCATCGCAGTGTTCCGACCGCATCGCAGCGCCCCACGCCTCGCCACCATGCCGTTGAGCTTTGCCAGGAGGCAGTGCACCGTCCCCTAGCCCCAGCAAGGCTGTTAGCTCGCTGTGCAGACAACCACGACGAGCTCCACCCGCACCCGTCGGTTCCCGCTTTGCACTATAAATAGAGGCCTTCCGCGTTTGATTTCAGTACACCATCTCACACCCCACCTCTCACTGATCGTATCCACTCACCCCCGGAGCAAGGCGAGCACCAGGTGGCCGGAATTTCGCCGGAGTCTGCCAGAGAGGAGGAGAAGAGGAGCAGTCGATTGGATCAGCCCCAGGAGGAGCCACCGATACTAGGAGGATCGCCGTCGTCGACTTTGCTGTTCGCCCCCATCATCGACCATGGATGGAGCCCCGGTGATCCCCCACTGACCCCCACTGGCCGCACTAGGGTTCGACCTCGCTGCGTTATGTTCAGATGTGGACGATGAACCTCAGCCGTCGATCACACTTCTAGTCATACGACCCTAATTACCCTGTACCCCTTCACCACTCTCTGTCTCATAGACGAGTGGGGACAATCACTTAACCCGCCCGCGCGCGCTGTGCGCAGTGGGCCGACCCAGTTAGAGTTTCCGCGTGACCTAGTAATTCAAACTTAGGTTTATCAATTTAGTTTCAAACACTAGTACTGCCTGTTGATTCAAAATTCAATCCAGGGAGTTTCACTGAACAAAATTGCATGAAACTAATTTTTCTAGAAAGGTACTGAAATTCTTAATCCAAGCCTGTTGGATTCAAATAATTTGGAATTGTAGATCACCTATAGTAAAAATAACAAGGCAGAGACTTTTCTGCATTCAAACATTTTTCAAAATACAACCATAGATTCTTTTGAGTTGATTCCAACTCTCAAAAATCACATTTTATAAGACATTTATGAATATATAAAAATATCTAGGTTTACTTGCAGTAATAATGGACAAGAAATAAAAGAATACCCCATAGGCATTTCTAGTCACTTTATTTAATTAAAATAAAAAGGTTAAACATTATTAAATTGTGACACCACTTTAAATCACATTCCCAAGTACTAAAATATGTTGTGATGACATGTGTCAACATGATCCCATGTTTTAGTTGGAGAATATTAAATCTTAAGTAGTTTTTCAATGAGTAGAAATTACTATTCTAAAATAAAATAAATAGAACCTTTGCCTTAATCTTTGTGATAATAGTGATGATACTAAATCATCTAGTGTAAGCCTTTGTGTGCTAAATAGAGTAGTTAAGAATTGTTTGGTTATTGTGTACCTCGTATTTATTTATAGACGCTAGTACCGACCAAGGATACGAAGAAGGAGGATACTACGAGGAAGAAGTAGAGGAGAACTTCAACCACTGCTTTGCACAAGGCAAGCTACCACTTGCATGTTACCTATGCAAGATAACACTTGCAACTGTGAAAACTATATGATCTATGCAATGCACTAGGCATGCCTTGATTATACAAATTGATGATACCCAATCCTAGTTTTAATTGTAAGCTTAGTTATTTTATTTCTTTATCAAAGCTTCCTATTTTAGTTTACTTAGTGAATTGTAGATTTTAGAAAGATTATTAAAGGTAGCATAAAGAGCATAAAATTTGGCCTAAGTTAGATAAATATTGATGTCATCTTGAGGCATGAGATTAAACTTAGATAAGTCACACTTTGTTATCACCCCTCATTAGTGTTTACTCCCACTTGTAGATGCTAGTGCTAAGCATAAAACTTGATCCCTTTAGATGGGAATACTTGGTGAAAATGATTATGAAAACCTTAGAATGATGAGTCATTCTAATGAAATGTTTTGACATGTGTTCTTGAACACCAGATGATTTTGATGATGAAAATGTTGAGGCATTAGGCTTAGCCCTTTATAAAACTGATGGTTGTCTAGATGGGATATCATTCCAATTTTACCGTACAACCACAATACCCGAAATTTGGGTAGGGCTTGACTGGAAATTTATATACCTTGGTATGGGTTCCCTTGCAGCCAAGGTTTGAGCCGAGGCTACCTTGTGAAGTTTGACCACCTGTGCAGTTCCCAAGATGACAGATGGTCATGGTTGGGAGGCCAAACTCATAGGAAAGGTGCCTATACTAGGGCGTGTAATTGAAAGGTTGGGGTTGATTATCCATATACTGAGTATGGTGAATTCAGTATTGTTCCGAAGGATGTATCGAATATTGTGGTGAAAGTGTACCACCTCTGTAGAGTGTCAAACTATTCTAATAGCCGCGTCCGCGGTTATGGACAGTTGGAGTGGCCATACTGTTCCGTCGTCAGATGTTTTCAAAATTACTTGTGAAATGAATCATGACTTTGACTTGACCACAACAGGGTTGTAATATGAAAACTTAAGTTCCCACTTAGGTGTTATAAAACATTCAACTAGCTTTATTTGCTTCTGAACTCAGCTAAGGTAAATATGTCTTTTTGCAAAACAACCTAGAGCCTAGTATTTCCTACTCAGAACCACTTTACTTGTTAGTCTTAGTTTGCGAGTACTTAAAGAGTACTCATGGCTTTATCACTGGCTATTCCCGTGGCCAGACTATGAAGAGGACTATCAGGAGGATGGACCACATGAAGGTTACGACAACTAGGATCATCTCCTGTCATCAGCATTGCCTGTGACCATGAAGATGGAGTCTCTCCCACGCTATCTGTAAGGTTCCCAACCTTTAATAAGGTAGAGTCCCCTGTGTTTACAATGCTAGTCCATGGATCAATAGCTAGCATCCACAGTTAAGATGTAATATCAAGAAACAAAGGTCATAATACAACTTTATAACCAGGAATAACATAATTTTATTACATCTTACATAGCTCATTTGTCTATTACATTACATTGCAGCAGAATATCTATAAGCATGGGGTCCTTCATCTTCAAACTGCCACAGGCAGACATGTTGGTTGTAGACTTTGTAATCCTAATCAATCAATCTTCACTAAAAACAATCAAACCTGCAACATAACAAGTTACAGCCACAAGGGTCAATACATTTGAATTGTATTGGCAAGTGATACTATGGTAGTATAGTGGAATCTATCATCTATATGCATTTGGCTAAGTGGAGTTGAGGCTTGCATTGCTCAAAATAGATTTTTCCTTAACATCTGAAAACACTAAGTTTTTGCTTGACAAAATCATTTCTCCCAATCAAAGATTGAAGATCCTTTAACCCTTGTTCAACCACAAGTTTTTAACTTAGAAATTTGGATGATGAGATTCTTGATTGCTTCCATGTCTTGATGCTCAAATTGTCCTTTACCAGGGACATGGCTAAGTACTTAGATTTTACACTCTACAGAGGTGGTGCACTTTCCCCACAAGACTTGGTTTCCCAAGACAAGATCTTTCAAGCCTTCCTTAGACCAAAATGGACGCGCTCCAACCTATCAAACTCTACCACCAACTGTCCATATGGCTAAGTTCTTGCAACCTATATGATCCAGGCAGAGCCCATAATGCCAAGTGGCTGCACTTGAAGCTTCTCAACATTTGACATCTCAAATCTCTTTGTTCCTGGGTGGCCATCCACAAGTGAGATACACAAGGTCAACCATAGACATGGGCCTTGTGAACCAATCAAGTCCCATTCCACCTAGGTGATTCATTGACTTAGTTGTTTTATTAAGAAAAACATAAGTCCTCAGACTTAGAAATTTTCCATAGTATGAATGTATATTCCACCCTTGTTTTCTATTAGCTAAGCTAAGCATGAGAGTAATAGGAATCTTAACTTAGGAAGATTTCTACTAAGGTTTCATCTACTAGGTTTTCCTATAGCAAGGTTTATACTTAGCAAAATTTCCATGCAAGTTTTACTTAGAGAAAATCACTAATGCATAGTGAAAGTAATGGGACAAAAGTATGAAGCATCACTTGCCTTTTTGGTAGAGGGTATAAGTTCACTCCTTGTCCTTGCAACAATCACAATCTTCAAGTCACTACAATTCAATCAAGCAAGGTACAATCTCAATCTACCAATCAAGCAAAACATCACATAAAATCATAGAACTAAGATAATGCATGCAAGCATGCCAAGAATTGTTTTATTTGGACAAGTGGTTCCTAATGGGACATAAACATTTGAAAACACCTAATGGTCATTTTGTAAATAGGCAAAGTCATTTGCAAAAGGTTTCACTTCAAAAACCATTTTTAAAAACAAGGTATCATTTTATGTGGTGTAGAAATATTTTTACTAAGGCATTAATCTATAGGGTTCACTAAATATGTTTTCAAACCATAAAACTTGGTGTTTGGGGTCAGAGAGCTTAAAACAAAACATTTCCCAAAAGTTTTCTTCCAAAACCATTTTTAATAAATAAACTATATTTTTATTTGACTAGAAATGGTTTTAAATCAAGGAATCATTCTTTTGTTTCACCAAATACATTTTTGAAACCACAAAGTGTTTCCTAGGGTCAGTAGGTTCAAAATACACCATTTGCAAAAGATTTTATTCCCAAAATCATTTTTGAACAATTTTTACAATCTAAACAAGCATACAAATGTTTCTGCAAAAACAAACAATTTAACAGAAACTTTTTACTAAACAAAAGGCATGGTTGGCTAGGGATTGTCTCACTGATTCCAATGATATAAATTTTGTAATTTTTGAACATGTGGATCAAAAGTTGTGCAATTTACAAAATTGGAAATCTAATAGATCAATTCTGTCTTTTAAATCAACTACAGGCCACGTGTCTAGTTCTTACTCGCTGATACCGCTTCGTCTGGATCACGTGCTGTAGGGCGTTGGATCTAACTGATATCGCATGGCGCAGGTTCACTCTTACCCCTTCGCTCTCTTTCTTTCCTAGCCGCTGGATGATGATCTAATGGCTCACAGGAGGTTGACCAAAGTCTGGCGGCGCAGCGACGGTGGCTGGCGGCGGCGAGGTCAGATGGCGGCGGCGCTGGTGAAACAGGAAGCGAGGGAGGACAGGAATATGCTCACCGTGTTTGCATTAACATGGGGAAGCTCAACGTGGCGGTATCTCGCCGAGGGGCGAACGGAGATGAGGGTAATGGCTCGCCGGAGTTGTTCCTGGCGTCGGGTTCGCTCGGGCGTCGTTGGAGGCGGTGCTACGGTGCACGCTAGGACAAATGGGAGAAAGGGTCAGACGCGCAAAGCCATGGCGATGATGTGTGCGTGAAGGAGAAGGAGAGGCACGGTCAGAAACTACCTGTGGGGCTCGTCGGAGTTGGAGCGGACGGCGGCGTCGTTCAGTCGAGGATGAAATCGTCGCTGCAGAGCACGCGTGAGCGAGAGGAAGGCACTGGAAGGTGCAGGAGATGATGGCGAGCAAGCTAGTGTGCTCTGGAAGCAGTGGGGCTGGCGGTGGTGGCCGGAATTTGAACGAAAGCTCGCCGGAGTCTGTGGTGGTTCGGGGAGGATTCCGAGCAGCCTGGTGGCCGAGAGAGCCGAGCAAGAGAGGGGAAATGGAGAAGAGGGGGAGATGCTTTATCGTGCGTGGTCGCAGGGCGGGGTTATTGCGCCATTAAACAAGAATTAAGCCCGCGAATTCAACGCAGAAACGGGAGAGGGGAAGGAGGAACTGGTCGCACGGTTGAAGACAGGTGAGCTGGCTGCGTGGGTCCTGCTCGTCAGCGAAAGAAAGAGAGTGGAGGTGGGGCCTACTCATTAGTGACTGCGCGGGTTCTATTTCTGGTGAAAAATGTTTCGCGCGTGGGAAAAAGGAATTGGGCTGGAATGGGCTGCTGGGCCTGGTGAGTTGGGTCAGTCCATTTTCATATTTTTTTCTGTCTGATTGTTTTATCTTTTTCTATTTCTATTTTCTGTTTTGAAATTCAAACAATCAATTTAAACAACCAAAACAATCCAAACTCCCACCAAACTTTTGCATTGAGTTTGATTCTGTTTATCAACACAACCAAGGTCCCAGAAATAAAAATAATAATTTTAATCTTTTTAGGATCTATTTAATAATTAAATAAAATAGACCTTAATTATTAATTCAAATAGGTTTTGATTTATTTAATAAAGTCTTTATTTGAAAACTAAATATTATCAAAACCAATTCAGTAGGTTTTATTTGAATATAAGATACTTAGAAAACTTGCTTAAAATAAAATAACATTTTTATTTTAGGGTCCATTAATAATTAAATAAAATGGACCTTAGTTATTAAATCAAATAAGATTTGTTTTATTAAAATCTTTATTTTGAAATCTAAAATAAAACCAAAAACACTTCAGTAGGTTTTATTTGAGAATGTAAAATACTTGGAAAACTTATTTAAAATAAATAAATAAGTTTTAGTTTTTATTTAAAATAGTAAAACCTTTTTATTTTTAATAAACTTGGATATTAAATCCTTATTATTTTATTTAAATAAACCTTTACTATTTTTATCAAAACAAAACATTTTATTTCAAAATATTGGCCAAGGTTTAATTTGGCTTTATAAATAATCATTATTTATAAATCTACCTTTTCTTTTGAAAACCAAATCTTTTTATTAAAAGATTCAAAATAGTAAATCCAAATATTTAAAACTTCCTTTATTAATTTTTTATCTTTTTAAACCCCTTTAGGATTTATCTTGATCAAAATAGGTTTGAAGGTTTCCAATTGGAATCAAAAAGTTTCTTCTCACCCTGAAAATCAACAAAGTTTTATTTTATTCACTTATTTTTCACATTACAAGATTTGGAAAATCTTGGGATGTGACACTATCGTTATTACGTTATTCCGCTGCTATGATTGTATTAAGACTAGATCATGTGATCCTTTATTTGTGGTAAGACCTTATGTATGGTTTGTAATGGATGATGTACCGTGATATCCAGTCTGTTATGTCTTGCAAAAATGGCAATCCTGGGATTGCGATGTATGGCATAACAGGCATCTGGGATTAAATATCCGGGTGTTGACAACAACCCAACCATTTTCCAGAACAAGGTAATTTTCTATTTAATAAACTCTATAAAAATAACTCCAAACAAGAAAATAATATATAAAATCTTTAAAAAGTACATATGATACATCAAAGTATTCCCAAAAATAATCTCTACCTAATAAAAAATATAATCTTACTTGTTTAAGTTAAATAAAATGCAAATAAATACTAACACTATTAAATCCTAACTGAAATTTCATAAAATAAGGAAAAGTCCTAGCAGTCAATAAAAATCATTTATATATATATTTTTTTACTATCTTATAAAAATACTAAATTACTTCTTTTATAAATAAAATTTGAAGAAAGTATTCAAAGACATTTGACCCTTTATAAAATTTTATAAACATTAGAATAATAAATAAAAATAATTAAAAATTATTTTTAAGATCTTGAATAAATATGTTATACTAGAAAAATACTAAATATACAATAAGAAAGGTTTTTAAGATTTGAAAGTAATAAATCCTTATCTATTACCCATTTTATTATAATGAGATAACTATTTTCTTTATTCTTTAAAAAATATTTCCTAAGTAAGAAATAATAACATTTATTTATAGAACACTAAATCCTTTAAGCTTAATTACTAAGTTTAAATCCATAATGATGATTCATAATAAAACTAAAATGTAAATGATTAACTTCATAATATTCTTTTGAAACCTTTAATCAAATTAAAACCAACAACCTTTAAGATAACCTTATGCATCATTCACTATTATTAAGGGTGAATGATATTTATCTCTTAAACATACTCAACATGAATTTCAACCCTAACACATTAATATCATCTAATTATGATTTCATTAATAAGTGGCACATTAGCTAAACTAATCCTTCGCTTAAATATAAAGTGAACAAACTGACAACATTAATCATAAACCTAAGACTTGTCAATCACTAAAACATATTACACCTTAGTTTATTTATGATTTTAAGGTTAGCTTTAGTCTTAAAGCTTATAAACTTCATGTCTAAAGACTAATTTTATATTTTTATAGTTTACTTTGGTCTTTTTTAAATTAGACATAAGGCATATCAAGTCCAAACTAATCGAGCAAACGCAAAAAAATCAATCACATTCTACTAACCATAAAGATTGTTTAAAACTTATCAAAGAAACCTTTTCTTTAAAGGTTATTCTTTTTGCCACTTCAAACAACAACTCTATAATAGTTCCTTCAACTCTTAACAACTAACCACCTAGACTTTCATCAAATTTACCAGATGGCAATTAACATCAATCTTAGATTGCTTTATACTCTAATTTTATAACTTGAATGTTAAAACTTAAGTTCCTTATAAATGTATTTACTATGAAGTTAAATTTAAAGATGAACCAACTCTTAAAGGAATCACCTAAGTTCACTTCACTTAAAGTATTAGGGATTCATTTCGGGAGTTTAAAAATGCATAGAATTACTGATGCATAATAGCATATTGATTCTTTAAACATTAGTCCTTACCAGACCAATTATGCCATTTTCAGATATTGGATCTTCTATTGCCTTGAAGATCGTGAGTGCATAATATTGCAATCACAAAAAGCAAGTTCACACTTGCTCATGTCCTTTGGTTATTTTCTATCAAGTATTTTGCAAATCGAGTGTTGTAATCACTTGCATTTCAGACATGTCAGAAAACACTATTTTCATAATAATATGATTATAGGTTATTTACCAAGAGGTAATAACCTACTATGAATGTTCTAGTGGTAAAGGAACATATTATGTAGGACTTAACAACCAATGTCGCCAGTGATTCTTGTGCCATATATTACGCGCTAACCATGAGATTTGGAATGGGGTGGAGAAGTCTGTTGGATCTTATTCCTTTCATATGTAGGCAAGACGACCTTAACGTGACGCTAAGATTCCTTGTACGGATCCAGCATATGGGTGGGCAGCCTTAGGCCCCATGATTTTGGTGTCTAGACTATCTATGAGCGGTTGCCGGAGGTATAGTCAGACCTTTATGGAGCTTGCCAGGGGCATAACCGACTCATAGAGTCTTCGGGAACTCATCGGGATTGTAGCTTGCCCAAAAGGGGGATTAATGGAGATGTAGCTTGGCCTAAAGGATCGTGTAGACATATGGGGTCGCGGAGAAGGGCAATGATTGTTGGATCATCTACTGGGCCCCGCATAACGGAATTCTGAACGGGAAAGATTACCTGGTTATGCAACAAGGATTTGATCTATCATGGGAAAAGTAACGCACCTCTGCAGAGTGTAAGAACTGTAACTTGTTACTCCCTGTTCTGGGAAGGAGCTATGAACGCGGCAGGAAAGGAACTCCAGGAAAGTTCTGGTAAACTTGTGAAGGCTGACGGACATAGCTTTTCAGAATAAAAGCAAACTTTGAAGAAATGTTTATGAAAACCTGCATTGCCTAGGACCTATGGTCTGCGGCCGTAGCTAGTGCATCAAACACTCCTTTTTAGTGAAGTTGCTGAGTCTGCTCTTACTCATCGTATCTTCTTAACCCTTGCTAGATTCTGAAGCCAATACAAATGATGTCTACATCAACTTCTTCTCAAAGGATTCGACACCAAAAGCTCAAGTTCTTCAATGAAGTCAACATATACATCAACTAAAGTGAAGACAAAGTTGCTGATTAGATAGGAATATAATCTCTAGCCATAGAACCTACTTCTATAGAATATTGCAATAGAAGCAATGCAAGCCAAATAGTTAGATGCTAATTTTATTAGTATGATAGTTATGAGTTGATTATTTCTGGTTCTTCATTGTAAGAAGTTTCTTTCTCTCTCTTTAACCTAGAGTGTTCTCTGGATCTTTTGTAAAGAGTTGAGTTGTAACCTATAGTCGTGTCTTAGACCTGCTGTGTTTCTGTTATACCACTCTGAGGGATGTAATTCTAGTGAACGGTGTTTCATAGGTGTTATGTCAACAACTATAGTGTACTACATCATGCAGTGGTATGCTGGATCACCGTGTAGGGTTCGCAGCATAGAAAACAAAAAATTCCCTACGATGGGAACAACTATGTACCAAGATCTATCTACTAGATACAAGCAACGGCCGGATATACATCCATAGAGAACATACCCTTGAAGACCGACAAAGCTTAACGAGGTTGAACTTGTGGTTGATGTAGACGAACTCTTGCCGATCTCAAGATCGAGAGGAAGTCCTAGCGCTGCAAATCAGCGGTGCATCCATGCTTGCACACATGTCCGAGACACCGGGCAACCTCCACCTCCTCGCTCCAGCGATGCAGCGGAAGCACAACTCTTTCATTCTAAAAATCCACCGTGCACATGTATCTCGCTAGTCCGAGACCATTGGCGATAAATACTAGAGGGGAGAGAGATCCTTCACGAGGAGGTGTAAGTGAGAAGTGAGGAGGGGGGCTCCTTTTATAGGAGGAGGGAGGCACCCAAGGGGGTGGCCGCCGGCCATGGGGCTGCCCCCTCCCCTCCTTCATTCATGTGCGTGGAAGCTCCACTCACAAAATGCCCCTTCAATTTTCTCCACTAAAATTCCCATTAAATTTCCACCAAATTTAATGAAAACTCTCATTAAATAAAACTCCTTTTATTTATTCAGAATTTTGTCAATTACTTTAATGACAATCATTCACATATAACCCGTTGCTAGTATTTCATTTCACATGCAGAAACACTTTCTGCAATTTCACCCGAAACTAGTTTCGGTATCTAGTGAAATAAATTCCTCCGCTTCGTTATTCTTTTTAGAATGAAACTATTTGCTCCAAATGGTGTCGATATCTCTTAAGTGTGTCACCCTACGATTTGCTAAAAATGCGGACATGATCGAGACCCCTCTCAGATCAATAATCAGAAGCGGGACCTGGAGATCCATACTGACTCCCACACATTCAATGATGACTTTCTTGTGATCGTGAGAACCTTTTACGATAGTATCTTAATCCTTGTGTTTCACGATATATTACATGTCCGAGATTCAATCATCAGTACCTCCATACCTAGTATGATATAGTTATTGACATGTACTCTCTTGTCCTTCCCGTGATATAACATTCTAGTTATCAAATCACTTGCTTGCAAGCTAATTAATGTGATATCACCGAGAGGGCCTAGAGCATATCTATCTGTCATCGGGATGAACAAATTCCACTCTCCATCCATGGGCCTCAACATAACACTTTAGTAGTACTGGACCCATCTTTATAATCACCCTGTTACGGTGTGACGTTTGATGTTATCAAGATACTCTTCTAGTGTTAGTGATTTACATGATCTCATGGTCTAAGGATTAGGATCACTTCATATGATGTTATAGCAATACAAACTCAATAACTTTGATCGTAATGCTATACTTCGGATGAATGTTCATCACACCATTCCAATAATATTGTGACCTCGTTATTAACAACATCCAATGTCCATGATCAAGAAACCTTGATCATCTTATTAATCAACGCGCTAGTTTATGAGAGAGGCATAACTAGGAACTTTCTGTTTGTTTATTAAACACACATCTATTAACGTTTCCGTATTAATACAATTATAGCATGCAAAATAAACATCTATCATATACTTGGAATATACATAATAACCACTTTATTATTGCCTATCAGGGCATATTCCCTTCAGTCTCCCATTTGCGACGAATGGTAGCAATTTTACCAACCGGGCCTTAAACTTGAGGATTCTCATCACTGCTGCACAAAAGAAATATGTTCTAGAAGTGCCCCTAGGACACCCCACCTCTTGATGATGCTCCTGACGAAGTAAAGAATGTTTACTTAAGTCGTCAGGAGGACCACAACATGTTTCATTGCGACATACTGTATGGGCTAGAAACGAAACTCTGAAAGCGTTTCGAGAATGACAATACCTTTGATACCATGGGTGAATTGAAAATGATTTTCGATACCGATGCTGCTGTGGAGAGTTATGATGCTTTAAAAAAGTTCTTTAGATGCATGATGGAGGCAAATAGCTCCGTTAGTGAGCACGTACTCAAAATGTCGGGTACGCCGATAAGCTTGTTTCCTTCGGAATAACGATTCCCATTGACTTAGGCATACATCATGTTCTACAATCTCTGGCATCGAGCTACAAGAGCTTCGTGATGAACTATAACATGCACATCATGAAGAAGACTCTCCCTGAGCTTCTATATATGCTTAAGATTGCTGAAGTGGAGATCAAGAAAGAACATCAAGTGTTGATGACCAATAAGACCACTGGTTACAAGAAGGACAACAAGCATAAACAAAAGGGTAAATTCAAAAGGGGCGGCAAATTTGTTGCTGCACCCGAGAAGAAGACCCGAGCTGGCCCTAAGTCTGATAACGAGTGCTACAATTATAAGGGGACTGACCACTAGAAGTGCAACTGCCCCAAGTATTTGGCTGACATGAAGGTCAGCATGATGAACAAAGGTATATATGATATACATGTTATTGATGTGTACTTGACTAGTACTCGCAGTAGCACCTGGGTATTTGATACTGGATCAGTTGCTAATATATGTAACTCGGATCAGGGGCTGCGGAACATGCCACCACTAGCAAGGGATGAGGTCACGATGCGTGTCGGCAATGGATCAAAGTTGATGTGATCACCGTCGAAATCATACCTCTCCATCTACCATCCGTATTAGTTTTAAACGTAAATAATTTGTATTTGGTGCCTGCGTTGAGCATGAACATTGTATTCAGATCGTGTTTATTGCAAGACGGTTATTCCTTTAAATCCGAAAACAATGGTTGTTCAATTTATATGAATAATATCTTTTATGCTCATGCGCCTGTGATGAATGGTTTATTTCTATTGAATCTCAATAATTGTAATACACATATTCATAATGTATATGCCAAAAGGATTAAACATGATGATGATATATCCACATATATGTGGCACCGCCATCTAGGTCATATTGGCACGAAACACATGAAAAAACTCCATTCTGATGGACTTTTGGAATCACTTGATTTTTAATCAGTTGATACATCTGAGCCATGCCTTATGGGCAAGATGACTAGAACCCCATTTTCCGGTTCGATGGAGAGGGCGACATATTTATTGGAAATCATACATACTGATGTATGTGGTCCAATGAGTGTGTCGGCACGAGGTGGATATCATTATTTATTACTTTCATGGATGATTTGAGTAGATATGGATATATCTATTTGATGAAACACAAATTTGAAACCTTTGAAAAGTTCAAGGAATTTCAAAATGATGTGGAAAATCATCTCAATAGAAAGATTAAATTTCTATGATCAGATCGTGGGGCTGAATATCTAAGTTACGAGTTTGGCACACACATAAGAGAGTTTGGAATAGTTTCACAACTTACGCCAGCCGGAACACTACATCATAATGGTGTATCAGAGCCTCGTAATCTTACCTTATTAGACATGGTCCAATCTATGATGTCTCTGTCTGACTTGCCACTTTATTTTTGGGGTTATGCACCTTTAACCGCTGCATTCACTTTAAATAGGGAACCATCTAAATATGTTGAAATGACACCGTATGAATTGTGGTTTGGAAACAAACCTAAGTTGTCATTTCTTAAAGTTTGGGGGTGCGATGATTATGTGCAGAAACTTTAGCCGGATAAACTCAAACCCAAAGCGGAAAAATGCATCTTCATAGGATACCCTAAAGAAACAATTGGTTATTCATTCTATCATATATCCAAGGGCAAGGTTTTTGTTGCCAAGAATGGATCCTTTCTAGAGAAGGAGTTTATCGCGAAAGGTGTGAGTAGTCGGAAGGTAGAACTCGAAGATGTTATTGAACCTTCTCTTCATGAAACGACAAGTAGTGCAGCGCCGGAAATTGTTATGTAGTTGACTTCACTGAATGAAGAAGGAACTAATGATAAAGACCATGAAACTCTGAAAAAGGACACTGCCGGACCTCGCAGGTCAAGTAGTACATGTGCATCTCCTGAACTATATGGAAATCCTGTCATCAATTTCATGGTTGATGGAAATGATGACCCTGCGATGTATGAAGAAGCGATGATGAGACTAGATTCCAATAAATGTCTAGAAGCCATGCAATATGAGATGGAATCCATGTACAAAAATCAGGTTTGGACCTTGGTGGACTTACCTCACGACCAAAAGGCTATTGAGGATAAATGGATTTTTAAGAAGAAAACTAATGTTGATGGTAACGTGACCATCTATAAAGCTCGACTTGTCTCAAAGGGGTTTTGACAAATTCAAGGAGTTATCTATGATGAGACATTCTCTCCCTTAGCGATGCGAAACTCGGCTAGGATTATATAAGAAATTGCTGCATTTTTCGATTATGAAATTTGGCAAATGGATGTCAAAACTGCATTCCTCAATGAAAATATTGAGGAAGTTTTATATGATACAACCAAAGGGTTTTGACGATCCTAAGGATGCTAGCAAGGTATGCAAGCTTCAGTGATCCATCTATGTACCAAAGCAAGCATCCCAGAGTTGGAATCTCCACTCTGATGAGGTGATCAAAGGGTTTGGATTTGTCCAAACTTAAGGTGAAGCTTGTATTTACAAGAAAGTGACTGGAAGCTCTGTGAAATTTCTAATATTATATGTGGATGACATATTATTGATTGGAAATGATATAGATCTTTTAAATGAGGTTAAAAGTTATCTAAACAGAAATTTTTCATTGAAGGACCCTGGTGAATCATCATATATATTAGGCATCAAGATCTACAGGGATAGATCAAGACATCTAATTGGGCTATCGCAAAGTACATACCTTGATAAGATTTTAAAGAAGTTTAAAATGGACGGAAGTAATAAAGGTTTCTTACCTATGTTGCAAGGCAAGACATTGAGTAAGACTCAAAGTCCAGCTACGACGAAAGAAAGAGAGATAATGGATAGAATCCCCTATGCTTCAACCATGGGCTCTATAATGTATGACATGCTATGTACAAGACCGGATGTGGTACATGCTATTAGTTTGACTAGTAGATACCAGTCTGATCCAGGTTTGGAACACTGGATAGCGGTCAAGAATATCCTTAAGTTCTAAAGAAGGACTAAGGATATGTTTCTTGTGTACGGAGGTGAAGAAGAGCTCATCGCTAAGTGTTATGTCAATGATAACTTAGACACTGATTCGGATGACTCTAAGTCTCAATCCAGGTATGTATTACTCATGAATGGAGCAGAAGTTATTTGGAGGAGCTCCAAACAACCCGTGGTGGCGGGATCAACAATGGAGGCGGAATATGTTGCTGATTCAGAAGCAGCACATGAAGCATTTTGGATGAAGGAGTTCATAACAGAACTGGGTGTGGTTCCTAGCGCATTGGACACAATGGTAATCTATTATGACAACAATGGATCCATAGCCAATGCTAAGAAACCAAGGTCTCGCAAGAATTCCAAGCATATCAAGCGGCGGTTTCACTCCATCCGCGAGCATGTCAAGGATGGAGATATAAAGATTTGTACAGTACAAACGGATCTGAATGTGACAGATCCATTGACTAAAATTCTCCCCATAGCAAAACATGATGAACACCAAAACTCCATGGGTGTTATATTTATCACAATGTAAACTAGATTATTGTCTCCAGTGCGAGTTAGATACTGAAGGGAATATGCCCGAGAGGCAATAATAAAGTTGTTATTATCGTATTCCAAGTATATGATAGATGTTTATTTTACATCCTATAATTGTATTAAAGGAAAAGTTAATACATGTGTGTTTAATAAATAAATAAATAAAGTGTTCCTAGTTATGCCTCTCATCTAAACTCGCTCGTTGATTAACATGATGATCAAGGTTTCCTGATCATGGACATTGGATGTTGTTAATAACAATGTCACTGTAGGGTTCACAACATGGAAAACAAAAAAAATTCTATCGCAGGAACACACAAAACCCAAGATCTAATCTACGAGATCGATGCAACGAGTATGTAGAGAACTAACCCTTGTAGATCCAAAGTGTTTAACGAGATCGGATTCTCGTGGTTGATGTAGTTGATCACTTGCCGATCTCAAGATCGCGAAGACGATCCTTCACTACTAGGAAACTAGCTATAGATAGACATACCTTCTGTGGCGCATGGTCCTGGCCATGTGCCACAAAAGTTACCCAGTGGCGCATCCAGAGAAATGCGCCACAGAACCACCAAACTACTGTGGCGCACCTTCCAGAGAAATGTGCCACAGAAGTTTGGTGGGACTAGACCATGAATCTTCTGTGGCACATTACTCCGTATGCGCCACAGAAGTTTGGTGGGACCCACAGCAGGCGGGGTCTGACCGTACTTTGACCAAACTTCTGTGCCGCATACAAGGGATACGCCACCGAAGTTTATATCTTCTGTGGCGCATATTGCGATATGCGCCACAGAAGATATATGTGGGCCCCAATCTCTGGACACCTATGTACAAGCTTCTGTGGCGCATTGTTGTGTGTGCGCCACAGAAGAACAAACTTCTGTGGCGCATGTGTGTAGTATGCGCCACAGAAAGCTTCGTGCTTCTCATATTATTTGTTTCCTAGCACACACATTTTCCTCTTGTGCTTTTTCCAACTAAACAAGGACCAGTGGAATAGTTAGAATATACTAGACAATCTAGTAGATAGACATGTGAAGTGGCATACATCGTTGCAAAATGCACATGCGCATAACCTTGAACAGCAAAACAACAATGCCATACATCATTGCAAATAAACAAACTACAACATTGCAAATCCCTTCAAAGAGCTGGTGGGGGCGATGGCGGTGGAAGATGCCAAACCTCCCTGTTCATGCGCGCCTGCAGCCTGCGGACGTGGTCCTCCATGGACACGTTGGGGTCGAGCACCGGCCGCCACCCGATTGGTTCCGCCATGCGCGCCCTCTCCTCCGGAGACGCGAGCATGGCGTGCAACCTCATGGCCTTGTTATATTGGGCCTCGTGCCACAGTCTGGTCTCCTCCTCGATTAGGTTGACCTCTGAATCCCGCAGCAGCTGACTCCAAGCACTACCCCTCGACCTCGCCCCTCCACTGCGAGTAGGCTGCAGGAAACGCGAGCGGGTTGTGCTCTCCAGCGAGTCTTCCGACGAGTTGTGGGAACAAGACATGAGGGCAGGTATGTTGCTTTGGATAGGGAGTGTGGCATATATATAGAGGGGTGTCATTAAAGAGCTCTATCTGCCACCTTTATTTGGTGCAGATCTGTGCCTCAGTGTTCTGTGGCGCATGGGTCAGACAGTATGCGCCACAGAACACTGAGTGTCGGGCCCATAGGTTCTGTGGCGCATTCGTTGGCCATGCGCCACGGAACATTGAGTCAGGGGCCCACTTGGCCCACTGCACCCTATGGCCAAGGTTCTGTGGCGCATGCAGCCTGTATGCGCCACAGAAGATTTTACTTTTGTGGCGCATACGGCCTTTATGCACCACAGAATCCTTCGACCAGATCTGCACAAAGGTGGCAGCTTTGCTTCCTCTTCTCTCCCACCATCCATTTCACATCCTTCTTCCCCCTCCTCCCAGCTCGTCTTCTTCCTCTCTCCCACCCCATTGTGTCTATACTTTTCTACATTTTGTTGTATTTAAACCTACTATAGTTGATAGATTGGCTAGGGAAAGCCTTTCTCCAACTAGTTGATCTAAAACACACCTACTTTTCTCCTCCACATCTCTATTTGTGTACTATTATCTCTCTATAGATCTATTGATCCACACTCTCACACCGCACTCTTGAGTCGGTATTCTATCTACCCAGTGAGTAATTGGCCATGAATATGCATGTTTTTTAGGTGTAAAGCTTGTCGCGCGGGCGGTGTGTATATGCGATGCATGCATGGCGCGAAGATGATGTTTGTGCATGATGCTTGTGTGGTGCATGAATGCTTGCATGGGAAGAAGATTCTTGTTTTTTCTTGTCTCTGTCCCAGTGTGGTGCATGGATGTTTACCGAAATGTTGATTCATTTCCATTTCAGGAAATTTTTGCACCACCCATATGTCCTACTTTTAGGAAAGGTCATGCCGAATTTTTCCGGCGACGACCATGCATACCGCGCAGGCTACCATGGTTTATATTTCTAATTAACCTACTCTCTATATTTTTGCTCTATATGTGCATACCGCGCAGGCTACCATGGTCGTCAGCATGAGCGAAGGTCGAGTTACTAGGTATAATAAAGACACCAAGGCGGACATGATTCGGAACAACAAGACGCAGATAAGATGTCCATGTCGAACATGCAAACTCCAGCGCTGGATCGACCCTGATTCTGGACAATTGGAGGATCACCTACTCAGGCACGGTTTCATGCGTGACGACTTCGATGAGGAGCTGTCAGTAAATGGTGTTGGTCATCATGAAGACTTGGGCGAGCGAGAAGACGAAGAGTCTCCCGACGGGCATGGTAATGATGACGAAAAATATACCGGCAACGGGCATGATCATCATGACGAAGAAGTAGATGTCGACGGGCATGACCATCATGAAGAAGGAGAAGAAGCGAACACCCAGACGCTGCTAACTTCGGTGTTAAGGGATCCTCATGTTCAGGAACTGCTTCTCAAGGAGACGAGCAACACCAAAGCTGCAGCCAGAGAGAAAGCCAAGCTGGCGCAAATGGAGTTAGATGGGATGACTCCATTATATCCTGGGTGTCGGCCCGAGGATACACGCCTGAGTGTAATGCTCAAGGCTCTAGAGATGAAGGCGGAACACAAATGGACCGACGTGAGCTTCAATGCTAACATGGAATTCTGGCACGATCGTCTTCCTAACGGGAACACATTGCCAACAAGTATAGAGGAGGCCAAGAAAATCGTGTGCCCTCTCGACCTACCATACGTTAAATACCACGCATGTATCAATTATTGCGCACTTTATCGTAACGAGTACACGGAGAGAACCACATGTCCGGTGTGCGGCCATGGACGGTACAAGAGAGGGAACAAGAAAGTTCCTCGAAAAGTGGTATGGTACTTTCCTATCACTCCCCATCTATAGAGATATTTCGTAGATCCTAAGGAAGCAAAGCTAATGCAATGGCACGCGGAAATGGAGAAACCCGAATATGATCCAGAGAAGGGCAAGATCCTAACACACCCTTCAGACGCTAGCCAGTGGAATGCACTGGACATCGAGTTCGAAGAGTTCGGGGACGATGCAAGGAACGTCAGGCTGGGTATGAGCATCGATGGACTCAATCCTTTTGGCAACCAGAGTAGCACGCATAGCACCTGGCCCGTGATAGAATGAGGTGGTTGTGCTTCGCGCTGCCTGCTTCACTCTGTGTCAGGAGGAGATCAGGTGCCTCCTAGGAATCAAAGTTCCTCACGGTTACTCGGGCAAGATAAGCAGGTATCTCGACATAGCGAAGAAGAGGTTAAGCGGTATGAAGTCCCACGACTGTCACGTGATCATGACACAGATACTTCCAGTTGCCATATGAGGGATAATGGACGAGCACGTCCGTGAGCCGCTATTTGGCTTGTGCAACTTTTTCGACGTCATCTCTAGGAAGTCGATCGGCATGAAGCAGCTCGACAGGCTACAGGAAGAGATCGTGGTGATACTATGCGAGCTCGAGATTTACTTTTCGCCCGCATTCTTCGGCATCATGGTGCATCTACTTGTCCATGTCGTGGATGACATCATCCATCTTGGGCCGACATTCCTGCATAACATGATGCTGTTTGAAAGGCTGAACGGTGTAATCAAAGGGTTCGTTCGCAACAGGTCGCGTCCAGATGGAAGCATAGCCAATGGCTTTCTGATCTACGAGTGCATCTCTTTCTGCCAGAACTATCTAACCACAGAGAACGAGGATGTTGGAATACCCACCAAGAAGCACCTCGGCAGGCTCGCTGGGCATGGTCACCGCAAGGGCCACCGCTCACTGCATGTCGGCATTGCTAATCGACGCGCCGACTTTTCCAGGGCACACCGAGTCGCACTACAACACATTGAATTGGTCAGCCCTTGGGTGGAAGAGCACAAAAGCTTGATCGAGCAGGAGTACGTGGACCGGGCCTGCCCGAGGAACAAAGGAGACGTAACAAGAGAACACAACTCCACCTTCACGGGTTGGTTCAAGAAAAGGCTGCTGGACAATCCCCCGCAGACGCCTTCTATGGAAAATCAAAAACTCATATTCTCCTTGTCACAGGGCCCAGCGCATAACGTAAAGACCTATCAGTCATATGACATCAACGGTTACAGATTCTACACCGACGAAAAGGACATGAATAGCGAATATCAAAACTCAGGAGTTACTAGGATGTCCTTCGCCGATGACGAGACTACCGTCATGGAAAGATTCTACGGAAGGATCGAGGAGATATGGGAGCTCAACTACTGTGGAGAGACAGTACCGATGTTCTGTGTTAGATGGGCCAAGAACGTGGAAAAAGAAGGCCGATATTTCACCACCTGCGTTATACCAGATGCCAAGTCGGCAAAGAAGGCCTCCACGAAAAATGAGTCGTGGATACTCGCTAGCCAAGTTGATCAATGTTTCTTTATTATCGACCCGTCAATGCCCAGTCGTGTTGTAGTGAGGAGGGGAAAGAGGAGCATCATCGGAATGGAAGGATCCGCCGACGAGCAAGACTTCGACAAGAATGGTGATCCAAAGATCGAAGAGGAGTTCGACAAGTACTTCAACATGCCTACTACTACTACAGTAAGAAGAAAGACCACACTACCTACTAAAGGTTGTCCGTTCACGAGAAGAAATCTCATAGTGCCCGGGCTAAAGTATTCAACCGCGAAGAAAAAAGGCAAGAAGATTGTGAAGAGAGGCTAGCTCGAGTAAAATTATATTGATGTATATGTTTCGGGTTTTTTGAGAATAATATAATTATGTATACAATATTCGGGTTTTTTTATGTATATGATTATTGGTATTAAATATATTTGTAACTTGTAATTAAAAAGAATTTTTAAATAAGGAAAAAAATGGAGACAGCCAGGATTCGAACCTGGCTACCCCAGGTTAGTGCTGTCAAGCAAGACCAATAGGCTAGTGAGTGATTCATGTCAAACTACAACATTGCGCCGTTTTGGACTAAGTGCCAAGGTTCTGTGGCGCATATCACTAGAATGCGCCACAGAAGTTGAAACTCATGGCGCGTCATGCGCCACAGAACCTTGGCACTTAGTCAAATGGACGGTTCGGCCTTTGATTTCCCCCACCTCCGTTTCACTTTCCCCAAATCAAATGCGCGTGCATCCCCAAAGAACCCTAGCGCCGACCGCCCCATCACGCGCCCGCCCAAGCTCCGCCCGCCCCAGCGCACGCCCGCCCAAGCACCGCCCACGCCCGCTGCACCGAGGAGGAGGCTAGTGGAGGAGAATCCGTCGTGCGCCTGTGGAGGAGGAGCCGCCATGCGCCTGTGGAGGAGGAGCCTCCATGCGCCTGTGGAGGAGGCGCCACTGTGCTCTTTGTGCCGTCGTGTACACCATCATCGGCTGTACTGCTTCTTCTTCTAGATCTTGCGAGGACCACTAGTGAGTTCCTCCTTTCCCCTCTTGTTCCATATCTTACCTTTCTACTCTTTGTGTGCTTCATGAGTATGAACCCTAAGTAGGTTTGTTCTAGATGATGGATTGCCCTATAGTATTACCTAATAAATCTAAGTTGTGTAGGATTCACTGCTATACTGTGAGTTTTGATGTTGATAGTGGTTTCTATCAGTGATGCTAAGGCTATACCTTGGATTGAGATTAGTGCTCTTGTCCTAGTTGATATGCTTTGGTATGAAAGCATTAGATTTGGATATCTAATCCAAATGTTCTTTGATAATGTCCTAGTTGATAACTGAATTTTATTACTTTAGGAAAGTGATTAAGTATGTTTTAGAGAAGGTCTAGTCTAGTTGTTCCCCCTAGCATTGATTCTATTAGTCAAATGCTTCTGTCAGTTCTCAAATGCCTCTATTTAGGAGATGTGCTAGCATGTGTGCAGGACTGTATTTCAAATTTGAATATAGTCAGATTAGAGAGGATTCTTGTATATGTAGTGCTAGCATGTGTGCATGTGTGCTAGCATGTGTGTAGTACTGTAGTTCGATTAGAGAGGATTCTTGTAGTCAGATTGAATAATATGCCTTGCAGTTATATTTCAACTTTGAATAATATGCCTTGCACTATGTTTCAGTTTTTGTATGAAAATGCCATCACACTTTCATATGGATTCCATGTATCCTTAGCCTAGAGGTTAATATGAATGTTATACTTGCACTGTGTTTCAGTTATACTTCCAGTGACATGTATGTGTGCTGAATACACCTGCTGTTATATTTCAACTTGGCTCAAGTGCCAATCTGGGCCATGGCACACCTAGGATTCAGCCCCTTATTTTTTATAATGTACCTCTGTTTTATAATGTAAACCTTTTTATAATGTAAACCTTTTATAATGCCAATCTGCTGTAGTAGTACCTCAAGTGCCAATCTGCTGTAGTAGTACCTCTGTTTTATAATGTAAACCTTTTTATAATGTAAACCTTTTATAATACCAATCTGCTGTAGTAGTACCTCAAGTGCCAATCTGATGTAGTAGTATCTTTGCTCGTCCCAGATGCTTGTAAAATGATCAATAGATAGATCTACTAGTGTTGCCTGTGGCCCTGATGCTGGATTATCTTCTATGTTCTATTATCCTGATGCTGGATTTGATTATCTTCTATGTACTATGTTCTATTATCCTGATGCTTGTAAATGCTCTGATGCTGGATTATCTACTAGTGTTGCCTGTGTTGTGTTGCTATTTATATGAATCTGTGATGGATGATGATGGATGTTTATATGAATTTGTGCTGTGTTGCTATTTATATGATGATGTATGATGATGGATGAGGCCAATGGGGTTGTCAATGGGGCTAGGGTTTTTTTTCTTGTAGGGATTTCAATTGAGTTGCCCGTTTCTCCCAAAGTGTTGATTCACTTCTGTTTCGATTGAGAAATGGGCACTCATAGGTCCAAAAGTTAGCAAAGGTCATGCCGAATTTTTCGGTCGATACTTGTGCTAACCTTTTGTCTCTCTTTTTTAGTAATAAATCACAAACATGTCGACTAACGACGAGTCCGGTCCTTCTAAACAAATGAGCGCTGAGGATCTAGCCCGAGAGGCCAAAAAATCGTTCTGGGGGCCGTCCCAAGAGCATGAGTAGGTGGAGGAGATGAGAATGACACCACCACCGACGATCGTCGTCGGAGGTGCTGGGGGCGAGGAAGATCCAGATTACGAGGGGGACGACGACTACGATGAAACTAGTGAAGGCGGGGAGGAGGGTAACACCACCACGGATGGTGGCGAGCGCACAGATGGTGGTAGCGGCAACCCAGCCACCATACAGAAGAAGAAGAAGGATATTAAGGATCGAAAGCCGCAAGTGCTCGCCAACGTCTGTGATGAGTTCATCGAGGTCACAGAAGGTGGCCAACCCATTGCGCCTTCATCGATTGCCTGCGGGTACGGCATGCAACTCGGGTGCACCGTCCGGGAAAGCATGTCGATCAACACGAAGTACATCCGACATAATCATGCTTTGGTCGAGAAGCTCCTTAAGAAGCTTCACAAGCGATACACATTTCCAGAGAAGTTTAGAAACCTGGAGAGTAATAAGAACCCGGTGAACAAACTAGCACTGACAAAGATGAGCAACGCCTTGAGCATCTGGAAAACCCGGGTAAAGAACAACATTGACAAAGGTGAAAGCTGGGAGATTATAAGTAGGAAAAATCCGATGCTCGATGAAGAAGAGTTCAAGATATTCAAGGCAGACATAGATACCGCTGCCTCTAAAGCATGGACTGAGTGGGGAAAGACTATGCGAGAGAAGAACGTAGGTAACCACCGGCTTGGAAGCGGCGGATACAGAGGGAAACAGTCCATTTGGGACAAGGAGGACGCCGAGCTTGAACGCCTGGGTAGAGAGAACCCATGCCATAAAATTACAGACCTGCAGATCCGACAATTTGTCCGGGCCCGCTACTACCTGGACCCTGTTATAGGGGAGTTCGTCACCGACGACCCGGATGTGAAGGCCTTTGAGCATGAGCTGGTAAGGAATTTACCGTGGATCTCTCATTAAAATAATTAAGCCAAGAATCTCAATGCATGCATGGGTTCACCTCTCCTGTATCTCTGTCGGAGAAGGAATTGAACGCTAGCGAGGACTTGTCGTCCCAAGATTCGGCGGCGGAGCCATGGGACACTGTTTTTAATAGGGCGACGAACACTTACAAGAAGAGGGAGAAGAAGTTGCCGCCAAAATCAGCTGGCCGTGTGTCCGGCTTCGGTACAAGCATGAAATTTACAGAGTACTACAAAGAGGACGCAAAGAAGAGGAGGGAGAGGAAGAACCAGTCAGCGGCTAAAGATAAAGTCGAGGTTGAAGAGCTGAAGTTGAAGGTGAAGACATTAGAGGCAAAAGTGGACGAGAAAGCAATGGACAAGTTATTGGAGGAGAAGCTTCACGCGATCATCCCCCCTGGGTTGATGGAGGGGCTAGCTGTTTGGAATACAGGAGGTCGACAGGGGCAGGTAAACGTGCCAAGCTTTAGCGGCAGCAACTCGAGCATCAACGTTAACGCGTCGCCGGACTTGGTGACCCCGCCGGCCACCATCGCCCTGGCGCAGCCGCAAGAGCTTGTTGTCGCACAGCTGCCCCCTGCTGCTCCCGCCAAAAATACCAGTATCGCACAGCCGGCGGTGGCACCAGTACCGCGGGACACTAGTGGAAACGAGGCCTTGTTGATCCAGAAAAAGGGCTTTAACACTGGTTCTTCTACGAACCGGTGTTAAAGAGAACCACTGCGTGGCCCTGCGGAAAAAAAAGGCCCCTTTAACACGGTTCATGCCACGAACGGTGTTAAAGAACCTACATGATGGCCACAGCCCCCTTTAACACTGATTCATGGCATGAACCGGTGTTAAAGGGGGGGGGCTATATAAGACACCACCCCAGCCCACACACACCCCACTCTTCCATTCTTTCACTATCTCATTTTGGAGCCTAGGAAGAGGGTGTGAAGAGTGCTAGTTTTTTTTTCATATGCACAAGAGGTGTTCGGTGAAATGCCCGAGAGCTCAAAATAAGTTTTCTTGTTGCTCTTTCCGTCTCGGTCGAGGTTGGCAACTATCCTTTCATGTGTCATTGATGTACTATATATATAAATGGTCATCTCCATATTATTTTTTGATATATACTACATATTAATGCAGATGAACCGGCAATGGATGTACGGTGACTGCCGCACTTCCGAGTACATGACGGGCCTCCAAAATTTCATCGTTGTGGCTAATGCAAACCGTGGTCACAATGGTTTTATGTGCTGTCCGTGTGTTCACTGTCAGAACAAGAAAGACTACTCAAATACCAGAACCATTCACGCCCACCTGCTTCGATCCGGTTTCATGCCCAGCTATAATTGTTGGACCATGCACGGAGAAAAAGGGGTTGTGATGGAAGACAACAAAGAAGAAGAGGATGATGACAACTATCATAATATGTATCCTGAATATGTTGATAATGCAACGGGGGTAGATAATGAAGATCAAGAGGGAGCAGATGGGCCCGCTGATGACGATCTTGGTCGGGCCATTCTTGATGCAAAGGAAGAATGTGAAACTGAAAAGGAGAAGGAGCTGGAGCAGATGTTAAAGGATCACAAAACATTGTTGTATCCAACTTCCGAAGATGGCCACAAAAAGCTAGGTGCCACAATGGATTTGCTGCAATGGAAGGCAGAGAATGGTGTGGACCGACAAAAGATTTTCAAAGTTGTTGGTAAAAATGAAGAATCTTCTTCCAAGAAATAATGAGTTGCCCGACAGTACATACCAAGCAAAGAAGGTTGTCTTCCCTCTAGAATTAGACGTGCATAAGATACATGCCTGCATTAATGACTGCATCCTCTACCGCGGTAAGAAGTACGAGAATTTGGATGCATGCCGGTATGCACCTTTGCCGCGGTATAAGATCAGACGAGACAATCCTGGCGATGTTGAGGGCGAGGCCCCTAGGAAGAAGGTTCCCGCCAAGGTTATGTGGTATGATCCTATAATACCACGGTTAAAACGTCTCTTCAGAAATAAAGAGCATGCCAAGTTGTTGCGATGGCACATGGAAGACCATAAGAAAGACGCGATGTTGAGACACCCCGCTGATGGGTCACAGTGGAGAAAAGTCGAGCGAGAGTACCCGGACTTCGCACGTGACGCAAGGAACTTAAGGTTTGGTCTAAGTACAGACGTCATGAATCCTTTTGGTGAGCAGAGCTGCAGTCATAGCACCTGGCCTGTGACCCTATGTATCTATAACCTTCCTCCTTGGTTGTGTATGAAGAGGAAGTTCATTATGATGCCAGTGCTCATCCAAGGCCCGAGGCAACCCGGCAACGACATTGATGTGTACCTAAGGCCATTAGTTGAAGAACTTTTATAGCTGTGGGCCAAACCAGGTGTACATATGTGGGATGAGCACAAAGGGGAGCCATTTGACCTACGAGCATTGCTTTTCGTAACCATCAATGATTGGCCTGCTCTTAGTAACATTTCAGGGCAGACAAACAAGGGATACAATGCATGCACACACTGTTTAGATGAGACTGAAAGTGTATATTTGGATAAATGTAAGAAGGTTGTGTACCTAGGGTATCGCCGATTTCTTCCAACTCTGCATCCAAGAAGAAAGAAAGGCAAGCATTTCAAACGTCTGCGTAACCCCGAGGAAGCCTCGTCTCCGCATCGTGAGGAGGAGGTATTTCAGATGGTCAAGGACCTAGAAGTAATCTTTGGAAAGGTCCCGCGTCTATCTGTTCGAATGACGATGCGGACACGCGCCCATGTGGAAGAAGCAATCTATATTTTGGGACCTACCCTATTGGAAAGTCTTAGAGGTTCGCTCTTCAATCGACGTGATGCACGTGATTTAAGAATGTTTGCGTGAACCTGCTAGGCTTTCTAGGAGTGTATGGGAAGACAAAAGATACACCGGAAGCACGGCAGGACCAGCAACGTCCGAAAGCCCTCAAGAGCCTATGCATCCTGAGAACGAGAAGGGTAAACGATGCCACTTAACTCCTGCCAGCTACGCTCTTACCAAAGCAGAGAAGGAAATATTTTTTGAATGTCTGAGCAGTATCAAGGTCCCATATAGCTTCTCGTCGAATATAAAGGGAATAATAAATATGGCAGAGAAAAAATTCCAAAACCTGAAGTCTCATGACTGCCACGTGATTATGACACAATTTCTTCCGATTGCATTGAGGGGCTTCTACCTAAAAATGTTCGAGTACCCATTGTGAAGCTATGTGCATTCCTCAATGCAATATCTCAGAAGGTAATCGATCCAGAAAGCCTACCAGGGTTACAGACAGATGTGGCCCAATGTCTTGTCAGCTTTGAGTTGGTGTTCCCACCATCCTTCTTCAATATTATGACGCATCTCCTGGTTCACCTAGTAGAAGAGATTGCCATTCTCGGTCCTGTATTTCTACACAATATGTTCCCCTTTGAGAGGTACATGGGAGTCTTAAATAAATATGTTCATAATCGTGCTAGGCCAGAAGGAAGCATCTCCAAGGGCTATGTAACAGAGGAGGTCATTGAGTTCTGTATTGATTTTATTCCTGACCTTAAGGCGATTGGTGTTCCAGAATCACGACATGAGGGGAGACTGCGTGGAAAAGGCACCCTAGGATGTAAAGCAATGATATGTAGGGACGGGCATTCTCTCAATCAAGCACACTACACGGTTTTACAAAGATCTATCTTGGTTGCCCCGTATATCAATGAACACAAGAATTTAATACGCCTCAAACACCCGGGGCAGTCTGATGAATGGATTATAAGTGAACACATGGCGAGTTTTGGCGGCTGGCTGCAAAGACTTCTCACGAATAAAACCACTGTTGGGGATCAGCTGTACTTGTTGGCCAGGACACCATCTTCAACTGTATGTACTTTCCAAGGGTACGAGATAAATGGGAATACATTTTACACGATAGGCCAAGATAAAAAGAGCACCAACCAAAATAGTGGTGTCCGCTTCGATGCAGCAGAAGACAATGGGCAGAAGACCACATATTATGGGTTCATAGAGGAGATATGGGAACTTGACTATGGACCTAATTTTAAGGTCCCCTTGTTTCGATGCAAATGGGTCAAGCTAATAGGAGGAGGGGTTGAGGTAGACAAGAAGTACGGAATGACAACGGTGGATCTCAACAATCTTATGAAGGTAGACAAGAACTTAGACGAACCATTCGTCCTAGCCAATGATGTGGCTCAGGTTTTCTATGTGAAGGACATGTCCTCCAGACCAAAAAAAGAAAAATATGCAAACGAATACATCATATGATGAGCCAAAGCGTCACATAGTTCTTTCAGGAAAAGAAACATCAGAGGAATCGAGGACAAGATGACATGTCAAGATTATAATAAGTTTGATGAAATTCCGCCTTCACAAAGGAAAACTGACCCAAGTATTCCGTTAAGTAAAGAAGATGCTCCATGGTTATGTCTGAAGCGATCATAAGGAAGGACATATGCCAAGAAGTTCATGCTCATATTATGTAACTCTAGTTCATGTTTTTAATATTAATACATGTCTTGAGTGTTAGTCTTGTTTTGTGGATGGACCGGGACTATGAGAAGAAGTTGTCCCGATTCGTACTTACCATTAAGATCTGATCACCAAACACGCGCGGTCACATATTAGGGAGTGCCTCTATGACTAGTTTCTTGGAGATGCCGGAGGACTGGGCTCCGTCGGCATCTCCCTGAAACTGGTCGTAGTGGTGTCCCTGCTCTCGAAAACCATCTTGCAGCTTTGTAACTTCTCTAACTAGATCAATACACCTGGGAGCTAACTAATTTCACATATTAGGGAGTGCCTCTATGACCAGTTTCTCGGAGATGCCGGAGGACTGGGCTCCGTCAGATCTCCCAAATCGGCCGTAGTGGTGTCCCTGCTCTCGAAAACCATCTTGAAGATGCCTCAAACTGGCTGGAGGACTGGACTCACAAGGATGCCTATTTATAGTACAAGCAGCTCGACATAGTGTCGACACTTACGAAATAATATCGACACTCAGCCCTATTATTAGTGCTGACTCGTGTTTTGTCCCGGTTGGTGTCTCCAACCGGGACTAAAGGTTCATCTTTAGTCCCGGTTGGTGACACCATCTGGGACAAGGTACACGCCGCACGACATAATGTCGACACTCACCCCTATTATTAGTGCTGAATCGTGTTTAGTCCCGGTTGGTGTCTCCAACCGGGACTAAAGGTTCATCTTTAGTCCCGGTTGGTGACACCATCCGGGACAAGGTACACGCCGCATGACATAATGTCGACACTCACCCCTATTATTAGTGCTGACTCGTGTTTTGTCGGTTGGTGTCTCCAACCGACTAAAGGTTCATCTTTAGTCCCGGTTGGTGTCTCCAACCGGGACTAAAGGTTCATCCCGCCATTTTTTCCCGCCATTTTTCTTCCCGCCATTTTTCTTCCCGCCAGTTCTTCCCTCCAGTTCTTCCCGCTAGTTCACTATATATATATGTAGGGTTGGCCTCCATTGTCATTGCACATCTCTAGACTCATATCTGCAACCTCATCACTCTTTCCCATGGCTTCCACCGTAGCACTAACCCCCAGGGAGGCGGAGGCGCTGCCTTGACTACCCCCCCGCCGGGCTACTATGTCCCGTCGGCCGGATGCCGGCGTCGGAGGCGTGCCGGTTCCTCCTGTCCCTCTAGGTGTGGCACGCCGGATGGCCATCACGAACCACTACTACTTCGAGCTCACGCCGGAGCAGCGGAGGAATCCCAGATGGCATCCTGACTATTTCCCTACTTGGGAAGCCTTCTTCGTGGATCGGCGTGAGAGGGCGCTCGCCAGGCACGAGGAGGACGGCCCACCTCCTCCTAACTTCAACGAGGCCGGCCGTCGGCTATGGTGGCGCGGTCGGACTCTCCAGAGCGTCATGGCCTATGACACTGCCGCCGACTCTAACCCCCGTCTGCGCTACCCTCAAGTCCAGCCCACGCGCTACCCTCAAGTCCAGCCCACGCGTACTCTCCAGAGGTTCAATTACGGCGACCCCGACGACGACAGCGATGACGGCGGCGGCGAGTACGACGACTACAGTGGCGAGTATTACAGGTGTAGGCAGGAGCATGACTGAATCACTCCAACATTCCGAAACAAGTTCGGCCGATTGTTACTTAATCTGGCCATGTATCTTAATTTTCAGTTCTTTTATGTATCTTAATTTTCAGTTCCAGTTCGGCTTTATGTAACTTACTATTAGTTGCATTCTCATTCGAGGTTTCTTGGCTTTCGGGTCAAATGACCAATGTTATGGCTAGAATCAAGGCATAGTTTGTGATAATATGGCCATATTGTGCATACATGTGCATCATGGCATGGCAAACAATGTTGCAAGAGGAAGTTTTCCTTTTTATCGCACCAAAAAGGCATTTTTCATTTTCCGAGCATAAAAAACGGACGGTTTTGTGAAGAAACCACCAAATGGCTAATTCAAAAAACCACCAACACATTTTAAAAAACTACTAGACCACCTTATATGTACAATGTACCAACAGGGGGATCTGAAACCTTTCCGTCCACCTCTGGTGAAAAAGACAAATTCCTGCCGAATCGGTAGGAAGTGGGTCAGATATGAACTACAGGTACATGATACGATGCTCATGATTTTTTACAAAATTCATTTTTAGGTTCACAATATGCTATTTTATCAAAAAAAAATGCAAGTTGAGCGAGGCTTGGCCCCGAGCTAAGAATCATCATGCCCGTTGTTCGACAAAGTTTGTCGATAGTTTAAAACAGGGATAAAAAAATAAAAAAGATCGAAACAGTGCGAAACCTTCGCGTGGTGTTATATTATGTGACATTGTTAGAAGGAAAAATCTCAAACTTGGTATATTGATTATGTCTCAAAAAAACCTTCACAAAATGACCTATCTCATTCGAGGTTTCTTGGCTTTCGGGTCAAATGACCAATGTTATGGCTAGAATCAAGGCATAGTTTATTATAATATGGCCATATTGTGCATACATGTGCATCATGGCATGGAAAACAATGTTGCAAGAGGAAGTTTTCCTTTTTATCGTACCAAAAAGGCATTTTCCATTTTCCGAGCATAAAAAACGGACGGTTTTGTGAAGCAACCACCAAATGGCTAATTCAAAAAACCACCAACACATTTTACAAAAATACTAGACCACATTATAAGTACAATGTACCAACAGGGGATCTGAAACCTTTCCGTCCACCTCTGGTGAAAAAGACAAATTCCTGCCGAATCGGTAGGAAGTGGGTCAGATATGAACTACAGGTACATGATACGATGCTCATGATTTTTTACAAAATTCATTTTTAGGTTCACAATATGCTATTTTTTAAAAAAAAACAATGCAAGTTGAGCGAGGCTTGGCCCCGAGCAAAGAATCATCATGCCCATTGTTCGACAAAGTTTGTCGATAGTTTAAAACGGGGATAAAAAAAATAAAAAAAGATCGAAACAGTGCGAAACCTTCGCGTGGTGTTATATTATGTGACATTGTTAGAAGGAAAATTATCAAACTTGGTATATTGATTATGTCTCAAAAAAACCTTCTCAAAATGACCTATCTCATTCGAGGTTTCTTGGCTTTTGGGTCAAATGACCAATGTTATGGCTAGAATCAAGGCATAGTTTATGATAATATGGCCATATTGTGCATACATGTGCATCATGGCATGGCAAACAATGTTTTAAGAGGAAGTTTTCCTTTTTATCGCACCAAAAAGGCATTTTCCATTTTCCGAGCATAAAAAACGGACGGTTTTGTGAAGCAACCACCAAATGGCTAATTCAAAAAACCACCAACACATTTTACAAAAATACTAGACCACCTTATATGGATAATGTACCAACAGGGGGATCTGAAACCTTTCCGTCCACCTCTGGTGAAAAAGACAAATTCCTGCCGAATCGGTAGGAAGTGGGTCAGATATGAACTACAGGTACATGATACGATGCTCATGATTTTTTACAAAATTCATTTTTAGGTTCACAATATTCTATTTTATCAAAAAAACAATGCAAGTTGAGTGAGGCATGGTCAGATTCAAGTGTATACAAAAGATGCGGCATTTAAATATCCAATCAATTCAAAAATGTTAATACAAAAGACGCGGCATTAAAATATGATTTGCTGTAATAAAATAGGGTTAGATTCCTTTTTAGATGCTTAATATTTCTTATGTTCAAAGTTTTAGGATTTAACAATTTATTTTTGTTTGAATTGAATAATCAAAATTTATATGTAAGTGTTTTAATCATTTTGAAAATTTTCATGTAAAGTAAATATAAAATGTTTTTACATGAATGGATAGATATTATTTTTCTGAAAATTATGATATATTATTCATATTTTTCTGAGTTGAAATGAAAAAGATATGAATTTTCCAAATTCATATCCTATTTTTTGAATTAAAAATGCCCATTAATGCATGAAATAAATGCCCCCCCTTTAACACCGGTTCCAGACACGAACCGGTGTTAAAGGGGGGGCGCATTTATTTCGTTTACAGCCAAGATACTTTCCTTTAACACCGGTTCGTGTCTGGAACCGGTGTTAAAGGGGGGGTGTTAATAAATGCGCGCGGGAAACGGAATCCCCCCCTTTAACACCGGTTCCTGCCCCGAACCGGTGTTAAAGGGGGGTATTAAATGCGCCTCCCCTTCCTTTCTTCCCCCCCGTGCCAGATCGAACCGCGCAGAGAGAAGAGAGCAGCCGCTGCCCTCGCCGTCAGAGCTAGCCGCCGCCCAAGACCGCCACCGCCACCACCACCGCGCACGCGCTGCGCGCAGAGAGCAGCCGCGCCGGCGCCGCGTCCTCACCCTCGCCCTCGTCGGAGCTGCCGCGTCCTCGTCCTCGCCCTCGCCCTCGCCGGAGCCGCCGCATCCTCGCCATCGCCCTCGCTGGAGCCGCCGCGTCCTTGCCCTCGCCCTCGCCGGAGCAGCCGTACGTCAGAGCCATATGATGCACAATTAACTATGTCCTTAACAATAATCCCTCTAGACAAAAAACCATAAATTTGTGGTCAAAGTTTTGTCTAGTGTTCTTTTAAATCTTTTCCCACCAAAATTCATAAACACACTTGGTTGGTTGTGAAATTCATATGTATATATTTGTATCAAAATAATACCAATTTAATTGGGTTTTACTATTATATTGTTTAACAAGTTAATTATCATAGATGTAGTATTTTAGGAAAATGTACCGTTGTCCAAGTTGTGAAATTCATATGTATATATTTGTATGCTTAAATATTGCTAGCAATATGTCGGTGATTATTTTACATGCGCGCTCTCATCGTTGCTAATATATGTAATCTTGAACTTTTGTCTTCATATTTAGTATTTAGAGTATTAAGAAGTTTATTGAAATCAACACCAAACTATTACAAAGCTTTCTCATCTTATTAAAACCAGTTGGTGCGAATGCGTCGAAATTGAAGATGATCTTCATCCTAAGAACACACCGACGTGGTCTACACGTCTGATGTAGTTCCCCCATGTCGTCAGTCCAACAGGAGCAACCATTTCCCCACCAGTCTTGCTTGTCTTTTTTAATATAGTGTATCATATCCCCTTGTCCCAACAACATCCTCATCCTATGACATATGCATTTCACATTTCTCTAGTTACAACCCTTAACAAAATTCATTACACGAGGTCCATAGAGTCTGAGAGGAGAACGTGTTTCTCGGAGAATTTGATTTTTAAAAATGTGCCACCAATTGCACATCTCACTAACATCGGGAAACTCGAAACTAAGATGGCATATAATTATGGAGGGAGTAGTAGTATAGATAGGGTGTCAAGCGGGGCGGGTTCGCGGGCAACATAGTTTCATACTGATTAGGGTTTGGACCCCTCAGAACTCGTTTAAAATGATCAAGCATCCTTAGGGTTTTAATTTCATTTGTGTATTTATTTGTGTATTTTTGTATGAATAATATGTATATTTGTGTATGAATCCAAGTCCACTTGAATGTTTACACTCTTACTCTAGATAATATTATTGTTTTAGAAACTATGGATCCACTTAATAGAAACCTTGAAGAAGAAGAAATAATGGAGAACATTATTGATGAGGATACCTCACAATATCTGAACTTGGAGGGACATGATGACGACAGCTCAAGTACTAGTCATGGAGAAGATGAAGACTCCGGTGAACGCAATTTAGTGGTTACAAAGTCCGGCAAAGTATATGCATTGATTAAGCCTCTGCTGACTTCCACCAACAATCTTCTTCTACATGTATTAATTAATGCTTCTTTCTTCTTTTAGCCCTCTGAATCGACCAGCCAGCAACCATCTTCTTCTACGAAAAAGAGCAAGCGAGGCGTGAGCCAGCGGTTGAAAGATCGTGCAAAGTTCACGATCAAAGCAGTACGTGTTGATGGCAGGCCGATGGAGCCCAAGAAGGCCGCAGACAAATTCGTACGTCAGGGTGGAGTTCTTGTTAGGGACCAAATCCCAATCATAATTGAAAATTGGAATAAGCCAAAGAAGGGCGACGGTACCTTTGTCGATGAAAGATCCAAAGAAACGCTTTGAAATTCGTTGTTGGTAAATTTTACCCTTCCGCCAGAGGAGGATGAAAACAACCCGGTTATAAAGGAAAAGGTCAAAGAGTGGACTCTAAAGAAGATGGCTGACGCTTTCCGCAACTAGAAGACAAAATTGAACAAATTTGTCAAATTTGGCGAGACTCCAAATTTCGAAGACGCATATTATGCGAAGATAAGACTTCACTGGCCTGAATTTGAGACATATAAAAAAAGTGCTATAGCTAAAAAGAGGTCAGAAACCAATACGCTTAATGCCCTGAAGAAGGAATATCACCAGAGGACGGGGTCAGGTGGCTACATATCTCAGAGGCCTAAGTGGGAGGAAGCTGAGAAGGCCCTGCGCGCTAGAGGGATCACACCCCAGACAAATGGGTGGGACCTACGTGCAAAGACTTGGTTCTACGGAATCGGGGCAAGGTTGGACCCAGAAATAGGATTGTGTATCTTCCCAACCCTCCTTGTCAAACCCGTCACTGAACTCATCACGACATACAAGGAAACATCTGCCAGGACCTTCCATCCCGACAGAGAGAATGACCAGCTCACACGCGCCATCGGTAAAAAAGAACACCCTGGACATGCACAAGTCACAGGGGGTATGACGTGGAAGGATGGGTTTGCCGAGTGGAGTGACTCTTACAGATGGCACGGCAGAAAAGAAAAAGAGCGTACAGAGCGGATGACACAGATAGAACATGCACTTGCAGCGCTGCAGGTGCAAGTGAATGCACAACAGAGCCATCAAGCTACCGGCCCATCTCAGCGGCACGAAGAGCCTGCATTGGAAGTTTCGGCGGCCTAGACTCTGCGCGGAAAAGCAGTGTGGCTTCCACGGAGAACGTGCAGCCCACGCTTGAAATGGCGGGTCCTCGATACCCCGTGGATGAGATCACGGAGAGCGAAAATGCTGAGCTGCATGTGAGATTAATGGGCTTGTCCTTTAAGGTGGCTGTTGGCTATGCCTTACCTCCTCTAGCTGGTGGAACTTACCACTGCCGACCGATTCCAGATGGCTATGCTATTGTCGGGGTGGATGAGGTTGTGAAGGAATATGAGGAAGCACAGCTTGACCATGCTACAGGTGAAGGGGAAACTCAACTCAAATTTGCAGTGAAAACAACCATTCTTTGGAAGAAGGAACACATCGTGCTTCCAAATTGAGGTCATGCACCCCTTGCCTCCGCAGCGTCAGCAGTCTGAGCCGCTTCAGCTATCTCCTGCGCGGCAGCCATCTCTGGCGTTTCAGCCATCTCCTGCGTGGCATCCATCTCCGGCCCGTCAGCCATCTCCGGTGCTTCAGCCATCTCCTCAGCGTAAGCGGAAGAGCACTGCCACAAAGAGCATCAGTAGCACTGCTACAAAGAAATCCACAGGAAACCATACGCCAAAGAGTTCAAAAAACTATGTCCCGCAGCCTTCCGCCAAGCCATTGCCGGTTTTACCGTGGAATCGCAGCGACAAGGAGACCAATAGGATCTCGGAAGAACAGGTCAAGAAATTCTTTGCACCTAGACGGGCCGAGCCAAAGGAGAAAATAGATCCGGCGGTGGTGGAGAAGTTTTACAAAAATCTTTTGAATCCTGAAACCCCACTTGTGCCGGACTACGAGCGCCAGATTTTGAAGGCGGATGCAAGGCGCCGTAGGGAGACTGAAAGTAGCAATGGAGGCACCCTGTAAAACAGTTCCCATGCTCAAAGAGCAGGAAAACCAATCATGCGCCCCGCTCCAAATGTTCGACACACGGGACGCTCCTCCCGTAAATGATTACGAGGCAGAGCTACAAAGAAAGGCCAATGAGATGGGGATGACTTACATTGCATACTTGAACGTCATGGGAGACAACTTGCCCAAATGCGATGCCAACCCCATACAGCCATGGAAGTATGGGAAGAATCTCGTCAAGAAAGAGGAGCTCAAGAATCTACCAACAAAGATGCGAAAATTGCACAAGTGGTACCTTGATTTCTGCAAGACGAGAAAAGAAGAATGGATCACGACGCATATAAGAGATGAGATTTTCTTCTGCGGAGACGACGGGATCGACTTCAACATTCAAGACTTGCATTTTCTATTCAATCAGAAGGAACTCGACAAAGCTGCCATCAGCCTTTATTGTGTGTAAGTACTATTTCTGTAATTTATATCCCATCTCATTCACTTTATTAATTGCATGTATATATATATGCTCACCATATATGTATATACTATTATGCAGGAAAAAGGTTATGGAATGCAGGAAAGGAGGCCCTTTTGACATTGGGTTCGTTGACCCAAATAGAGTTCATGAAGAAGTGGTAAGAACCAAACCCGGGCAAACAGAAGATTACTTGCTAAGGTCTTTACTGAGACAACAAACCAAAATGGAAATACTATTGCCTTACAACTTCTCGTGAGTACTATTACCCTCTCTCTTGTACACATTCTATTTCGGCTTACTCGATGTTAAGTGTAACTGATGATGAGTTATGCGTGCGTAGGTTACACTTTATTCTGCTAGTCATTCAACCCGACTCAGGAAAAGTCCTTGTCATGGACTCGTTACGAAAAGAAAAAGAGATATGGGCAGACTTTAGAGAGATGCTCCAGAGGTAATTTAATCATATTATCGCACTAGATCGGCAACTTTCATGACAACAAGTAATTAATTACTCATTTATCCATTTTCTTTGCCGGACAGGGTTTGGAAAAGGTTCACGGGCAGGGCCGTGGGTGAATGGTCAGAAGAACTAAAATTTGTAGACCAAAATGTAAGTAATACTAGCTATCTAGGTCTGCGTATCTCCTTGATTCTGCTTCCAATTCCATTATATCATGCTTTATTGATTATTATTTTGATTGAACTCTCTATTCTCGTAAATTGCGCGCATCAGGGACACGGCAATAACTTATGTGGGTACTATGTTTGCGAGTTCATTCGCAACACGATATGTGCGACGGGCCAAGCCGCACTAGAAAAACATAGAGTAAGTAAACAAAGTCCACAACATTATTTTATTACCATCAATTGTGTTGAGTTTTATTCTTATATATATATTGACGACCCATTCTTCATATATATTCAGATCGAACGGATGCGGGACCAACTCCTACCATTTGAACGCATACGAGCCATTCAAGAGGAATTGGCGGGGTTCATACTTGATGAGGTCGTCACGCCTGGCGGAGAACTTTTTAGATATCCACCAAAATGAACGATGATGATGTATGTGCCGATGACGATGTATGTGCCGATGACGATGTTTGTGTATAATAATAGTTGCTTAATTATTCATGTACTCATATGTACCGATGATGATTTATGTGTATACCGCTCCCGATCGATTCCCCCTCCCCTCCAGAAATACGCCCGGGGCAGAGGCAGAAGTCTACCGTGGCAGAGATTTAGGCCGTTTTCCTACCGCGGCAGAGTTCTGCCGCGGCAGGAAAACGGCCTAAATCTCTGCCGCGGCAGAAGAACCTTTAACACCGGTTCCAGCCCCGAACCGGTGTTAAAGGGGGGGGCCTGAGGCCTGCGGCAGCCCCACGTGCGCCACCCTTTAACACCGGTTCGTATAAGAACCGGTGTTAAAGGGGCCCCCCCTCTAACACCGAACCCTCAACAGCGGTTGAGGAACCGCTGTTAGAGGGCCCTCCCAACCGGAGTTAAAGGGGGGGGCTCTGCACTAGTGGGAGAATGCTGATGATAGGCCTGCCGCCGGGATCAGCCGTGTGTCAACATTAGCCTAGCTCAATGCCCTCACCAAGGTAACTAATATCATACTCCGCTTCATCTTATTTATGCGCCTTTGGTGATTGCCACCTCGATCATGATGCCCAACACATATGTGTCTATATTCGGGACGCTGCTTGCGTACTACTCCACAAAGTTGCCGACGGCGAGTTGAAGGATGTTGCCAAGGGCAATATCATACAACCAGCAAACCGCACGATGCACAACAATGCAATGGACGATGCTGTTATGAGGGTCCGGATTGCTCGGGTGTTGCCAGGGTGCGACGACATGGACCCCCCTTTCAACCTCAGGGAGCCGACAAACACAAGACCCTTGCAGAATGCCACGGCTGGCCCTTGACATGGCCGAAAAGTCAGATTCGTCTTACGGGGCACCTAAGCGCCACCTTGATCGCCTGGCCACCACCTCGGATGCCACCTGTCACCGGCGCCACCTCGATCGTCCGACCACCACCTAGGAAGACACCTGTCGTCGTCGCCACCACCAGTCGCCACCAACAACTGTTGGGAGTGTGTGAGCCACCCCAAGGCGATTCCGCCGTTGCAACGCAACCACAGTCGCCCCCGCCACCACCATCACCACATGGCGGCAACAACGATGATGATGAAGAATTTGTCAACATCGACGACTACATCAACACCGGTGCCGGCATAGGATTGTACATTCCTGCTGTGGATGAAGAACCCTTCATCGCTCGCGAGGGTCAAGGTGGCGTCCCACTACATGAACGCAACGCCTGGTCTTCGGAGGTTTATATCAAGAGACGCCTCCGGCCGCTGATAAACAGGAGAAACCAGTTGGATTCGTCTTTAGCCCTGACACACTCCAAAAGGCGGCCGTTGAGCACTTAGCATCCCCAGTGGAGGAGCCTGCTCAGAAGACGAAGAAGCACATGAAGATAGGTAAGAAAGGTGAGAGCCAACCTCCTCCGAAGAGGATCCGGGCTAAGGATGATGTCATACCAGCCCGCAAGGATGGCTTGCCCAGGATACATATAGTCGGTGAAGCGATACTGACTCCAGATATGCTTCGCCTTGGTGGTGGACATATGGTCTCTTTGAGTGATAGTATCAAGACACTAGAGGGCATTCTTCTTAAAGACAAAGATCCAAATTACCCGGTTTTCACTGTCAAGGTGCCATCGGACGTGGACTTCGTCCATGAAGCCCCCGCGGACGTGTTCTTCATATCGTACGAGGACGTCTTCAAGCTGTTTCTCTCGAAACGGCTGTACTATAACATGGTCCGCCTATTCGTTCTCAATCTGGCGATGAAGACCAGGAGAGAGCAGACCCCATACATCACGATAGTGTATCCCTACTACATGCGTGATAGCCAGTTATGGGAAGGATCTGAGACGCGTGCCAAGGCGACGGCGTATCTCGAGAAGTTCATGGTGGACCACAAGAGGACGAACATGCTTCTTTTGCCTTTCTTTCCCGAGTAAGTACACACACCCCCTAGCATTGTTAACTTAGGATTTCTTATAGCTTTCTTCCTTTGCCCTTTTCCAACATCCCGTTTCAATCATGTTGTGCAGAGACAAATACTGCACACTCATCGTCATTTGCACAAAGTACTCGATAGCATCGTATTTCGACTTGGCGAGTAAGAAGAAGAAGAAGAAGAAGGACTACACCAGAATAAGGGGTGTTTTGAATGAGGCTCTCGAGGGCTACGCTAAAAAGGGATGCCACTTTTGTCAAGGAATGTATCAAGGATGACAAGCACGTGTTCAAGCATGTGCTCGAGTTCCCTGCATCAAGGAGCCGGCTACTGGCGGCACCAAGGAGGCCTTCTACGCCATGCATCACCTTAAAGGGTTTGTCCGGGATTGCCAGAACCTAACTCTGCCATCTAGTTTCCCAGCATGGGCCAAAAATTTGGCGCGAAGCGACGATGATGATCTTAGAGAAGACTTCCATCTCATCCAGGTTAAGTTGTCGGAAATCATCGTGGAAGATGTCAACACGAGGGGATGGGTCCTAAAACACAACAGAGGGTTAACTAAGAGGGAGATTGAAAATATCCTTCGTCAACAGGGTGACAACAAGACGTGGATGATGAAGGATGGCTATCTACCATTCTCGAAGCCGAGCGTTAGCAGTTCTCAACATTGATCGATGTGCGCGCCTAGAATTATCATAGATGTCTGTGTGTAGTGTTGTGTCACAAACTATATACTACCATGGTCGTATGTTTTAAACTTCACTATTGTGGTCGTTGTCGTCGAAGTTCTATGATTATGATTGATGTGCTATCTTCTATGTTTACTGATCTTTTGCTTTAGTTTATGTGAATATATATGCATGTGAACCAATTTAGTTCTTTCTATTGCATGATTTACTAATATGACTTATCTATAGAGATGACGAAGTGGTACTTGGTGTACAAGGGTTGGGTTCCAGGAGTCTATGATGAGTGGGAGGACTGTCAGAAACAGGTGAACAAGTTTAGCGGCAACAGCTAGAAAGGATACGCGACTCGAGAGGAGGCGGTAGCCAAGTGGAGGAAGCACCTATGGAAGGAGAACCGGATGAAGATATTGTTAGTGCTCTTGCTCTTTCTCACCATCGTCATAGTTGTATTCGGTTTGATTCTAGTGTAGGCGATATGAACACTTCATTTATACTGTGATGAGATGGTGAACTTTGTAACAAACACTTGTAACAAACCACTTCATTTGACTTGTATTGTAATGTGATGATCACTTGTCTATCTCGTTCAGGCTCTAAGTAGTGTGATGGCACTATATTCATGTTTGTATTATATTTGTTTTCATATACTAAGTCAAATATACTATTTCTGTATAATACTGTATAATACCTGTATAATATTGTATATTTGGACAAGTTTCAATTTTTTTTAATACCTGATACTCAAACCAGTGGCGCATCTTTGTAACCTTCTGTGGCGCATAGTGTTTCAGTGGCGCATTGTACATAATGCGCCACTGAATAGTGTCCGGTGGCGTATCAACCAAAATACGCCACAGAAGTATCATGACTTATGTGGCGCATTTCGGAATGCGCCACAGAAGTTTTCATCAGTGGCGACGTAACAGTGGCGTCCCAGCCATGCGCCACAGAAGACCAATATTGATGCGCCACTAATGAAGGATTTCCTAGTAGTGCTTGGCGCCATGTTCTGACAGTGTTTGCACAGTCGGTCACACATACGGTACTCGATGAAGACCTTCCTCTACCTTGTTCTAGCAGGCAGCGGAGTTTGTAGATCTCCTCGCGATTCCAACAGAACGACGGTTTGGTGATGGAGGTGGAGGAGTAGATCCTCCTGGGATTTTCCTAAGACGGAGCAGGTATGATGGAGGAGAGAGGGCCTCAGCATCTATGGTGTAGGCGCCAAGGAGAGGGAGGCTCCGGTGGCTCTAGGGTTTAGAGCGGCGGCGGCTTGGAGGGGCGGCAGCCTAGTTCAAGGTGTGGAGGCGGTGGTGTCCCCTCTCCTCCTTATATGGGTGGAGGGGAGGCTGCCTAGGAGGCCGTGTCCTTCCCTAACTCCACCTTGTGGCCGGCGGATTGGGGAGGGACAGGGAAACCTCTCCTTTCTAGGTTTCCTCTCCTCCCTCCACTAGGCTTTGACTTTTCAATTTAGGATTTGACTTTTCAAACAATTGTTTAATCTAATCAAACTAGAGTTTAATTTCTCATCTTATTTCCTCGCCCAGTTAGTCTAGGGTATTATGCAACCATTCCACATTGGTATGGCACATTCCAAGTACCCCTTTCCCGGGGTGGTGGACCTTCTAGAGCATTCTAGAAGCTTCTGGTCAAAACACCGAAATCTTATGAACCCCGAAAATTGACTTTCCTTATATGAATATTATTCTCCGGACCATTTAAAATATCCTCGTGATGTCCTATATCCAATCCGAGATTTCGAACAACATTTGGTATCCAACTCATATTCCATATCTGCTAAAAAACATCGAATCCTTAAGTGTGTCTCCCTATGGTTTGTGAACTATGCATACAAGATCGAGACACTGATGGCTGTGAAATACCACCTCTTTTATCCATATAAAATGTGCCATTTATCTCTCATATCATGTTTCTTCTAGCTATAGCTATGCCTTATATGCATGACTTCTAGTTTTCATTCTACTTTCAATACGAGCTTTGCACATTTAGTAGTTTAGGTAGAATTTGATCACTTTCCTTGTCTATGACATGTGTGTAGGTGTTGATGATGATTATGGATAAAGTAGAGGCAAAAGGAACAAAGAGAGGATAGTATGGAGGAGCTGCAGGGGCCAGACTTAGCCATTTGAGAGGTTGAAAAAGTGATTTTTTTCAAACTTCTCAAAATAAAGATCCAAGACCATGGGGTTGTAGCCGTCATCAATACGAATCCAAGGAGCTGAAGAACACCCAAAATGGTGTTTGTATCAAGAAATGGCGACCAAAATATGAAAGGGTACTACAAGTATGATGACCAACTATACGGACAGAGGCCATATAGCTCCGGCCGTATAGTTTTCAAAAAGGTCAGGACAATGGAAATTGTCCCTAGAAAATCTCCAGAAGCTTCACAAAGTCATATGATGGTATTAGGGGTACCCTAGGGCACCCCCAAGGCCTATATAAGGAGAGGAGGATCTAAGAGAGAGCCACCAAGCCATACCCTCCACCACGGAGGTGCCCTTCCACCGTGCTACCGCCATAGATGCCTCCAATCAGATCTACACAACCACTATCACACAATAGGAGAAAGGACTAGGATTTTGAAGGCCTCCACATCGATCTACATCGTCATCTTCATCAACAACGTCTGCATCATCGATCCCCTTTGGTTACTTATTGTAATTATAGATTGAATCTTGGATTTGGACTTTTTCTCAATTGTATCATCATACTGCACCATATCCTATCCATGTTGTCGATTGCCTTCATGTGTGAGTAGTTTCCTTTGTTCTTGGGAAGATGGAGAAACCCTAGTATGTGATTGAATTGAGATACGTATTATTATGTGATATTGTTCATTATGTGTCTGTGTTAATTGTCTTAATCTTGATGTTGGGAGTTGTGCACATCCTTAATATTTGCCTCTTGCAGGGACTTGATGAAGGGGATTACTAGTTGGTAGATGGAAGGATGATAGCACTTATTGTGACTATAAAGTAGTTGTCATTCTTTACGTACTAACTTGGGGGATCAAGGAGAACTCATCAAGCCATGTCCATGCCACGGGAGAAATCCCTTAATAGAGCAGTTACACGATGGTTGTCGGTTATTGTCTGTTGTGGTTATGATGGATGATGTGAGTAGTGGTTGCTGTTTATTCGTCCATATATGGAGATCCTCCCATACATATCATAAATGGTATTATTCATTATAATAATATTGATCACTCTTTCTAATTATTAGGGGTGAATCCACTACTCCCTGAGAACTCTTTCCATCATCTTGCAAACCCTCGTAATCATAATCGCATGCTCTTGTTTACTTACAGGTTTAGTTTACTTATTGTTCTCTTATTTGAAAACTCAAAAATATCTTTTTATACAACAATCGCATTTTATCTTATTACTTAGAAATTTATTTATCATTTCTATTTTAGTATTTAATTCAAGAGTCATTTAGACTTCAGACTCCTACTCCATGTGGGATCGATATCTTTATTTTGAAACTAGCTACAAATGATATGTGCACTTGTCGTCATCAAGATTTTTTCTGGCGCCGTTGCCGGGGAGCTAAGTGTTGTAGATCTTTTAGCTTTTGTTTATTTATTGTAGTTTCGCTAGATTTTGTTTTAAGCTTTCTTTATTTGCTGCATTTCTCTTTTTATTTTGTTTACAAACTAAAAACCCATAAAAATATTTGTTACTAATCATGCCTTCCAAGAAGACTACTCTGGAATAGGAGAAACTCGCAAGGGAGTAGAAGTTCAAGAAATACTGAATCAATGGATAGCTCTAGTGAATGATTATTCATCCATGCTATGTGCCTCATACAAGCGGTTTGCTTGTAGATTCTGTGGATTCAAAGATCATATCGCCTACCAATGTAAGTATAACATTGATTCCGCATTAGAATCTTATAATAGAGATGAGTTTAAAAGCTTAGTTGATATGGAGGTTCTAGAATTTGTGATTTATACTGGTTGTTCAGAATTGCTTTCTTCTATAAAAAATAATATTCGAGAAAGATGCCAGGAGGTTGATGAAATAATTGAAGAAGTTTATCGCATATATTCACTTTGCTATGAGTACTTTATGGACAATGTTTTAGCTTGTACTGTTTATGAGCGGATTTTAGCCCGCATGGAAAAGCCTAGCCTTTTGCAGGAATAGAAATTTAAAGAGAAGGCAACATCACTCAAAGAGCCTCCACCAGAACCGCCTAAACATATTTCTAATGAAGAGGTGACTCTTAACGTTTCACCCTCTCGACTAGTGGAAGGTAAGAACGAAGGTAAGACTATCGTTGAACTATTCGCTGATTATCTTAGTAAGAAAGAAGAGGAGCAACTTCAGCCACTTGAATCTCCTACTTCTGAAAATAACTTTCCACACACAAATATTATGCATGCATACGATATCTCATTATCTAGTAATGATTTCTATAAGTCCCAAACTTATGATGATTGTTCTGAGGTCAGCGGTAGTAGTCGTCCAGAAGATCTCTAAGGAAGCATAGATGTGGATAGCTACGCATCTCTTTCGGGACTGCTTGAGCCAGGTAGATAGGTGGAGATGTCGCGAGTAGTTGGTTAGGAGTTGTGGGATTCCCACGGGGCACCGTGGTTTTGCGCTCGGGGCGTCTCTGCCGCGGCGTGTTGTAAATCTTGGCCGCTTCACTACTAGGAAAACCTTCACCAGTGGAGCATCATTTTTGGCCTTCTGTCGCACATATAGGATGCGCCACTGTTACGTCACCACTGATGAGAACTTCGGTGGCGCATTTTGAAATGCGCCACAGAAGTCATGATACTTCTGTGGCGATTCTGCCCCATGCGCCATAGGCCGTTGTTTAGTGACGTATTACGGCAAATGCGCCACAGAAGTTTTATGCGCCACAGAAGGTTAAAAAGGATGCACCACAGGTGTGTATTTTAGGTATTAAAAAGCAGTACTGGTCCATAATCAGGTTTTATACAGGTATAATACACGTATTATACAGGTATCATACACATAGCAGTAGAAATAGTATATTTCACTTAGTATATTAAAACAAACATAATATAAACACGAATATAGTGCCATCACACTACTTAGAGCCTGATCGAGGTACACAAGTGGTCATCATATTACAATACAAGTGACAAGTGGCGAATATTTATACAAGTGTTGGTACAAGTTCACCATCTCACATTACAAATGAAGTGGTACCGCCTACACTAGAATCAAATATAATATAGCTGTGATGTTGGTGAGCAAGAGCAAGAGTACTAGCAATATCTTCATCTAGTTCTCCTTCCACAGGTGGTTCCTCCACTTGGCTACCGCCTCCTCTTGAGTCGCGTATCCTTTAAGTTGTTGCCGCTGAACTTGTTCACCTGTTTCTGACAGTCCTCCCACTCATCGTAGACTCCGGGAACCCAACCCTTGTACACCATGTACCACTTCGTCATCTCTATAGATAAGGCATATTAGTAAATCATGCAACAGAAAGAACTAAATTGGTTCACATGCATATATGTTCATATAAACTAAAGCATTAGATCAGTAAACATAAAAGATAGCATGACGTAGAAGGCCTCCTTGGCACTGTCACCAGTAGCCGGCTCCTTGACGTAGGGGAACTCGAGCACATGCTTGAACACGTGTTTGCCATTGTTGAAACATCCCCCCTTGCTGATTAAGGGGCATACCTTTCTAGCATAGCCCCCGACAAACCCATTTAGAAAACCCCTTATTCTGGTGTAGTCTTTCTTCTTCTTACTCCCCGAGTCGAAATACGTTGCTATCGAGTACTTTGTGGAAATGACGATGAGTGTGCAGTATTTTTCTCTGCACAACACGATTGAAACGGGATGTTGGAAAAGGGCAAAGTAAGAAAGCTATAAGAAAGCCTAAGTTACCAATCCTAGCGGGTGTGTGTACTTACTCGGCAAAGAAAGGCAAAAGAAGCGTGTTCATCCTCTTGTGGTCCACCATGAACTTCTCGAGGTATGTCGTCGCCATGGCACGCGTCTCTAATCCTTCCAACAACTGGCTATCATGCATGTAGTAGGGATCCACTATCGCGATGTAGGAGGTTTGCTCTCTCTTGGTCTTCATCGCCAGATTGAGCGCGAATAGGCGGACCATGTTATAGTCCAGCTGTTTCGAGAGAACAACTTGAAGACGTCCTCGTACGCTATGAAAAACACGTCCGCAGGGGCTTCATGGACGAAGTCCTCGTCCGATGGCACCTTGACAGTGAAAACCTGGTAATTTGTATCATTGTTTTTAAGAAGCATGCCCTCTAGTGTCTTGATACCATCATTCAAAGCGAGCATATGTCCACGAGCAAGGCGAAGCAATTCCAGAGTCAGTATCGCTTCACCGACTACATGTATCCTGGCAAGACATCCTCGCGGGCTGGTACGACATCATCCTTAGCCCGGATCCTCTTCGGAGCAGGTTGGCTCTCGGCTTTCTTACCTCTCTTCTTATGATTCTTCGTCTTCTGAGCAGGCTCCTCCACTAGGGATGGTAAGTGCTCAACGACCGCCTTTTGGAGTGTGTCAGGGCTAAAGACGAATCTAGAAGGTTTCTCCTGTTGATCCGCGGCTAGAGGCGTCTCTTGAGAAAAACCATGGAAGACTAGGCGTTGTGTGCATGTAGTGGGACGTCCACTTTGACTGTCGCGACCGACGAAGGGTTCTTCATCCACAGAGGCATGTACAATCCTTTCTCGGTCACGATGTTGATGAAGTCAGCGACATTGACAAATTTTTCATCATCTTAGTTATTGCCACCATGTGGTGATGGTGGTGGCGGGGGCGACGGCGGTTGCGGTGCGACGGCTTCGCCTTGGGCGGCCCACGTGCTCCCAACCGTTGTTGGTGGTGAATGGTGGTGGCGACGATGATGGATGGCTTCCGAGGTGGTGGCCGGACGATCGAGGTGGCTCCAGTGCGCCCCATAAGACGAATCTGAGTCTTCGGCCATGTCAAGGGCCAGCCGTGGCATTCTGCAAGGGTATTGTGTTTGTCGGCTCCCTGAGGTTGAAAGGGGGGTCCATGTCATCGCACCCTTACAACACCCGAGCTATTTGGACCCTCATCGTGGCATCGTCCATTGGATTGTTGTGCATCGTGCGGTTCGCCGGTTGTATGATATTTCCTTTGGCAACATACGTCAACATGCCGCCAGTAACTTTGTGGAGTAGTACGCAAGCAGCGTCCTGAGTCAAAACACATATGTTGGGCATCATGATCGAGGTGGCAGTCACCAAAGGCGCATAAAGAAGATGAAGCGTAGTAACTAATTAGTTACCTTGGTGAGGGCGTTGAGCTAGGCTAATGTAGACACACGGTCGTTCCCGGTGGCAGGCCTATCATCAGCATTCTCCCGCGGTGGTGCCGCCGTCGGCTGCGGCTTGGTTTTTTTGGCGGGAGCTATAGGGGGAAGTTGTGTGACGACCAGCTGTTGCGGCTGCGCCGCGGCGATGGTGGCCTGCAGGGTCACCAAGCCCGGTGACACGTTAACTTTGATGCTCGAGTTGCTGCTGCTAAAGCTGGGCACATGTATCGGCCCCTGTCGACCTGGCGCATTCCAAACAGCTAGCCCCTCGAACAACCCAGGGGATGATTGCACGAAGCTTCTCTTCCACTAACATGTCCACTATTTTCTCGTCCACTTTTTCCTCTAATGTCTTCACCTTCAGCTTTAGCTCTTCAACCTCGGCTTTATCTTGAGCCACCGACTAGTTCTTCATGTCCCTTCTCTTCTTCGCATCCTCTTTGTAGTACTTGGAAAACTTCATGCTCGTACCGAAGCAGGACACACGACCAGCTGATTTTGGTGGCAAATTCTTGTCCCTCTTCTTGTAAGCATTCATCTTCCTGTTGAAAACAGAGTCTCATGGCTCCGCTGTTGAATCCTGGGACGACAAGTCACCAGTAGCGTTCAATTACTTCTCGTGCAGAGAGACAAGGAGAGGTGAACCCATGCATTTAGATTCTTGGCTTAATTATTTTAATTAGAAACTCTTGAGAGATCCACAGTAAATTCCTTACCAGCTCGTCCTCAAAGGCCTTCATCTCCGGGTGGTCGGTGGCGAACTCCCCTGTAATCGGGTCCAGGTAGTAGCGGGCCCGGATGTAACATCCCAAATTTCATCAAATGCAAAAACATGTATTGCATTCATATCATCATAGAATTTAGAGCTTGCATAAAATTTTCAAAGTTTGAAAACAAATAAAACCATTTTTATGCCTTTCTATTATATACATATGAGGCATGGTTTTATTTTTATTTTTATTTTCAAAAGACCAAAGTGTTTTTGAGTGGACAGATGTGCTTGACACACTTTTGAATGCTAGGATCACAGTACAAAAAGTTTGGAAAAGGTTTGAATTCAAATATATTTGAATTAGGGTTTTAAAACCATTCCTGAAAATCAAATTGGAAGAGAAAAAGAACAAAAGAAAAAAATAAAACATGCGCTGCCTAACTAGCCCAGAGCCAATTTCGGCCTAGCAAGCCCACCCGGGCCACCCTCCCCCTCTCTCTTTTCGCACCCGCGGCAACCACACCCTGCACTCGCTGACTACTGGGCCCAGTGCCACCTCACATTCGTCCCCAAAATCCTACGCCCGGAGACGACGCAATCGCCACCCTCTTCTCCCCTTCACTTCCGCGAATCAATTCCGTTAATTCGTGTTGATTTCTCGCGTGACTGTCGCCACATCCCCGGCTACTTAGCCCCCTCTGCCTTGTGGTCATTTCCCCTCAATCGCCACCATCTAATCACCACCAGGCTGCCCACAATCGAGCTTGCACCTCCGTACTACTGCCCGTCTCCGGTGAGCTATTCTGGTGAGTATCGTGCTCTCCTTTGTCCCTCGTTCATGCAAGCTTGTTCCTTTCTATTTTGCGCTCCTTCTGACACCCCTGGTTCGTCCTATATCCCCCCAGGTCGCCGTCCCCATCAACATCCGCGAGCACCCGAGGCGCCAACCAACTCCGGCGAGCGATTCAGGTAAAACCCGCACGCCCCTTGCCTTCTATATCAAACCAATGTGTGCGCCATGTCTTTGCACAGTCACTGATGCCACTCGTTTTCCCTACGGTGACCTAGGTCGTCACCGTCGTCTCAGACAGCATCGAACCGACGCCAGTGAAGTCTCCGACAAGCTCCCACGGCCGCTACAGCACGCCCCTGTCCAAACCAAGACCACCTTGAGCTTCCTCGCATCCATGCAATGCTGGTAAGCCACAGCACCACCCCAACCACCTCTGGACTCGCCAAAACATTGCCGGCAGTGCCGTCGCCATCATAGTAGCCATCAGCGTCGCTAGGATTTGGTCACATGCTCTAGAGCCGTTAGATCTAGATTGTGCGCTGTAGATTACGTCGTTTAGTGAAGCGGTAAGTTTTGATCTAGCGCGTTGGATCTGATTTGATCCAATGGCACGGAAACGTGATCCGCGCGAAACGGTACGGGCCAATAGAAACACGCCGCGTGTCTGGCTATTTGAATTAAAATCTGTTTGTGAATCTATTAGTTGATTTAACTTGTAAAATTCATAACTTTAGTTCTATTTGTCCAAAATTTGCAAATAATATAATAGGATAATTCCAAACCATGTTTGGGCACAATTTGACAAGATCCAATGCGGTTTCACCGCAACGGGGAATTCCCTTCCCTAACAATTTAATTCCAGAACAAAGTCATTTTTAGGTACTAGCGCATGTCTGTGAAGAGGGTGACACTTGGGAACCAGGTTTTGGACATATCAACATTCCACCACACTTTAATACACATGATAGGGTCCCTTTCAAGAGTTTGAATGTATTCCGATGCTACGAAGGGATTCTTCCTACGAATCCCTGATATATGGGCCCCGGATCGTCTAGCCCCTAGATGTTCTTATGAAAAGGGTAGTCAGGTGTTTTTTCTCTTGTTTTATGCTTGGTTCGGTTATAGGATAATTCCAAACCATGTTTGTATACAAGTTGTGACAAGATCCAACCCGGTTTCACTGAAACGGGGAGTTCCCCCCTAATAACTAAATTCGAGAACATCTTCGTTTTTAGGTGATAGCGCATGTATGCGAAGAGCGTGACACTTGGGTACCAGGTTTTGGATATTTCAGCATTCCACCACACTTTAATACACATGCTAGGGGTCCATTGCAATGTTTGGAGGTATTCCAATGCCCCGAAGCGCTTATTCCTGCAAAACCCTAATACGTCGGCCCAGATAGTCTAACCCCCTAGATGTTCTTCTGAAAGGGGTACCCCTGTGGAGTTTACTTTTGATTTGTGCTTGGTTGGGTCATATGATAAATCCAAACCATGTTTGGGAACAAGTTGTGACAAGATCCAACACGGGATTCACCAAAACGGGGAGTTCCCGGCCCCATACCAATTAAATTCTAGGTTCTTCGTTTTTAGGTGATAGCGCATGTCTACGAAGGGGGTGCCACTTGGGTACCAGGTTTTGAACATTTCAGCATTCCACCACACTTTCATACACATTCTAGGGTCCATTGCAAGGGTTTTGAGGTATTTCGATGCTCCGAGGCGCTTCTTCCTATGAAACCCTCATCTATGGGCCCTATATCGTCTACCCCCTAGATGTTCTTATGAAAGGGGTAGCCCGGTTGATTTTTCTATTGGTTTGTGCTTGATTGGGTTATAGGATAATTCCAAACCATGTTTGGGCACAATTTGTGACAAGATCCAACCCGGTTTCACCAAAATGGGGAGTTCCCCCCTAATAATTAAATTCCAGGATCTTCGTTTTTAGGATATAGCGCATGCCTGCGAAGAGGGTGACACTTGGGTTCTAGATGTTTGGATGTTTGGAGGTATTCCGATGCCCCGAAGCGCTTCTTCCTATAAAACCCAGATCTGTGGGCCCAGATCGTCTACCCACTAGATCTTCTTCTCACAGGGGTAGCGCAGTGGACTTTTCTATTGGTTTATGCTTGGTTGGGTTATAGGATAATTCCAAACCATGTTTGGGCACAAGTTGACATCATACAACCTAGTTTCACAAAAACGGGGAGTTCCCGACCCCCTAACAATTAAATTCCAGGATCTTCGTTTTTCGCTGATAGCGCATGTCTACGAAGCGTCTGACAATTGGGAACCAGGTTTCGGACATTTCAGCATTCCACCCCACTTTAATACACATACTAGAGTCTATTGCAAGGTTTGGAGGTATTCCAAACCCTCGAAGAGCTTCTTCCTACAAAACCCTGATCTATGGGCCCGGATCGTCTACCCCCCTATATGTTCTTATGGAAGGATTAGCCCAATGGATTTTTCTCTTGGTTTTTGCTTGGTTGGGTTATACTATAATTCCAAACCATGTTTTGGAACAAATTATATCCAACCCAGTTTCACCGAAATGGGGAGTTCCCGACCCCCTAATAATTAAATTTCGAGAACACCTTCGTTTTTAGGTGACATCACATGTCTGTGAAGGGGTCACACTTGGGAACCAGGTTTTAGACATTGAAGCATTCCACCACACTTTAAAACACATGCTAGGGTCCATTTCAAGGTTTTGGAGGTATTCCAATGGCCAGAAGTGATTCTTCCTATGAAACCCTGATCTGTAGGCCCGAATCGTCTACCCCCCTAGATGTTCTTCTCACAGGTGTAGCCCGATGTTCTTTTCTATTGATTCATTATTGGTTGGGTCATAGGATAATTCCAAACCATTTTTTGGCACAAGTTGTGACAAGATCCAACGCGGTTTCACCGAAACGGAGAGTTCCCGGCCCCTAACAATTAAATTCCAGAACACATTGATTTTAATGTGATAGCGCATGTCTGCGAAGAGGGTGACACTTGGGAACCAGGTTTTAGACATTTCACATTCCACCACACTTTAATACACATTCTAGGGTCCATTGCAAGGGTTTAGATGTATTTCGATGCTCCGAAGCGATTCTTCCTACGAAACCCTAATCTATGGGCCTCGGATCATCTACCCCCTAGATGTTCTTATGAAAGGGGTAGCCAGTTGTTTTTTTCTCTTGTTTTGTGCTTGGTTCGGTTTATAGGATAATTCCAAACCATGTTTGTATACAATTTGTGACAAGATCCAACCCGGTTTCACTGAAACAGGGAGTTCCCCCTAACAACTAAATTTGAGAACATCTTCGTTTTTTGGTGATAGCGCATGTATGCGAAGAGCGTGACACTTGGGTACCAGGTTTTGGACATTTTAGCATTCCACCAAACTTTAATACACATGCTAGGGGTCCGTTGCAAGGTTTGGAGGTATTCCGATGCCCCGAAGCGTTCTTCCTACAAAACCCTAATACGTGGGCCCAGATCGTCTAACCCCCTAGATGTTCTTCTGAAAGGGGTAGCCCAGTGGACTTTTCTATTGATTTGTGCTTGGTCATATGATAAATCCAAACCATGTTTTGGAACATGTTGTGACAAGATCCAACCCGGGATTCACCTAAACGGGGAGTTCCCGGCCCCCTACCAATTAAATTCCAGGTTCTTCCTTTTTAAGTGATAGCGCATGTCTACGAAGGGGGTGACACTTGGGTACCAGGTTTTGGACATTTCAGCATTCCACCACACTTTCATACACATTCTAGGGTCCATTGCAAAGGTTTTGAGGTATTCCGATGCTCCGAGGCGCTTCTTCCTATGAAACCCTCATCTATGGGCCCTATATCGTCTACCCACTAGATGTTCTTATGAAAGGGGTATCCCGGTCGATTTTTCTATTGGTTTGTTCTTGGTTGGGTTATAGGATAATTCCAAACCATCTTTGGGCACAATTTGTGACAAGATCCAACCCGGTTTCACCGAAACGGGGAGTTCCCCCCTAACAATTAAATTATAGAACACCTTCCTTTTTATGTGACATCACATGTCTGAGAAGGGGTCACACTTGGGAACTAGGTTTTGTCCATTTCAGCATTCCACCACACTTTAATACATAATCTAGGGTCCATTGCAAGGTTTGGAGGTATTCTGATGCCTCGAAGAGCTTCTTCCTACAAACCCTGATCTATGGGCCCGGATCGTCTACCCCCCTAGATGTTCTTATGAAAGGGGTAGCCCGATGGATTTTTCTCTTGGTTTGTGCTTCGTTGGGTTATAGTATAATTCCAAACCATGTTTGGGAAGAAGTTATATCCAACCTGGTTTCACCGAAATAGGGAGTTCCCCCTAACAATTAAATTCTAGAACACTTTCATCTTTAGGTGATAGTGCATGTCTGCAAAGTGGGTGACACTTGGGAACCAGGGTTTGGACATTTCACATTCCATCACACTTTAATACACATTCTAGGGTCCATTGCAAGGTTTGGATGTATTCCGATGCTCCGAAGTGATTCTTCCTACGAAACCCTGATCTGTGGGCCCTGGATCGTTTACCCCTATATGTTCTTATGAAAGGGGTAGCCCGGTGGATTTTTTTGTGATTGGTTGGGTTATAGGATAATTCCAAACCATGTTTGGGCAAAAGTTGACAAGATCCAACGCAGTTTCACCGAAAAGGGGAGTTCCCGGCCCCCTAATAATTAAATTCTAGAACACATTTATTTTTAGGTACTAGCGCATGTCTGCGAAGAGGGTGACACTTGGGATCCAGGTTTTGGACATATCAACATTACACCACACTTTAATACACATGCTAGGGTCTATTTCAAGGGTTTGGATGTATTCCGATGCTACGAAGGGATTCTTCCAGTGAAACCATGATCTATGGGCCCCGGATCGTCTACCACCTAGATGTTCTTATGAAAGGGGTAGATAGGTGGATTTTTCTCTTGGTTTGTGCTTGTTTGGGTTATAGGATAATTCCAAGCCATGTTTGGGAACAAGTTGTGACAAGGTCCAACCCGGTTTTAGCGAAACGGGGAGTCCCCCCCTAACAAGTAAATTCGAGAACATCTTTGTTTTTAGGTGATAGCGCATGTATGCGAACAGGGTAATAGTTGGGTACTAGGTTTTGGACATTTCAGCATTAAACCACACTTTAATACACATGCTATGGTTCCATTGAAAGTTCTGTAGGTATTCCGATGCCCCAAAGCGCTTCTAACTACAAAACCCTGATCCGTGGGCCCATATCGTCTACCCCCTAGATGTTCTTCTGACAGGGGTAGCCTAGAGGACTTTTCTATTGGTTTGTGCTTGGTTGGGTGATATGATAAATCCAAACCATGTTTGGGAACAAATTGTGACATGATCCAACCCAGGATTCACCAAAACGGGGAGTTCTCGGCCCACTAACAATTAAATTCCAGGATCTTCGTTTTTAGGTGATAGCGCATGTCTACAAAGGGGTGACACTTGGGTACCAGGATTTGTACATTTTAGCATTCCACAACACTTTCATAGACATGCTAGGGTCCATTGCAACGGTTTTTAGGTATTCCGATGCTCCGAGGCGCTTCTTCCTACAAAACCCTGATCTGTGGGCTCGGATCGTCTACCCCCTAGATGTTCTTACGAAAGGGGTAGCCCGGCGGATTTTTCTCCTGGTTTGTGCTTATTTGGGTTATAGGATAATTCCAAACCATGTTTGGTAACAAGTTAAATCCAACCCGGTTTCACCAAAATGGGGAGTTTCCCCTAACAATTAAATTGCAGGACACCTTCGTTTTTAGGTGATAGCGCATGTCTGCGAAGAGGGTGAGCTTGGGAACCAGGTTTTGGACATTTCAATATTCCACCACAGTTTCATACATATGCTAGGGTCCATTGCAAGGTTTTGGATGTATTCCGATGCTCTGAAGTGATTCTTCCTACGAAACGCTGATCTATGGGCCCCGGATCGTCTACCCCCTAGATGTTCTTATCAAAGGGGTAGCCAGGTGGATTTTTATCTTGGTTTGTGCTTAGCTAGGTTATAGGATAACTCGAAGAAATGTTTGGGCACAAGTTGTGACAAGATACAACCCGGTTTCACCAAAACAGGGAGTTCCTGGCCCCCTAACAATTAAATTCCAGAACACCTTCGTTTTTAGGTACTAGCGCATGTCTGTGAATAGGGTGACACTTGGTAACAAGGTTTTGGACATCTCAACATTACACCACACTTTAGTGCACATGCTAGGGTCTATTGCAAGGGTTTGGATGTATTCCGATGCTTTGAAGCGATTCTTCCTACGAAACCCTGATCTATGGGCCCCGGATCGTCTACCCCTAGATGTTCTTATGAAAGCGGTAGCCTGATACCTTAGATATTGATTACAGATGTATTATAGATCTTTTTCCCTAGTAGATCTAGGTTTATCAAATCCTCTGGAAGCAGAAAGCAGAGTGAGATTACCTTAATGGACCTTCGAGAGTTTTAGAATTCCTATTGTGTTTTCACTGGACCAAGAGTGTATGATCTTGTTGTTGTTGACGATGGAGAGAGAGAGAGGTCCTAGGCTCTTCGGTTGTCACTAGTAGCTGTGCAAAACATCTGATGGGAATAACAGATAATAATAAAGTACTCATGTAATTGTTAGAGTAAGATAATTATATATGGGTAGTGCGTCCATAAATGTTATCGCCTCCGCAACCGCTTATGGCAATAAACTACTAGTCTCATTCATGGAAGAAAGAGAACTAATGATATGTATAGTGATGTCACCGTTAATCCCAAGTAAGTTCCTCACATACAGCCATACTACCCTTTCTATCACTAGGATTCCTATCCTGTAGATCAGTCGTTACTCACACTCCCTTTACCTGGATCAATGCTTGGGGTCTTGGGTACCTGAAAATTCCTTAGCTTGAGGCAAGAGAGGGTACTAAAATCATCATGTCATATAAACTAATACATTGTAACACCCTCGCCTGATAAGGCCGAGTTCATGTGTATAGTGACAATCCCTAGATCGATTCATTGGCACATATAGTACAGATGAATACCAAAGAAATTAACAGTGCATCATAAATAACGATTTGATCCAAGATTTGCAATTATTATAATAATGCTTAGCACGCAGGCTAGCTCAAATAATTCAATAGCAAACGGAAGCATAAGTATATAGTAGACTCCATCTTCAATTGCCCACAAGGAAACAAATGTTGAGTGGAGTATCGCAACCTAGTCGATCACTCAGAATCAGAATAATAACCTGCAACATAAAACATAACATCCCCTAAGGTTCAATACTTGGAATGTATGGCAAGTAGAGCTAAGTAAGGAGAGAATAGACCTAGCAAACTACATGCTTATTTGGCAAGTGGAGCTGTGGCTAGCTTGCATTTTCAGATACCTTTGTCCTACTTTCATAATCAGTTTTTGATTTTCTTTGAAAAGATCCCAATTAAGTTAACCTATCAACATTCAAGAAATTAGAAATTAGAATGAACCAGAAACATGTCATGAACTCAATATCAAGCAAATCCGATGTCCATAACTGGTGACACGGCTAATGAATTAGTTTATACACCCTGCAGGGGTTAGTACACTTTACCCATATGACTTGGCCAGCCCATCTCGTACCACCACTCTCATATTGGGTGATGATAGGGAGAAGTCCAAGAAGGGAACGTTCGGGAAGTAGCTCCCCAAACCAGACACGCATTGTACCAACCTACAAAAATTCTACATCTCTGGCTACGTGGGTTCGAGTGAACACAACCTACTAAGTCCAACCAACTGCCCATTTCTTTATTGGCACATTGTTGTACACGTAAGCTACAAAATAAATAAGCCAATCATTTTCTCTTGATACCTGGGTGCATTTCCGCAATGATACCACCAAAAATGTCAATCCCATCACACCCAGGAGATTCATTGATTAAAGTTTTTTTAGTTTTCGCAAACCAATACTTTAGAAACAACTTTCATGTGATAGAACCCAGCCCTCGTCTATCATAGCACGGATACGAACATCTGCCAACGGTGGCTCATCTACAGGAGATCCCTACCACATAATAGGCCATAACATAGCGATAGTAGTTCCTATTCATACATCTACAAAATACACCACAATGCATTGAAAATAGTATGACAATAATCATGAAAAAATCAGCATCTACTTTCCTTGGTAGCAGCTGAAGTCGTTCAAGCACTCGTTGCAATCACACACGTTGCACTCCTCGCAATCTATCGAGCAAACAATTGCATACAACATAAACAACCATACAATCATAAACAAATGCACAAATGCATTCATGACAATTTAATAAGGCACAATGATTTTATTTTAGTTCTCTGAACAATATTAGATCACATGAGGCATGCAAGAAGTGTTTTAATTCAATAGGGTATTTATTATTAAATCCTAGTTGCCAATATAGGGGTTTTAATAGTTCTGTTGCAAATCCTACCTTAACTGCCGAATTAAAATTGTTTCTGGGAATTACTGGATATATTACGTTAATACAAATCAGTAGGAATTGGATTCACCCTAATCGGAGTTATAGATCTTTTTGTATGATTTAAATAGTGTTTATTGGATTTTAAATCATTTATATAGTTTCTGTTGTCTAAAAATCAAACTATAATCAGATCTATAATCTGCACGGGATTGTGATTCCAGGGACATATTATTTGCAATTTTCTGAATATTATTTATTTCCTTATGAATTTATTACTCCAAAAATGGTATTAACTTGTTTAAATATCTACAGCAGAACCTTATAGTGTTTGCCTGAACCAATTTCATATTGATGATCTACTTGGAACTAGCTTTTCATCTGTATATTATTTATATTTTTGTGCACTATAAATATTTTACTATAGATTTAATGATCTAAACATCCATTAAAACATATTAAATTTCTACGGGGTAACTAATCGGCAAAATCTAGATCTAACGAGATATTATTAATCTTCATGAAATTAGCTTAAATTTGATATCTTATTTATAATTTTTGGACCAGGTATGAATTTACTATGAATTTGTTAACCTAGAAGACCAATAAAACTAATTAAATCATTACATTAAATATGTACTACAAAGATTAGATGTAATCTGAAATTATTAATCTACATTAGGTAGCTTTCTTTCGACATATTATTCATATTTTTCTGACCTAAAAATAATTTATTAAGAATTTAATACTCTAAAAGGACATTTAAAATAATTAAATTATTACAGTAAATACATACTGTAAAACTTAGATCCAATTTAATATTAATATTTTACTAAATTTTCGGAATCCATTGATATATTATTTTCTATTTTTGGATCAACGAATCTCCTTATATGATTTTTGCAAGTTCATACAATTTTCTGTAATTTTTAATTCATTTTCAAATTACACTTTATTTGGATGTATGAAATTTATCTCGGAATTGAATTGGGCTAGAAATTCCATTTCCATGTTGGAAAGGAAATGGATTGCAATTCCATTTCTGTTGTTTGGATATATATGAAATTTTCGCTCGGAATCAACAGCTAGAACCCAATTGTATATCATGTTTGGATGTCCAGGCCATGGAATTGGAGAGGTCAAGGCCAGGGGCCTACCGACCGTCCGCCTTTACCCACCGTCCGCCTCCCCCTTCGCTGCCTTTCCTCCTCCCATTGCTGACTGTTCCGCCGCCGTTGGCCTCAGGTCGATCTAGGGTTAGGTCAGGGAGTGCATGAGGCAGACGGAGCCGCCGCCATGGCCACCGCAGGCCGTCTCCGAGGACGCGGGGAAGAGAAAGAGGAGCCAGAGGAGGCCAGAGATGAGGAGGAGAGCAAGGGAGCATGCACCGGAAGACGTCGTCGGGTTCTTGCCTCGCTCTTGGTCGCCTCGCGGTCGCCTCGCGGTCGCGAGAGGAAGATGAGAAAGCTAGGAGAGACTTGCGTTGAAGAGGTATGCGGGGGCAACGTGATTCCGAGCATTCTCGAGGCTCAGACCTCAGAAAGATTGGAGACCCACGGGACACGCGCAGGGGCACGACGCGGAATTGCGGTCCGTTTCCACGCTCGGTTTCCACAGCCTCTCCAAATGTCTGAAAACAGTTTGGCAATTCTAAAAGAGTGATTCTAATTCCCAATTGCAACATCCATACACAGTGTTACAGAGAATATGCCAGGGAATATTCTTGCTGACTGGGCGTGCGCGCTGACCTAGCGTTGACCTAGCGCTGGCGAGGCAGGATGATGAGGAGGGCGACGTAGCACGATATAGATGGTTGATACCGGTTCGTGTGTTGATCTAATCAGGGGCGTCCATCCTCGATCGAACGGCCGATAACAGTTGCTTCCTCTCCAGCGGCGATCGATGGTGAGTGGCGGCGGTGGCGCTCAGGTGGCGTCGATGGCGGCGGCTAAGGCGATCACCGGTTACGACGGGGTAGTGGATCAGGACGGGGCATGCACGACGAGCTCAACGGCGTGCTTGACGTCGCGTTTTGTTTCCCGAGGCGGCGTTGATTAACGGATGGAGGCGACGGCGACGGGGCAAACTCCGGTGAGGAATTCCGCGAGGCAATGATGATCTGTGAAAGGGAAAGTGGTCAAGAAGAAGAGGCTCATCAAGGGGAAGACAATGGAGGGGGAAGAGGGCTCTGGGTGGCTCGAACCCGTGTCGGAGAAGCTCGGCGGCGGCGGAGTCCTGACGAGATCGGAGGCGATCTGGGGCGGCTCTAGGGTTTGGGAAAAAGAGAGAAATCACGCGTGGGCGGTGCGGGAGATTATATAGGCGGTGGCATGCGCAAGGGGCAAGCGGGCGCACGGAATCGACAAGAATCCCGTTCGGGATCGATGGCGTGCTCGTCGCGGTCTCCTGGCTAGAGGAGGGAGACGACGGGGTGGGGCCCGTGGGTCAGTGGCAGCGGGGAGGGGACGGGCTGGCAGCTGGCTACGCTTGTTGGGCCGGCCAATACGGCGGATGCGGCTACGCGCTGCGCACGGGGTGGGGCAAGCGGTAGGTAGCTAGGCAGGCTAGGTGAGATAGTGGCCTGGGCGCCGGGTAGTTAGATTTAGTTATTTTTTTGTTTATTTTTATATTTGTTTTCCATTTTAGTATTTCTCTTGTATCTTTTTGTTTATAACTCCCAATGAAATGATTTTTGTCTTCAAATTTTTATAAAATCCTGTAGATCATATTTGTAATCTTTTTACTAGTTTGCAAGTAGTGGATCTATAAATCCTTGTATATTTCATTGTAGGTGCATTTTAGTAGTTCAAAATAGCGGTTTGAAACTAGTTTTTTGAAATTCAAAAATTTCATAAATGCAATGCTTATGAATGACATATAGATGCATTTTTTTTCTAGTACCAATTTTCTAAAATCATGGGATGTGACATACATGATCCCATCTATGATAAATAACATGCAAAAAAGCTACATGGCTAAGCCGAAGCCCTTGGCCAAGGAGAATTACTCACACTAGAGAGGAAATCGACAATCATAAACATTGTAATAGAGATCATAGAGTTGATAACAAATAGTGTTACAATGTCTCCAATTGGAGATGATATCTACTATTACAAGTGGTGGAAGATGTCTATGCTGGTGGAGAAGGATTTAGAGGTTTAGATCTAGATCTATTCCTCCAGTTTGGCGGCAGCGAGAGTCGAGGATGAAAGAAGCGATGTTGTGTAGTCGGGGGGCTGTTTCTCCTCGCCTGGAGACTCTTTATATAGGGGTCCCTTCATGAAAGTTGTTTTGTTTGACCTAAGGAGGTCGGTGCAAACTATACGGCCGCAACTATACGACGACGGGACGTATAGTTGGTCGTTAAACTTGCAGTTGCCTCCTCATGGCTCCTGGTTTCTTTAGCGTGTTGGAAATCTTGTATCTTTGGCATTTATGCAGTGATTTCCTTCATAATACGTCATTACTGCGTAGAAAAAATAGCAACAAAGGATTGCATACCCGTCTGATCATTAGGCATTAGTGGCAGGAAATAGAGAGATATTTCATCAAATATATGAATAATATCTAGTTTAAATGCAGACGTGGATGTCTATATTTTACAGCCATCAACCTCCCCAAGCTTAAACTTGATCATCCTCGAGCAAGAAAACCAAAATCAAAAGGGAACTCGACATTTAAACTGAAATAACGAGATGATGATCTTACTCATGATTGGTATATTCATGTTTCCTCCACTTTATTAATCTGAAAAACTATAGAATAGATAGAGTAATGGCAAGCATATCATACGGGTTTCATGAATCCTTATAGCGTAGCAAAATTATTATAAGCATGGATGATTCGAAAGAGTAAACTTTATTCCATGTCATGTAGTTAACTCATACGCTTTCCTTTGAACAATAAAGTGTAATCATGTAAAATTAAGAGTGTGAGAGTTTGTCAAGAAAAGCATATATACTAGAGTATCTCAATTCTCCCACATCAATAAATGAAGAATTTTCAAGCACTACTTTTCTATTCATTGTCCTTCAAGAATTTCAGTTCTTAAGTAATTGAGAGCATGCCAAAAAATTTCATTAGTTTATCGGGCTGAGATGGACACTCGTGGCATCACTAAGGTTTTTGTTCCTTTTGCATAATGATTACTCATATCAGCCAGATGAGTGATTCCATCATGTTACAGCTACCCGGGAGTTCCAAGAATCTTACCCATTATAGCGTTGCTACTACAAATGTTTAATCAACTCATAGCCGAAATTTAGGAGTATCCTCCATGAAGATCGTTCGTAGGCCAGCAGAGTTGTTGGCATCACATGAAGTTTGACACGCATAAAGCTATATCATACTTATGATTTACAAATCACTTTGGCATGCTCACAAAAACCGCTAAACATTAATCAATTGAACAAATCTTTTCAAATAGAGCTATCAAGTCAATCATTATTTTCTATGGTGTTGAGTGTCTCTAGGAATAAGATTTCAAGAGTAAACACTACAATGCCCAAGTCTTCAATTTGTGAGACTTTTTCTTCTTTCAATTGTTTAGAAAATTTTTAGGCAAGACTTGGTTAAATACAAGAGCTGAAACAAAATATACCAGTTAAATACCCATGCAAATCAAATTTTACTACAATATAGAGACTCACTCCACCAATATAAGATCTCAACATTACTACTAACTAGAATGGGTTTCTCAAACTTCAAAACTGGGGAGTCATAAGGCATACCTCTCATGTTTGGTTCCACTTCTCTCTTCCCTTTTTATTTGTTACTTGGAAACTCGAAGTCAATCACTCTCCTGCAAATCAACGAGAACTTCGAGGCAGAAAGAAAAGAGAGATGGAAAATAAAGATAAACGGAGAAATCTTTTTGTGTTTTTTGAGAAGGGGGATTAAAGAATAGAAAATTGGTGGCAAAGCATGGCTTTAAAATCTCAAACAAAATAAATAACTAAGATATAGTGTTGGCGAAACCAACACGAGTGCTTATAAACTCAAATAAAAGCATAACCTCGAAAATAAGATAAAGAAAATAAAAATAAAATAGATAGAAAACCTCCCCAAGCTTAGGCTTTTGCAAGACCTTCAAATCACTGTGGTGGGGGAAAATGTTGTAACTCTAGTCCGCAAATTGAGTTGAAAGGTTACTTTTTGTTCCTCGGAGGTTCAGGGCGAGATTATTCATTCCCTCCACAGTTCCTCCAAGTTCGTGAAAATCTTGATATGTAGCAAACCAGTTTGGTGGCTGCTACTCCTGATGAGGGACTTCTTGCTCCTCCTCTTGGTCCTCATCCTCCTCCGGAATCTCCTCCTCGGGTTGGTGTTGCTCAACTACAAGTCATAAAGAACACGTCCTTCCTCGATAGAGAAAAGATAATTAGGCAAAGGAGCAGGGTAGATACGCCTAGCTCCAGCAATGTGCAGATAATAAACACCACCTCTCCTAGTAAGCATGCCATAAGCCCTCAAAGTAGATTAACCAACACGTCGCTCACCTAGCACCGGCTGTAACTCACTTAGGTCGATGCCCAATGCATTGGCAACAACGGTGATGACGCCTCCACAAGTGGTTGGTCCTTGGCTTTGGTGGGATTGGTACTCCAAGTAGCGCACAAGTATTGTGCCCAAGTGAAGTGACAAGTTGTCATAGTTAAAAGCAGCTTTTGCAAGGACTAAGATGTCCTCCTCATTGACTCTTGTAAACTCATTACGCGCCTGCAAGGTGTTAGCACTAACATAGAACAAATAACGAATAACATGATGTTGAATATTTTCCCCCTTCTGACTCTAGAGGCGAGGATCATTCTATTATAACATAGTTAAGGGGAAGGTTCCATGTTGGTAAAAGCTGCGCAGAGCATTGGGATCATTGTTGGGTAAACCAAAAAAAATCACCATTCATATAGTGTTAGAGAATAATAGTTGTTCATGAGTCGAAAACAAATCTTATCCTCCCCATGCCATGCCTTAACGGTGCTTTGCAAAGAGCTAATAAATTTAATGTTTAACCGACGATAGGTTGGTGCATCATGGAATACAAAGGTTTGCAGGCCAACTCTATTGCAAAGTAAATTAAAATAATCAGAAATACCGAGTTGGTTCAAAGTGACGGGGCAAGCCCACTTGGTTGCCTTGACTTCTCGGTTTTTGATCATGTCGAAATGATCACAGTGGGCTTCTTTCTTGAATCGAATATCCATGCGTTCTTCACCTGCAGACCGAGAAGAACTGGCCACGGCAAAAGCATGTGCCTGGCTCCTCATGTTCATCTTTTAAAAATAATAAAAGAGACAAATATAAAACTTTTTGATGCAACAGTAATAGCCATAGCATAATCCTCATCATAACACACTAAAGAATCTCCTCAACATATTAATCATGGCAATTTTTCAATATAAGTCTCACCTTAGATTGATATGACAATAGATCAGAGATGAATTTGCAAAAAGTAATTGGAGGATCAGAGGAGAAACATACTGTAGATGACTTGTGTACGAGGAATTCAAACGAAATCGTGCGGGGGTGAAGATCCCTTGAGGTTTTGAGAGAGTTTGGAGGTAGAAGAGAGAAAAAGGATTGTGTTTTTGATTATTTGGGTACCTTCCTGAGCGTTTAAGTGGTCGGACACAACTATACGGCATGAACAGGGCGTTTCGGCCGTATAGTTGGTCTGACGGCAAAATTTTACGGTTTCCTAGGGTTTCTGTCTGGCGGCTATAACAATACGGCCAAAACTTTTGTTCCCGATGTATAGTTGGTCGTCAAACCTTCTATATCCCGAGATGAAAAATTGTCGATGGGTAACATAACTATACGGCCGCAACTATACGGTAGGAATTTTTATTCCCGTCGTATAGTTGGTCATTACTATTTCTGTACACATCAAAAAATTTCTATGTCTTCATAGATTACTTTTTGGACTGAAACTTAGCGAAACACCTTGTTTTGACAAAAAATGACAGACTAAAATTTTGACCAACTATGGCATATATAAAACAGGAATTTTTAGTACCGTTGAATCTCTTCTTCTCACTGGAGTTTTCTAGCACTCTTTATTTATACAAAACTTAAAGCAAAACTTAAAAGCTTAACTCAAACATTAATTTAACATGGGTTGCCTCCCATGCAGTGCTCTTTTATGGTCAATAGCTTAACCTTGATATTGCTCACTTAGGCCATATGAGTGGAAGACCCACTCCGAAGTAATTGGCCTTCAAAGTGATGGCCTCCTTATCATCTTGCTTGGCTTTATTTTTCCTGGGGAAATGAATAACAAAAGTATCCCGCGAAGGCCATTGACGCTTCACATTCCCTTCATGCAAATTGATTAAAGCCTTAATAGTTCTTAAGAAAGGACGACCTAATATGATAGGGGAAACAAAATCAAAAAGAGCAGGACAGCCTTTAATGTAAACTAAAGTATTTTCCTTTATGCCTACTGCTTGTTTATAGGTAGAATCTGCTAGATGTAATTTTATTTCGGTGATTTCAAAAGAGCAAAGATTGAACTTATTAAAAAGACTCTTTGGAATTGTTGAAACACTTGCACCTAGATCACATAGTGCAGCTATTTCATTAGTTCCAATTTTAATCTTAATGGTAGGCTCAAATATATCATCTAGCTTAACAGGCAATTTTTCAACAATTTTCTTGTATTCTTTTTCAATCTCACGTACCTTTATTGTTATCTTATTAACGAAGTGTTGATACATGGCTTATTTATTTCCTTCACTTACTAGAATCTTGACATTGATCCTTTTTAGGAGATCTTCAATAGTGTAGTTTGGTGAAGGAGCATTGATATAATCAAGTTCTTCGGGCTCCTCCCTTTGGATTTTTATCATCTTGAGCTCTTCAACTGGATTGGGTCAGCTTTACCTGCAAATTTTGCTAGAATGAGAGTTTGACCCTCGGTTATCCTATGTAACACCCCGGTTCTGAAAAGACTGTGGCTTCTATGTGACATGCCAATCCATGGATCGGTTCATTGGCCCACAATAGAATAAGATGAATAACATAGCAAAATATCCGTGTATCATGAATAACGATGATCCAGAGTACCATTATTACAATAAAAGCTTAGCCCAAAGCTAGCTCAAATTATTCAGGTAGCAACATAAATAAGGTAAATCCTCCATTCTTCAAATTGCCCACAAGTGAACAAGTGCCGAGTGGAGTACCGTGGCCTATTTCGATTACTCAGAATCGGAATAACCTGCAACATGAAACGTAGTAGCCCCGAAGGTTCAATACATGGAATGTATGGCAATTAGAGCTAGTAATGGAGACAATAGTGCTAACATCTACATGCATATTTGGCAAGTGGAGTTGTGTCTGGCTTGCATTTGCAAATACTTTTGTCCTACTTTCATAAACAGTTTTGATTTTCTTTGAAAAGATCCCAATTAAGTTAACCCAACAACATTAAAACAATTATGAAATTTAAATGAGCGAGAAACATGTCATGGAATCAATATCAAGCAACTCAGTTGTCCATAACCGGGGACACGGCTAATCGATTAGATTATACACCCTGCAGGGGTTAGTACACTTTACCCATGTGACTTGGCCAGCCCAGCTCATACCATCACTCTCATTTTGGGTGATGATAGGGAGAAGTCCAAGATGAGACCGTTCGGGAAGTAGCTCCCCAATCCCGATGCGCACCGGTCCAACCTACCAAAATTCTACATCTCTGGATACGCGGGTTCGGGTTACCACAACCTACTAAGTCCAACCAACCGCCCATTCCATTATTGGCACATGGTTGTACACGGAAGCTACACAATAAAGAAGCCAATCATTCTCTCTTGATACCTGGGTGCCTTTCCGCAATGAAACCACCAAAAATTATCAATACCATCACACCCAGGAGATTCATTGATTAAGTTGTTTTAGTTTTCACAAACCAATACTTTTAGAAAACAAGTATCAATATGTAACCCAGCCCTCGTTCAACATAGCATGGCTAAGCACATCTACCAATGGTGGTTCATCTACAAGGAAAGCCCTACCACATAATAGGACATAGCATAGCGATAGTATCATCCTACACATGCATCTATAAAATACACGACAATGCATAGAAAATAGTAGGACGATATCATGAACAAAGTAGCATCTACTTGCCTTGGTTGTAGCGTTCGGAAGAACAATCCACACACGAGCAAGCGTTGCACTCGTCACAATCTACACGATACAATTGCAATCATAAACAAACAATCCACAAGCATATGCAACAAATATGATGCATGAAGGTATGCAAGGCAAGTGAATTGGTGCTACAGCTGCACCACATAATCCTAATCAATAATACTACTGATTGCATGCATGGAAGATAGTTTTAGCGCTAGGAAAACTATTTCGCAAAAAGTAATGCTCAAAACTAGAGCTAGAACTCAAATAATTCACTACCGGTAGTATACTGTTTGTAAAATCTTGGGAAAATTCTACCGCATAGGCATCACTGATTAGAAACATTACCAACTGGAATTACTCAAAAAGGAATTATAAAACTCCCCGAGTAATTAAAACACTGCAGAAAGCCACTAGACAGTTTCTGCAGAAGTTTTTACCGTAAGCCTATCTTTTTAATTCACGATGAGATTCCCCTCGTTCCACTGAATCCAGGGACATATCATACGCGATTTTTGGAGCTACGAATCTTTTTCTACGAATTAATTACTCCGAAAAGGCCACTAACTAGTTTGATTAAACTGTACTAAACCTTACTGCAAAAGCCTGAAGCAAAGGTACAGCGAGATTCTACACGACTCACTGAATCTACACATATTTTATTTGCAATTTTTGGCCAAGCGGTTTAAATTCTACACAATTTACAAGATTCTACCGAAATCTGTCAACTAAAAGAATTAACGAAAATAACCAGTCAACTGTGTCTGTTGACTGGTCAAAGCGTCTGCTGACTGGGCGCTGACTGGGCGTCTGACTAGTCAACGCCTGAGTCTGACCGGTCAACGACTAATCTGAACCACTGATCTGAGATCTAACGGTGGCTGCAGGCTTACCGGAAACAAACGGCGAAACGGACTCCGGACGGTGCGGCGATCGGTTCCGGCGACGACGGATACCTGCGCGAGAGGGGGACGATCAGCACACGGTTCGAGATTAGACAACACGGCGCAAGAAGCGCGCGTGTAATCGTCGCGCAGCAGCGTCGTGTCTTGTGGCAGCGCGACAGCAGGCAAGAAGAAAGCGACTTAAGGCGGCGGCGCTGGGCGGGCGCGGGGCGGAGGTCGGCGGGGTGCTGCGGGCGGCGATGGCGGTGTAAGTGACGGGCGGCGGGAAGGTGGTACCTGGGCGGCGGCGTTTCGGGCGGCGACGAGGCGGCGGCGCGGGCACGCGGCTCGAGGTGGCGAGGGGCGATGGCGGAGGGGTGGGGTTCCCGAGGGCGGGCGCGGGTATCGAGGGCAGGGGGCAGCGGCTCGGCCAGGTGGGGTCCTTTTGTGGGGCCCCACGCGGAAATCTAGACTGATTCGGCGCGGAGTCGGTTACGGACTCAGAAATCGGTCCGGAAATTCGGACCGTTTTCCGTCTTTTTAAACAAACGGCCGTAACTTTTCCGTACGAGCTCCGAATCGAGCGATTCTTGCTCCTACGGTTTTGTAAAGTCGAGGGGAACAATCTAGGGTCAAGGTTCGGGCGAAACCACTAGGCTACAAGGGTGGACAACGCAAGTCCTACTAAAGCCTCCCGCAGGAGCCTCGTAGCAAAATAGAATAGGGTTTTGAAAATAGCGTTTCGCCGATCCTTTTCACTCGACGGTTTTGAATGGAAAGGCATGATGCAATGCTATGAATGATATGCAAGACCCAATCTAAAATTTGGGATGTGACAAGACTAACCCCCTTAAGATGAATCTCGTCCTCGAGATTCGGCGCGGCTAGCAAATAGGTGTGGGTAGTCCTCTCGGATGTCATCCTCACGCTCCCAAGTGGCTTCCTCTTCGGTGTAGTGGCTCCACTATACCTTGCAAAACTTGATTGTCTTGGTACGGGTAATCCTCTCCGCTGTCTCCAGAATCTTGACCGGTTTCTCCTCATAGGTCAAGTCGTTCTCAAGCTGGACGTCCTCTAGCGGTATAGTGTCTCTCAATGGTGTATCCACCATCTCCGGATGGCACTTCTTCAGCTGGGATACGTGGAACACATTGTGAACAGCGGACAGAGCCTCTGGCAACTCCAACTGATAAGCAACTTCTCCTTTGCGTGCTAAGACTCGATATGGTCCAATAAATCGAGGTGCCAGCTTACCCTTAATTCCAAATCTCTTGATTCCACGAAGTGGCGACACTCTGAGGTATGCTCTATCACCTATCTCATACACCACTTCCTTGCGCTTGGCGTCAGTGTAGCTCTTCTGTCTTGATTGTGCTACCTTTAGTCTGTCCCTAATCAAGGCGACCTTCTCCTCAGCGTCCTTGATCAAATCAGGTCCAAACAGCTGACATTCTCCTACTCCATCCCATAGCAATGGTGTCCGGCACCGTTTCCCATATAGCACATCGAACGGTGACGTCTTGATGCTGGTTTGATAGCTGTTGTTGTAGGAAAACTCCGCATACGGCAAATTGTCATCCCAACTAGAGCCATGAGCCAAAGCGCAAGCTCTCAGCATGTCCTCCAAAATCTGATTCACCCTCTCGGTCTGTCCATCAGTCTGTGGGTGAAACGCTGTGCTAAACTCTAATCTAGTACCAAGTGACTCGTGCAGCTGGCGCCAGAAGTGTGAGGTAAATTGGGTGCCTCTATCAGATACAATACTCTTGGGAACTCCGTGTAGGCACACAATCCTGTCCATGTAAATCTTGGCCAACTTTTCACTCGTATAGGTCGTCTTCACCGGTATAAAGTGGGCTACCTTGGTTAAATGGTCGACCACTACCCAAATGGAGTCATATCCTGACCTGGTCCTGGGCAATCCTGTGATAAAGTCCATTCCCACTCTATCCCACTTCCAATCCGGCACGGGCAATGGCTGTAGCAGTCCTGCTGGCTTCTGGTGTTCTTCCTTCACTCGGCTACATACATCACATAGGGCAATATGCTTGGCGATATCTCCCTTCATGTTGTTCCACCAAAATCTGCTCTTCAAATCCATATACATCTTTGTGTTGCCCGGATGTATGGAGTATAGCGAGTTATGAGCCTCCTGCAAAATCAACTCCCTTATCTCCGGGTCGCTGGGCACACACAAACGGTCTCCATACCACAAGGTACCATGCTCATCCTCGCGAATATCCTTTTCCCAATTCTCCTTCATCTTTTCCTTTATCTCCTCTATTTCCTTGTCTCCTACCTGAGCCTTTATGATCCTGTCCTGTAGCGTTGGTTGGACTTCCATTGTTGCCAAGTATCCTTCAGACACTACTTCTAGTCTAAGGTCCTTGAGTTGCTTGCACAAATCCTCAGGCAATTCACCAATTGTCAATCCATTGGCATAAACCTTCCGGCTCAGAGCATCTGCTACTACATTGGCCTTTCCTGGGTGGTATTGCAAGTTCATATCATAGTCCTTGATAAGCTCCAACCATCTCCTTTGCCTCATGTTTAGTTCCTTCTGTGTGAATATGTACTTCAGGCTCTTGTGGTCGGTGTACACATCACAGTGTTTTTCCATTAAGTAATGCCTCCATACCTTGAGCTCATGAACCACTGACGCTAACTCCAAGTCGTGTGTGGGGTAATTCCGCTCATGGTGCTTGAGTTGTCGCGAGGCATATGACACCACTCTCCCATCTTGCATCAGCACACTCCCAAGTCCCTGTCGAGAAGCATCACAGTACACTTGGAAATCCTTCTGAAGATCTGGTAAACACAGAACAGGCGCGGTCACTAGTCGACGCTTCAGTTCCTGAAAGCTGGCTTCACACACATCCGTCCATTCAAACTTCCTCTCCTTCTTCAGAAGTTCTGTCATCGGCTTAGCAATCTTGGAAAAGTTTTCAATCAATCTCCTGTAGTATCCAGCAAGTCCCAAAAAGCTTCGTATCTCTCCTGCATTCTTGGGTGCTTCCCACTCTGTCACTGCAGTCACTTTGCTTGGATCAACAGCGACTCCTTCTCCTGACACTACGTGTCCAAGAAACCCAACGGTGTTAAGCCAGAACTCACACTTGCTGAATTTGGCATACAGCTGGTGTTCTCTTAGCTTCTCCATAATCAGTCGCAGATGCTTCTCATGCTCGGCATCATCCTTGGAATATATCAGTATGTCATCAATAAACACCACCACGAACTTGTCCAAGTACTCCATAAATACCTTGTTCATCATGGTCATGAAATACGCCGGGGCATTTGTTAGTCCAAAAGACATAACTGTATACTCATATAAACCATACCTAGTGGTGAAGGCGGTTTTTGGTACGTCCTCCTCCCGGATCTTCAATTGGAAGTAGCCTGATCGCAGATCAATCTTGCTAAACACCTTTGCTCCTTCCAGTTGATCAAACAAATCATTTATGTTCGGCAGAGGGTACTTGTTCTTGATGGTCACTTCATTCAGCGAGTGATAGTCCACCACTAATCTCTTGGTGCTGTCTTTCTTCTCCACAAACAGAATAGGTGCTCCCCATGACGACGAACTAGGCTGAATGAATCCCTTGTCCAACTGCTCTGTCAGCTGCTTCTTCAATTCCTTCAGCTCATCCACATCCATCTTATATGGTCTCTTTGCTATAGGTCCTGTTCCCGGCATCAGGTCGATGAGAAACTCTACTTCCCTGTCAGGTGGCATCCCTGGCAGCTCTTCCGGAAACACGTCAGGGTAATCCCTAATCACTGGCATAGTATCCATGCTAACCCCCTTAAGAGAATTCAACTTACACCTTCCTGGTCGTACAGCTGACTTGAATCTAATCCTCTTACCATCCGGGGTTTTGAGTGAAACAGCTCGTTGTGCACAATCTATGTGTCCCCCATGCATAGACATCCAATCCATACCCAGAATAACGTCTAATCCCTGTGAATCCAACACTACCAAATGTGCACTGAAGTTGTGTGTTCCAATCCTCACAGTTAAATGGCGGCATCCCGCGCTAGCTATCATATCTCCTCCTGGTGAACTCACTCTAAAAGACCTTTTCATAGACTCAGTAGGTAACTTATACTTATCCACGAATGCCCTTGATATGAATGAATGCGATGCACCAGTATCGAAAAGTATAAGTGCAGGGTAAGTGTTGATTGGAAACTTACCAACCACAAGGTCAGGCTCATCTGGAATCTCCTCCACATTCATGTGGTTCACTGTGGCCTTCTCATTGTTGGTTGGCTTCAGACCTTTCCTCTCCGGACAGTTGTCAGCATAGTGTCCCTTCTGTTTACACTTGAAGCACGTCACCTCACTCAGATCCTTCTTCACAAAGTTGCGATCACGGTTGCGGTCATGTCCACCGTGTCCTCCAGAGTGGTGAGAGTTTCCTCCCTTGTGGCTGTGGTGGCTGCTCCTATGGTTTTCATGACGATGCCCATCGCCTCCATGGTGGTGGCGGTCATGGCTCCCATGGTCACTCCCTCCATGCTTGGAGTATCCATCATATGAAGTGCGAGACTTGTGATGTGAACCAGAGTGGTGATTATTGCTCTTTCTCTTGCGGTTCTCCACCTGTTTGTGCTTCCCTTCCAAGATCCTGGCCTTGTCCATAAGCTCCTGGAAAGTGGGGCAATAAACCACCAGTAGCTGCACTGAAAGCTCATCACTGAGGCCATCCAGGAATCTCTCCCTCCTTTTTGCATCAGTGTCAACATCCTCAGGTGCATAACGGGACAGGTTGTTGAACTCCTCAATGTACTCGGCCACGGTGAGATTGGTTTGGTGCAAGTTGCGGAACTCCTTCCTCTTCAGGCTCAGAACTCCTGAAGACACGTGGTTGGTCCTGAAACCTTCCTCAAACATTGCCCAAGTCACGGTATCCAGCGGGTGGGTGATCTGAAAAGTGTCCCACCAAGAAGCAGCTGGTCCCTCCAGTAGGTGAGCGGCAAACCTCACCTTCTCAGCATCAGTGCATCCAACAGTTACCAGATCCTTGTTGACTGAACGCAACTAGTCGAGAGCAACCATTGGTTCCGTTGCAGTAGAGAACTTAGCTGGCCTTAACCTCAGAAATCTTGTGAGAGCATCTCCCTGAGGCTGATTGTTTCCATTGTTGTTGTTCTGATTCGCCATGAACTGAGTCATCACTTGGGTCAGCTGTGCCTGAGATGCCATGAGCTGCTCCAACTCAGTGGGTTGACGGCGGGGAGTCATCTGCGGTTCGGCACAGGTAAGTTTAGAAAGAATCAACTACGACAATAGGATTCTACCCATGCATATGATCAAACAAAAACAAACAATAGCAGACAATCACAAGCAAGCAATACATCAACAAACAAACGATCCAGCAACATCCCAGGGGTTATCCGAGCAGTATATACCTACTGAAATAGTTTTACAAGAGTTGGCAATGGTTAACTAAACAGTAGATCAACTAAACAACAAAAACAGCAATCTGCTAGAACAGTCCAGCAGTGTTCGCGAATTTTTCCGCCTGACTTAAACTCGTCAGAAAATTTAGCTGATTTTTGCACATACAGTACAGAGAGTTTCGCATCAGCCCAATTTTTTCAGATTTTTCCGAGTTACCAGAAAATATGAAAATCGTGCAAGATCTTCTGTATCAGCAGAAAAACTGCAGCGAAAATAACACAGATAGTAACCAAAATTGCCATAACTCTTTCATTAAAATTCGCACAAATAATTCCTGGGATATTGGAGTACACAAATAAGCAACTAATCACTCTTAAACTAACACGAACTAAGCTTCACAACGATCGAGACTAATCCTAATGAATTTGCCTAACGAGGACTAATTGGTGGACTTCTATCTACTTCTTGAAGAGGTTGCAGTAGGTCCTTGCTGTCATGCGTTGACGCTTTGGCTCATGGGTACAACCATGGCGGAGTGTACACCTCTCCTGAATCATCACTTGAGATCTCAAACTCCACCTCTTCTGGATCCTCCTCTTCTTCTTCACTCTCAGCTGCAACTGCAACAGCTTCATCTCCTCCACCATCATCGTCTCCATCATCATCATCCTCGTCCTCATCATCATCATTGTCTCCACTGTCATCATCATCCCCATTGTTGCCATCATCTCCATTTTCATCATCAGAGGGTGGATTCAGGTGTGCCTGGAGAGCGGCAATCTGGGTTGTCATAGCTTCAATAGTTTGATCCCTTTCCTGGACGGTCCCTTGCAACTGTTGTATGTTCTGGGTGTTCTCCTGCACAGTACCATGAAGATGAGCTATGGTTGCATCTCTGGCTATCAGGGCATTCTCCATAACTCCCACAGCTTCATGCAAGGTGTAAATCTCCTGTCCTTGGACCACCATACCATTGCTAGCAAAATCTGCAATCTCCTTTATCATCCTCAGCTTCTCAGCTAGAGCTCCATTCTCCCTTTCCATGTCCTCTATGTGCCTCCGACGGGGCGGCATGTTGTTCCTGTCGCCCGGGGTAACCACAATGTGCCCATCTTCATCATGCCTCCCATAGTCACGGTAGGGTGAATCTGCTGGCAGTAGGTGTCGGACTTGATGGCACTGGCGAGACAGGGCTTCATGTATGGCCAAGTTGATTCCAAGTCCCCAGTTGCAGTATGTCTTGGTGTAGATCAAGTGAACGGGGTTTGGCAAGGCGGCATCTCTGAATATGAAGGTAGTGATCTCCCATGCATCCTCTCCATATCCATAGGTGTACAGCCTTCTTCCCTTGAACATGGGCAGTGGCAATCCCAATGACTGCGAGAGCTGAGCTAACTGCCTTGCAAAGGGTCTTGGTGACTCCATGGTGGCATACTCAGTCCTGACTTCTCCCATCTATCAAGTAAAAGAGGAAAGTGTGAGAATAGCATATCGTAAGAATTTACGAGGGTGAAAGGCATAAGATGAAAGACAGAGTTAATATAGGCTTTAATAAATCTATGGCTTCCTAATCCAATTCTAGGTCACGATCCTACAGTCGACACACGGGCTCTGATACCATCCTGTAACACCCCGGTTCTGAAAAGACCGTGGCTTCTATGTGACATGCCAATCCCTGGATCGGTTCATTGGCCCACAATAGAATAAGATGAATAACATAGCAAAATATCCGTGTATCATGAATAATGATGATCCAGAGTACCATTATTACAATAAAAGCCCCGAAGGGTCAATACATGGAATGTATGGCAAGTAGAGCTAGTAATGGAGACAATAGTACTAACATCTACATGCATATTTGGCAAGTGGAGCTGTGTCTGGCTTGCATTTGCAAATACTTTTGTCCTACTTTCATAAACAGTTTTGATTTTCTTTGAAAAGATCCCAATTAAGTTAACCCAACAACATTAAAACAATTATGAAATTTGAATGAGCGAGAAACATGTCATGGAATCAATATCAAGCAACTCAGTTGTCCATAACCGGGGACACGGCTAATCGATTAGATTATACACCCTGCAGGGGTTAGTACACTTTACCCATGTGACTTGGCTAGCCCAGCTCGTACCATCACTCTTATTTTGGGCGATGATAGGGAGAAGTCCAAGATGAGACCATTCGGGAAGTAGCTCCCCAATCCCGACGCGCACCGGTCCAACCTACCAAAATTCTACATCTCTGGATACGCGGGTTCGGGTTACCACAACCTACTAAGTCCAACCAACCGCCCATTCCATTATTGGCACATGGTTGTACACGTAAGCTACACAATAAAGAAGCCAATCATTCTCTCTTGATACCTGGGTGCTTTTCCGCAATGAAACCACCAAAAATTATCAATACCATCACACCCAGGAGATTCATTGATTAAGTTGTTTTAGTTTTCACAAACCAATACTTTTAGAAAACAAGTATCAATGATGTAACCCAGCCCTCGTTCAACATAGCATGGCTAAGCACATCTACCAACGGTGGTTCATCTACAAGGAAAGCCCTACCACATAATAGGACATAGCATAGCGATAGTATCATCCTACACATGCATCTATAAAATACATGACAATGCATAGAAAATAGTAGGACGATATCATGAACAAAGTAGCATCTACTTGCCTTGGTTGTAGCGGTCGGAAGAACAATCCACACACTAGCAAGCGTTGCACTCGTCACAATCTACACGATACAATTGCAATCATAAACAAACAATCCACAAGCATATGCAACAAATATGATGCATGAAGGTATGCAAGACAAGTGAATTGGTGCTACAGCTGCACCACATAATCCTAATCAATAATACTACTGATTGCATGCATGGAAGATAGTTTTAGTGCTAGGAAAACTATTTCGCAAAAAGTAATGCTCAAAACTAGAGCTAGAACTCAAATAATTCACTACCGGTAGTATACTGTTTGTAAAATCTTGGGAAAATTCTACCGCATAGGCATCGCTGATTAGAAACAGTACCAACTGGAATTAGTCAAAAAGGAATTATAAAACTCCCCGAGTAATTAAAACACTGCAGAAAGCCACTAGACAGTTTCTGCAGAAGTTTTTACTGTAAGCCTATCTTTTTAACTGACGATGAGATTCCTCTCGTTACACTGAATCCAGGGACATATCATACGCGATTTTTGGAGCTACGGATCTTTTTCTACGAATTAATTACTCCGAAAAGGCCACTAACTAGTTTGATTAAACTGTACTAAACCTTGCTGCAAAAGCCTAAACCAAAGGTACAGCAATATTCTACACGACTCACTGAATCTACACATATTTTATTTGCAATTTTTTGCCAAGCGGTTTAAATTCTACGCAATTTACAGGATTCTACCGAAATCTGTCAACTAAAAGGATTAACGAAAATAACCAGTCAACTGTGTCTGTTGACTGGTCAACGCGTCTGCTGACTGGGCGCTGACTGGGCGTCTGACTAGTCAACGCATGAGTCTGACCGGTCAACGACTAATCTGAACCACTGATCTGAGATCTAACGGTGGCTGCAGGCTTACCGGAAACAAACGGCGAAACGGACTCCGGACGGTGCGGCGATCGGTTCCGGCAACGACGGATACCTGCGCGAGAGGGGGACGATCAGCGCACGGTTCAAGATTAGACAACACGGCGCGCAAGACGGCGCGCGTGTGTGCATGCGTGCGTGTGCGCGCGGCAGCAGGGTGCGGTGCTAGCGTGCAGAAGCAGCGCGGTGGCGTAGCGCGCTGAAGCAGCAGCAGCAGGCGGCTTGGGGCGGGCGGCGCTGCGGGGCGAGGGCGCTGCGGGGCGGCGGGGTCGGCGGGGGTGCTGCGGGGCGGGCGATGGCGCGGAGGCGGTGCAGGCGGCCGGCGGCGGGGAAGGGTGGTACCTGGGGCGGCGGCGTGCTCGGGGCCGAGGCGGCGGCGATCGGCGACGAGGCGGCGGCGCGGGCACGCGGCTCGAGGTGGCGAGGGGCGATGGCGGCGGGGCGGGGTTCCCGAGGGCGGGCGCGGGTATCGAGGGCAGGGGCGGCGGCTCGGCCAGGTGGGGTCCTTTTGTGGGGCCCCACGCGGAAATCTAGACTGATTCGGCGCGGAGTCGGTTACGGACTTGGAAATCGGTCCGGAAATTCGGACCGTTTTCCGTCTTTTTAAACAAACGGCCGTAACTTCTCCGTACGATCTCCGAATCGAGCGATTCTTGCTCCTACGGTTTTGTAAAGTCGAGGGGAACAATCTAGGGTCAAGGTTCGGCCAAAACCACTAGGCTACAAGGGTGGACAACACAAGTCCTACTAAAGCCTCCCGCAGGAGCCTCGTAGCAAAATAGAATAGGGTTTTGAAAATAGCGTTTCGCCGATCCTTTTCACTCGACGGTTTTGAATGAAAAGGCATGATGCAATGCTATGAATGATATGCAAGACCAAATCTAAAATTTGGGATGTGACATCCTACCTAGCTGTGCCTTAACGATCCTTGTTCTTTCTTGGAGGGCCTGCAAATCATTTCTCAAACTAACAGCTTAGTGAGATAATTTACCAAGCATAGCATCATGATTCTCCGTAATTTCGACTAGGATATTATTTTGCTCATTTTTTTAGTCCATAAAAGCTTTAAGAGTTTCTTGGAGACTAGTATTGCTTGATGCCATATTATTATTAGAGCTACCTGCTGGACTAGAGTAATGTTTCTAAAAGTTTGGATTGTAATTCTTTTTCCAAGCAGGGTTATAGTCATTACGAGCTATAATGTCTACATCTTTAATAGTTGGTTCTAGAGTTGTTCTTACCGGGGTTTACTTACCTTTAACGGCTAATATAAGATCATCGAACTTAGCATTGAGTTATTCATTATCTTGAGGTGTGATGGAGTTCACCTTCTTCGTGTTTGATCTTTCCACATGCCATTGGGCATGGTTGTCTAGCATATTATCTAGGAGCTGCTTTGCTTCGGTAATTTGCTTACCCATAAATGTTCCTCCAGCTATAGTATCTAGCATAGACTTAGAAACAGGGTTAGGAGCATTGTAAAATAAATGGAGAATTAACCAATCTTCCATCCCATGGCTGGGAAAGTTTCTCATGCATTCTTTCATTCTCTACCATGCAAGCGCTAGTGGCTCATGTTCTTCCTTTCTAAAACCAGTAATATTATATCTGAGTTGCATAGTCTATGCGGGTGGAAATAATTTAGTCATAAATAAAGAAGTACATTCCACCCATGATGCAATAGTATTTCTAATACAAGATGGCAACCATTCTTTTGATCTTCCTCTAAGAGAGAAAGGAAATAAGCGCAATTTGACCGCATCAGGGTCAACATTTTTAATGTGCATCATATCACACATTTCAGTAAAGTATTCAAGTGCATACCTACATCTTCCACAGCAGAGCCTCCAAATTGATTTTGTTGAACCAAAATTAAATAGCGGGGCTTAATTTCATAATCTTCAGCAGTAATTGATGGTTGAGTAATAGGAGTATGAAAATAATCATTGTTAGGAATTTCAAACTCCCGAAGCTTCTTTTCAGCCATACTTCGTATGTTTTTGTATTTTCTTAAACAATTACTAATGATGATAAAGCAAGAAATAAAAAGACTAATTATTTTTTTTGGTTTTTCAAATAAAAACTGAAAGAAAACTAACAAAATTAAAAACCAGAATAAAACCTAGCAAGGTTCCTACTAACCTCAATAGTTTAGCTATTGCTTCCCCGGCAATGGTGCCAGAAAAAGGGTTGATGTTTTCGATCCGTATTACGGATGTAGTATAGCTATTTTTCCGTGGTAGACCTAGGTTTATCGAATCCTCGGTAAGCATAAAGAAAAGTGAGATTACCTTAACGGACCTTCGAGAGTTTTAGAATTCCTATTGCGTTTTCACTGGACCAAAAGTTTGCGATCTTGTTGTTGTTGACAATGGAGAGAGAGGGCCTAGGATCTTAGGTTTTCACCAGCAGCTATGCAAAACATCTGATGGGACTAACAGATAATAATAAATTACTCATGTAATTGTTAGAGTAAGATAATTATATGTGGGTAGTGCATCCATAAATGTTATCGCCTCCGCAACCACTTAAGGCTATAACCTACTTGTCTCATCCATGGAAGAAAGAGAACTAATGATATGCATAGTGATGTCACCGTTAATCCCAAGTAAGTTCCTCACATACAACCATACTACCCTTTCTGTCACTGGGGTTCCTATCCTACAAATCAGTCGTTACTCACACTCCCTTTACCTGGATCAATCCTCAGGGTCTTGGGTACCTGACAAGTCCTTAGATTGAGGAAAGAGAGGGTACTACAATCATCAAGTCATACAAACTAATACATGATCCCATCTATGATAAATAACAAGCACAAAAGCTACATGGCTAGGACGAAGCCCTTAGCCCAAGGAGAATTACTCACACATAGAGATGAAATCGACAATCATAGACATTGTAATAGAGATCATAGAGTTGATAACAAATAGTCGTACAATGTCGCCAATTGGATATGAGATCTACTATTACAAGTGGTGGAAGATTCCTATGGTGGTGGAGAAGGGTTTAGAGGTTTAGATCTAGATCTATTCCTCCTGCGTGGAAGCAGGGAGAGTTGAGGATGAAAGCACGAAGTTGTGGAGTCGGGGGCTATTTCTCGTCGCCTGAAGACTCTTTATATAGGGCTCCCTTCATGAAAGTTGTTCTGTTTTACCTAAGGAGGTCAGTGCAAACTATATGGCCGCAACTATATGGCGGAGGGTTGTATAGTTGGTCGTTAAACTTGCAGTTGCCTCCTCACGGATCCTGGTTTCTTTGGCGTGTTGGAAATTTTGTATCTTTGGCATTTATGTAGTGATTCCCTTCATAATACGCCATTATCTGTGCAGGAAAAATAGCAAGAAAGGATTTCATACCCCTGTGATCATTAGGCATTAGTGGCAGGAAATAGAGAGATATTTCATCAAATATATGAATAATATCCAGTTTAAATGTGGACGTGGATGGCTATATTTCACAGACATCATAGCCCGGTGGATTTTTCTCTTGGTTTATTCTTGGTTAGGTTATAGGATAATTCTGAACCATGTTTGGGCTCAAGTTATGACAAGATCCAACCCGGTCTCACCGAAACGGGGAGTTCCCCCCTAACAATTAAAATCTAGAACATCTTTGTTTTTAGGTGATAGCGCATGTCTGCAAACAGAGTGAAACTTGGGTACCAGGTCTTGGACATTTCAGCATTCTACCACAATTTAATACACATGCTAGGGGTCCATTGCAAGGTTTCGAGGTATTCCGATGCCCCGAAGCGCTTCTTCCTACAAAACCCTGATCCGTGGGCCCAGATCATTTACCCCTAGATGTTCTTCTGACAGGGGTAGCCCAGTGGAATTTTCTATTGGTTTGTGCTTGGTTGGGTCATATGATAAATCCAAACCATGTTTGGGCACAATTTGTCACAAGATCCAACCCGGTTTCACCAAAACGGGGAGTTCCCAGCCCCTAACAATTAAATTCCAAGATCTTCGTTTTTAGGTGATAGTGCATGTCTACAAAGAGGCTGACACTTGGGTACCAGGCTTTGTACATTTCAGCATTCCACCACATTTTCATACACATGCTAGGGTCCATTGCAAGGGTTTGGAGGTATTCTGATGCTTCAAGGCGCTTCTTCCTATGAAACCGTCATCTATGGGCCCTAGATCGTCTACCCCCTCTATGTTCTTATGAAAGGGGTAGCCCGGTGGATTTTTATCTTGGTTTGTGCTTGGTTGGGTTATAGGATAATTCCAAACCAATTTTGGGCACAAGTTGTGACAAGATCCAACCCATTTTCACTGAAACGGGGAGTTCCCCCCTAACAATTAAATTACAGAACACCTTCGTTTTTAGGTGACATCGCAAGTCTGAGAAAGGGTAACACACTTGGGAACTAGGTTTTGGACATTTCAGCATTCGACCACACTTTAATACGCATACTAGGGTCCATTGCAAGGTTCGGAGGTATTCTGATGCCCCGAAGAGCTTCTTCCTACAAAACCCTGATCTGTGGGCCCAGATCGTCTACCCCTAGTTGTTCTTATGAAAGGGGTAGCCCGATGGGTTTTTCTCTTGGTTTGTGCTTGGTTGGGTTATAGAATAATTCCAAACCATGTTTGGGCAAAAGTTGTGACAAGATCCAACCCGGTTTCACCAAAACGTGGATTTCCCCCTAATAATTAAATTCTAGGATATGATCTTTGTTTTTAGGTGATAGCGCATGTCTGCGAAGAGGGTGACCCTTGGGTACCAGGTTTTGGACATTTTAGCATTCCTCCACACTTTAATACACATGCTACCTAGGGTCCATTGCAAGGGTTTGGATGTATTCCGATGCTCTGAAGCGATTCTTCCTATGAAACCCTGATATGTGGGCCTCGGATCGTGTACCCCTAGATGTTCTTATAAAAGGGGTAGCCTAGTGGATTTTTATCTTGGTTTGTGCTTGGTTGGGTTTTATGATAATTCCAACCCATATTTGGGCAAAATTTGTGACAAGATACAACCCGGTTTCACCTCTGTGCATTGTGTTATTTTATGTGCCGTAGTATCCATGCATGAAAAATAACACACTTGAAATGCCGCAAATATTTTAGGTGCCCTAGTGTTCTAAGAAATGATCTATCATGTAAAAAGTTTCATGTATTTCAAGTTATCATAGTTTGTGATAATGTGTCCATATTGCTGGAGGAAGTTTTCATTTTCATACTAGGGTTTTGTTTGCTGGGAAAATGACCGCCGAAGCGCTAAACTACTGCAGGCTCTATCACATGTACAAGTGTTGTGGGAGTTACATAGATGCAATTTCCAACTTTATTATACGTCTACTATTTATCATTTTCTAATAAACACCATGATATGTATTTTTGTGTGAAACGGCTACCTTGTGAAGTGGCACCGGCCGACTCATTTTTGTAAAGTGGCTACCAGAAAGATGTGAAACATTTGCACTGCGTCATTTTATGTACCCTAGTGTCTAGAAAATCCAAATACATATACTATTATAAATATTGCAAATGTTTCAAAAATAAGTTTTCATCTAGAAAATGAAAATAAAAAATGAAACGAAAATATGAAATGTCGCGCAGGAGGGATAAAAATCAGCTCTGCCTCCTCCTCCATCGAAAAGCTACGCCTCCATCTCCCTCCCTCCTCCATATAAAAGACGTGCCTCCGCCTCCCTCCCTCCTTCGAAATCCATCGTTTTCCTAGACACCTCCGCCTCCCTTCCTCCCACCTCTCACATGCGCAGACACTGTCGCCTCCCTCCCCTCACCTGCACAGACACCGCCGCCTCCCTCCCTACCCTCACTTACACAGACATCGCCGCCTCCCTACCTACCCTCACCTGCACACACACCGCCGCCTCCCTCCCTCCCCTCACCTGCACACACACCTCCACGGGCTCCGCCTACCCTGCATCGAGGCCGCCGCTTTCCAGGTAAGACCCTCTCCTTCCCCATCTCCCTTTATTACACAGGTTTCGTCCTCCTCCTGGGTAAGCCCCTCTCCCTCTCTATATCCCTTTCTTCCGTAGGTTCTGTCCTCCTCCCGGGTAAGCCCCTCTCCCTCCCTATCTCCCTTTCTTCAGTTGGGTCCTATTGATTTTGGGGTTTAATCGGTGCATATATGTTAGGCTCCAACCTTCTCGATTGGATTCCTGTTGGATCTATTTCTAGGGTTCATCGGGGCATGGATGTCGGGGTGCAACCTCTCTCGATTGAATTATTTTCGGATCTATTAGTGTTAGCTGGAGTCATCGAGTAGATCTAGACTAGCCACGATGTGTTTTACATGGTGTAGGGTGGTACACAAGCTAATTTTGGTAACTAAGCAACTGTGTATGTGTTCTTTGATTGGTTTCTTTACTAGGGTGGTGCACATTGTATATGTTCTCTGATTGGTTGCACATATATTAGAGTATATATCCGTGATGATTATGGTGCCTTTTATATGTTCTTTGATTGGTTGATTGGTTGCTGGTTATATACATGTATACATACATGTATCTTTACTTCTGACATTGACATAGGACATGTACATAGAAGATATGCGCATAATGATACTGCCTGTTATTTGGTCAGTTGCGACTTCAGGTTATTTGGTCTTGTTGCTTAGGTTGTAGTAGTAAGCATTGTTGTTATTTCTTCCTCGCATGTGAATTGTTCCTGTGGCATCATGATCTGGGCTCCTGGTTCATATGGCGCTCACAAAATTTACTACTATTAGGGCAAAATTAAACTTTTCATTCGTCAAACTGAATGTGAGAGCGCCTAGACGGTAAAACAAGGCGATTTGATGATATTGCTAAGGAGACACATTACTGTTGCAAATAAAATGATTAGCATGTGCACTTAAATTTTCCTGTAAATCATGGTGTAGGGGACAAACATTTAATCCTGGACTCATGTGTATATGTTTGTGAGCCTTATGTGCTTAATTCTGGACTCTGTATGGTTGTGAGCTTTGTGTTTAATTTTGGACTCTGCATGTTTGTGAGCTTTGTGTTTAATTTTAGACTCTTAGTATGTTTGTGAACCTTGTATATGTTTGTGATAACTGTTTGTACTTGATTAGGTGACCATGGACACGAATGACGAGCTCATCTATATTAGTTCGGATGATGAAGCTGTCCCTGCGATGGAAGCTGCCTCTAGGAAGCGCGCTGCTGCTAGGCACCGTGGCACGGAAGCTGCTGCTAGGGAAGCTGCAGCAAATCGCGTTGTGGCGATCTAAGGTAATATGTAAATCATGTTTTACCATGCATCCCATCACATTCTTCATCTTTTTCATTTTTCATGTAGCTTATTTTCATGGTGGTACATGTAGGTCCAAATAAATCAGGTTCTTGCTCCTATGACAAGTTCTTCGTCTATGGAAACCATGTGGCTCTCAATTCTGCACAAGTTAGCTATCTAAAGGAAGTTGATAGGAAGAGGCCAACTATACCTATTGATGTATGCACTATCAAGGAAGCACACATCAATGATACCAAAGGAAAATGGTAAAATTTTCTGTAATCCATGTTATGATGTCCTTTCTTACATATTAATAACTCAGTAATCCATGTTATGGTAGCTGCATAGGCGGGTGGAGCATAAAATTGATCAAGCGAGCAATAAATTGAGTCATGGATTAAATATGTTCTATACCTTTCATAAATCTGTTATGTACCTTTCATATAAATTTGTTATGTACCTTTCTTACAACAAAACCTGATCTACTACCTTTCATATAAATCTGATATGTACCTTTCTTTTTTTGCTTTATTGTATTAAATGTGAATCAGTTCTCAAGTGTGGTATTGTGTGAATATGTTATCAGTTTGTAATCATTTAAATTTGACTAATCTTAACCAATTGAACTTCTATGCAGTACTTTCTGTTATGATGTTCTTTTTTATATACGAATAAGTCCGTAATCTTTGAAAATATGGGTGCTTTATAGTTTTGTTACCTTGATTTGGTGAATAGGTCTGTAATCTTTAAAATTTGACTAATCTTGACCAATTTAACTTCTATGCAGTACTTCTCAAGGAAGTATACCCTTGCAAACATCAGGAAGCATCTTAAGTTACCAACAAAAGTGAAGGTCTTTATGTAGAATTATAGTATGGAAGCTAGAGTCATAGTAATCATGAGCAAACCAAATGGAAAAGGTGCCCAGATGATAACCCGCTAGAAAGAAGTGGTGGTGGTGGTGGTGACCAATATGCATGTCTACGATATCTTCATGTTTCAGTTCCACCACATCCCCAAAAGGGGTCGGCAGGAGTTGATTATTGAGGAAGTCATGTAATCAGCTCTAGTTGAGCTTCTAAGTTAGTAGCTTGTATGGTCAGACTTGTGAACCTGCATGATCTTTTGGTGGTATTGTAATTATGCTAGTCATCTCATGTTGAGCTTAAGTACCTTGCTACCTAGTTTGAGCACAAGTGGTCTATTGCTACCTTGCTACCTAATCTTTTGGTATATATACTGAAATATATACTCAGATTTGTCTGTTTGTTCCAAGAATATTTATGGTGAAATATATGCACAAAATACCAGTTCATGTGAAATATATGCACATTTATGCACAAAATACCAGTTCTTGTAATACCACTTTGAAATATATTGCTCTCAAAAAAGGGGGCGCGGGCTGGGACTCGAACCCACGACCACGTGATTGTGTGGAATGCACCGAACCACTAGGAAAAGGACATGTTGGTGTCTGCGTACTAGTACTATGTCTATATATAAGTTTATTGTTTCTCTAACTTATCAAAGAGCCACTCGAATTGGGACTTGGCAGAATTTCCCCCGAGCGGCTAGAGTCTAGAGAGCTTGGGCGGCGGTGGAGACCTGCTAGGATTGGAGCGGCGGCGGCCACGACCAGCTAGGGCTGGGGCGGCGGCGGTGACCACTAGGGCTAGGGCGGCGGCGGCGAATGACTAGGGTTGGGGGCAGCAGAAGGGGCATGCCTGGCCATCACCTGCATGGACCGTGCAGCCGGCGGCAAGGGGGCGGCGGCAGAAGGGGCACGTGTGGACAAGGTAAAATGTTCGATACAAAACTTTTATTCAGAATGTGCTAGCTACTTTGGTCTGTGAATGTACTAGCTACTTTCGTTTGTGAATATGCTAGCTATTTTGGTCTGTGCTTCTAGTAGAATAGCAGAATTCTAATAGCATTGTACTACTGTTTTGTGAATGTACTAACTACTCTGGTCTGTTCTTCGATTTCGAATGCTATCTTTCAACAATTTGTTGCTCTTTTGCATGCAGATGGACAGAAGCTAGATTAGGAAAGGAGTTAGAAGGTTTTCCTATGAGCATCAAAGGGGAGTGGATGAGTTCATGCTATTAGTTCATGGAAAAAATTTCAAGGATGCTCAAGTTCTTTGCCCATGCCAGAGCTATATCAACCGGGAGCAACAAATTCTAGATAATGTAGAGGCTCATCTGATGATGAATGGGATGGAAATCACTTACAATATGGATCCATCACGTTGAACCTTAACATGCATCTCAACCTGAACATGTTCAACCTGATGGAGAGGAACATCATGTTGATCATCAAGGTGTTGATTTTGTATAAGGTGATCCGCTAGTCAATGATGGTTTTGAGGAAGAGGACGTATATGAAGATGATATAATTCCTGATCTTTCAGGGATCTGTACAAGTCAGAACCACAAGGTGGTGAGGGAGGGAAGACTATATTTGCAGAGCCGATAGAGGAGGCGAAGCGTCCATCTAGTGATGTTGGTACATTTTGTAGATTTACCTTCACTGTGAAGTTGCTTCATGCCTAGTCATACTACTGGATAATCAATGCTGCGTTCAACGCGATACTCCGGATCTTGACATTGCAGTACCCTAAAAGCTCAATTCCCAGAAATTATGATGAAGCGTTGAGCATTATTGGAAGATTAGGGCTTGGCTATGATTCAATACATGTGTGCCCCAATAATTGCGTTTTGTTTCAGAAGCAGTTTGCCAAACTTCATAACTGTCGAAATTGCAGTGCTTATAGGTAGAAAGATGCTGATGGGAGGAGAAAGATGTCGGAGAAGGTATTGAGGCACTTCCCTTTGATTCCAAGGCTGCAAAGAATGTTCATTTCAAAAGAACAATCAGAGGAGGTCCAGTGGCACAAGCTAAAGAGGCAACCCATGGAGAAGAGCTTAGCCATCCCGATGACAGAGAGGCATGGAAAGATTTTGACAAGAAATATAATTTTTTTTCCTATGAGGCAAGGAATATAATACTAGGGATCACCACAGATGGTTTTAATCCTTTTGGAAACATGAGAAAATCCTATAGCACGTGGCCCGTGTTTGTGGTTACATACAACCTGCCGCCATAGGTATGTATGGACCAGTCCAACCTCATGATGACGTTGCTGATCCCAGGTCCAGATTCTCCAAGAAAGGATTTCGACGTATTTATGGAGCCCCTCGTCGAAGAGCTCCTCCTACTGTGGAAATGTGTACGCACCTATGATTCCCTGAGTCCCAAAAAAATCGATCTACGTGTTGCGATCATCTGGTGTTTCCATGATTTCCCAGCACTACACACCTTGTCAGGGAGGATCATGGTGGGTTATCAAGCATGCATGAGGTGTTACAAGGAGCCTTGCTCAAAGAAAATTAGGAATAAGATGTGCTTCATTGGCAGTCGCTGCTTTCTTCCTCGCAAACGTCGTTGGCGAAGAAGTAAAGACTTTAACGGCGAGGCTGAAACTCGCGACAAGCCGGCTAAATTCACTAAAGAAGAGATGTTGGAGCAACTTGACAAGGTGAATCATGTGAGACCAGGAAATATTGAGAAGAAAATAAACCATGAGGATGGGCAATACTGGAGCCGGAGGTCAATTTTGTGACCTCCCGTACTGGGATGATTTGAAGCTGATGCATAATCTCAATGTGCTGCACATCGAGAAGAATATATGCGACAATATTCTTGGCACATTTATAAACATTGATGGGAAGACAACGGATATGGTCAAATCTAGGATCCATTTGAAGACATGGGAATAAGAGAAGATTTGTACCTACAACCTATTGAAGGTGGAGAGTCATTGGAAATGCCAGAAGCATGGTATATAATGACTAAAGAAGAAAAGATTAGATTCTGTGAATTCATTAGAGCAGTGAGATTTCCTGATGGGTACACCGCTAACTTAGCAAAATGTGTGTCTCCTGATGGATGCAAACTACAAGGTCTTAAAACACATGACTGTCACATTCTTCTCCAAAGGATTTTACCAGCGGGAATCCGAGGAATTATGCATAAGGATATATATGAAGTTATTGCTGAACATGGAAATTTATTTCGAGAGTTGTGCTGCAAAACACTAAAGTGGATGTTCTTGAAAGGCTCGAAAAATAAATCGATTATCCTTTGCAAGCTAGAGAAGATTTTCCCTCTGGCTTTCTTCACTGTGATGGTTCATTTGGCCTTACATTTACCAAAAGAAGCAATGCTTAGAGGCCCTGTTCAGTATGGCTGGATGTACCCAATAGAAAGAATGTTGCTTACGTGTAAGCATTATGTGCGAAACACGGCCAGACCCGAAGGGTCGATTGCCGAGGCATATATTGTTGATGAGTGCCTTACATTCTGCTCAAGGTACTTCGATGATTTCGAAACAAGATTTAACCGGCCGGGTAGAAATATGACAAGTGATGATTCGCATAGCGGTGATTTCTCGGTTTTCAAGCATGGTGTGAAATTTCTTGGAGAATCACAATACTTGGAGGCTGAAACTGCTGACTATGATAAGATGTTTTGGTATGTGCTCAGAAGTTGCCCTGAGGTGCTACCATATATCTAGTACGTCATCTCTTGCATGTGCCCTCGATGTCTTTTTTCTTAGCTTAGAAGGAACCCATTGTTGCATGTGATATATTGTTCTTTGCATTGCAGGCTATGCAAGAAAGAGTTGATGGAGCAAGATAGCCAGATCGAGGTTGATAAATGGCTCGCAAAAGGATTTGCTAAATGGTTTAAGAAACATGTGAGATATATTGCCTTTGTATCAATTGACACATGATTTCTTTGTGTTTGTATGTGTGTTATTCAACCTGGTTTTGGTTTATTTCTTTAGATTGGAAATTTTCAAAAGGAGAAGAAGGTTAGTGCTGATATTTTTTCTTTGGCTTGTGAACTGGATAGGAGGGTGAGAATATATTAAGCATGTGTTGCGGATGGTGTCCGCTACCACACCATTGACCGTGAGAAAAATAGAAACACGGAGAATAGTGGATTTTTTGCCGAGGGAGACCATGAGGATACAATCATTGACTTCTACGGTCAGATCAGAAGCATCATCAAGATGCAATACAATTGTAGCGGTGGTATCCATCGGTCGGTTGTCTTGTTTCGCTGCGATTGGTTCAATGTTGGTGGCAAGAAGAATTCAGAATTCCAAGACGATGGACACTCTAAGACCATTAACACTGCAAGGTTTTGGTACAATGCTGATCCTTATATTCTAACAACACAAGCAACAAAGGTGTTCTATGTGCCAGATACTGACTTGGGTGGAAGTTGGCGAGTTGTGCAAAAATTCCAGCATAGGCATTTGTGGAGTGTTACATAAACAGAAGTGGAAAAGGATCCCTGTGGTGGTGTTGGGCTAACATACCGAGATGATGACACACCGGAAGTTCTGGGGCATGCTAAAGAAGCCAATCTGCAAACCAGGTTGCAAAGTGACAGGGATAGTGTGGTACTTGATGCTGCGTATGTAGAAAAAATAAAGAAAAAGAGGAAGGAGGTAGTTGATGGCAAGGATGAAGAATGAAACAGGATAGATCATACAATGTATCAGTATTGTAGCGATGATGAAGATAATTGGCGGAGGCATTGATTTGACGATGATGAGTAGTTTCTGTCCTATGTGTGTGAACTACTGATAATAGGCAGAGGAAGTTTCTATCAAGTTTTACGTACTGAATTTAATTTTCTGTCAAGTTTTATGTACCGAAGTTTATGTTTGTGTAAGACATCACCCTTTAAGGAAAAGGCCCCTATAATTACAATGCTAGTCCCTGGATCGAATTTCTAGCATCCATAGTTTAAGATGAAGTACACAGATACAAAGGTCATTATTACATCATAATATCCAGATATACAATAGTTCTTACAACTCATTAGCCCAAGGCTAATACATAGAGTTCTCAACACAAAGTAAATGATTAAAGTCTTCATATTCATGTGCCACAAGCAAACATGTTGAGTGTAGACTCATAACCCTAGTCACCATCAAAGTAACCTGCAACATAATAAGTTACATCCACAGAGGGTCAATACATTTGGAATTGTTTTGGCAAGTGATACCATAGTAGTATAGTAACATCTAATAACTATATGAATTTGGCTAAGTGTGGTTCAGGCTGGCTTTGCTCAAAAATAAGGTTTGTCTTATTAGTTTGAAAACACTAAGTTTTTGTTTGACAAAAACATCTAGGAACCACCAATAGACATTGGTGAACCTCTACTCTTGTTCAACCACAAGTTTTTAACTTAGAGAAATTGGGATGAGGAGATCCTTGATCATTTCAATGTCTTTGATGCTCAAAATGTCCGTTACCGGGGACACGGCTAAGTACTTAGGTTTTACCCTCTCGAGAGGTGGTGCACTTTCCCCACAAGACTCGACATGCATCAAGACGAGACTTTTCAGAAGCATTCCCTCAGAACACCATGGACGCGTTCCATCCTATCAACCCTACCACCAATTGTTTATCTGGCTGAGTTCTTGCAACCTAGTTGGTCAAGGCAGAGCCCATATGCCATGTGGTTGCACTAGAAGCTTCTCAACACTAAACATCTCAAATCCCGTTGTCCTGGGTGGCCATCCACAAGTGTGATACACAAGGTAAACCATATACATGGGCCTTGTGTAACCACTCAACACAAACCAATCTTCCTATTGCACCCAGGTGATTCATTAACATGTTGTTTTATTAATCAAAAACATAGGCATAAACTTTGCATAGTATCATAACATGAATATTCCACCCTTGCATTCTACTAGCTATGATAAGCATACTAGCATAACATGTCTCTTATTTTAGTAAATTCCTACCAATATATCATCTATAGGATCTACCATAGCATAGCATATACTTTGAAATTTACCATGAAAATGCTACTCATTGTGGTTGTCTTCCTTGTTTTTATACAAGTGGAGCTATACCCACCAATATTCTTCTCCTTCATCCATCACAGGAAATCCCTTGTACATGGCTTCAACATGTATCCCCATGGTAACCATAAGGTTCTTGAGTGCCTTGGGAAACTCCGTCTCACATTTTAAGGTCACGGCAATGAGTGGTCCCTTCCCGACGGCTTCGTTGATGGCGTCCATCTACAAATAGAGATGAGAAATAAGATTAGGAGAAGTTTTATGAGATTAAAAAGAGACAAGTGTGGAAATTTACAAAGGAGTTTGCATTTTCCTAGTGGTTTCCTTAGTCTAATCCATCTTAGGGTCATAATCCTACAGGCAACACAGTGCTCTGATACAATCTGTAAGACCTCACCCTTTAAGGTAAAGGCCCCTGTGATTGCAATGCTAGTCCATGGATCGAATTGCTAGCATCCATAGTTTAAGATGAAGTAGACAGATACAAAGGTCATTATTACATCGTAATATCCAGAGATACAATAATTCTTACAACTCATTAGACCAAGGTAATACATACAGTTCTCAATACAAAGTAAATAAATCAAGTCTTCATCTACATGTGCCACAGGCAAACATGTTGAGTATAGACTCATAACCCTAGTCACCATCAAAGTAACCTGCAACATAATAAGTTACAGCCATAGAGGGTCAATACATTTGGAATTTTATTGGCAAGTTATACCATAGTAGTATAGTAGCATCTAATAACTATATGAATTTGGCTAAGTGTGGTTCAGGATGGGTTTGCTAAAAAATAAGGTTTGTCTTATTAGTTTGAAAACACTAAGTTTTTGTCTATCAAAAACATCTAGGAACCACCAATAGACATTGGTGAACCTCTACTCTTGTTCAACCACAAGTTTTTGACTTAGAGAAATTGGGACGAGGAGATCCTTGATCATTTCAATGTTTTTGATGCTCAAAATGTCCATTACCCTGGACATTGCTAAGTACTTAGGTTTTACCCTCTCGAGAGGTGGTGCACTTTCCCCACAAGACTCGACATGCATCGATACGAGACTTTTCAGAAGTATTCCCTCGGACCACTATGGACGCGTTTCATCCTATCAACCCTACCACAAACTATCCATCTGGCTGAGTTCTTGCAACCTAGTTGGTCAAGGCAGAGCCCATATGCCACGTGGTTGCACTAGAAGCTTATCAACACTAAACATCTCAAATCTCTTTGTTCCTGGTGGCCATCCACAAGTGTGATACACAAGGTAAACCATAGACATGGTCCTTGTGTAACCACTCAACACAAACCAATCTTCCCATTCCACCAGGTGATTCATTAACATGTTGTTTTATTAATCAAAAACATAGGCATTAACTTTGCATAGTATCAAAACATGAATATTCCACCCTTGCATTCTACTAGCTAGGCTAAGCATACTAGCATAACATGTCTCTTATTTTAGGAAATTCCTACCAAGATATCATCTATAGGATCTACCATAGCATAGCATATACTTTGAAATTTACCATGCAAATCCTACTCATTGTGGTTGTCTTCCTTGTTTTTGTACAAGTGGAGCTGTACCACCAATATTCTTATCCTTCATCCATCACGGGAAATCCCTTGTACATGGCTTCAACATGTATCCCCATGGTAACCATAACGTTGTTGAGTGCCTTGGGAAACTTCGTCTCACATTATAAGGTCATGGCCATGAGTGGTCCCTTCCTGACGGCTTCGTTGATAGCGGCCATCTACAAATAGAGATGAGAAAGAAGATTAGGAGAAGTTTTACGAGATGAAAAAGAGACAAGTGTGGAAATTTACAAAGGATTTTTCATTTTCCTAGTGGTTTCCTTAGTCTAATCCATCTTAGGGTCATAATCCTACAGGCAACATAGTGCGCTGATACCATCTGTAAGACCTCACCCTTTTAGGTAAAGGCCCCTGTGATTGCAATGCTAGTCCCTGGATCGAATTGCTAGCATCCAAAGTTTAAGATGAAGTACACCGATACAAAGGTCATTATTACATCGTAATATCCAGAGATACAATAGTTCTTACAACTCATTATACCAAGGCTAATACATAGAGTTCTCAACACAAAGTAAATAAATAAAGTCTTCATCTTCATGTGCCACAGGAAAACATGTTAAGTGTAGACTCATAAACCTAGTCACCATCCGACTAACCTGCAACATAATAAGTTACATCCATAGAGGGTCAATACATTTGGAATTGTATTGACAAGTGATACCATAGTAGTATAGTAACATCTAATAGCTATATGAATTTCGCTAAGTGTGATTCAGGCTGGCTTTGCTCAAAAATAAGGTTTGTCTTATTAGTTTGAAAACACTTAGTTTTTGTTTGACAAAAACATCTAGGAACCACCAATAGACATTGGTGAACCTCTACTCTTGTTCAACCACAAGTTTTTAACTTAGAGAAATTGGGATAAGGAGATCCTTGATCATATCAATGCCTTTGATGCTCAAAATGTCCTTTACCGGCAACACGGCTAAGTACTTAGGTTTTACCCTCTCAAGAGGTGGTGCACTTTACCCACAAGACTCGACATGCACCGAGACGAGACATTTCAGAATCATTCCCTCAGACCACCATGGACGCGTCCCATCCTATCAACCCTACCACCAACTGTCCATCTGGGTGAGTTTCGCAACCTAGTTTGTCAAGGCAGAGCCCATATTCCATGTGGTTGCACTAGAAGCTTCTCAACACTAAACATCTCAAATCCCTATGTCCTGGGTGGCCATCCACAAGTGTGATACACAAGGTAAACCATATACATGGGCCTTGTGTAACCACTCAACACAAACCAATCTTCCTATTGCACCCAGGTGATTCATTAACATGTTGTTTTATTAATCAAAAACATAGGCATAAACTTTGCATAGTATCATAACATGAATATTCCACCCTTGCATTCTACTAGCTATGATAAGCATACTAGCATAACATGTCTCTTATTTTAGTAAATTCCTACCAATATATCATCTATAGGATCTACCATAGCATAGCATATACTTTGAAATTTACCATGCCAATCCTACTCAAAATATCACTAGTTCATAGATAAAATAGTAGGACAAAAATATGAAGTATCACTTGCCTTGGTTGCTATGGTAATAGACACAATCCTCACAATCACACTCTCCAAATTCCACAAAATCTACACAACAAATTTATACAACAATATTCAATTCAAAATACAAACAAAAATAATTATGAATGCATGCAAAATGCAATGAGATGACTTGTCACACTTCTAAATCAAGCTTTACATTTACTGAACATAAAACATACTTTCTAAGGTCTAAATAAACAAAAATTTACTTTAACATAATTTTCTAAATAATTTTTATAGTCAAAATAGGCCTACAATTGCTTCTGCATAAAATCCTAATTTTTCAGAATCAAATGGACAAATCAAGGCCATAGTTGCAAAGATTTCATTTTTCTGAATCCATAGATATAAAATTTTTAATTTTCAGATAAATAGAAGAAAAGTTATTGAATTTACAAATTTAAATAACTAATAAATGAAAATCCAGATTTTAAATCTAAAACCTAGCCACGCGGTAGCGTCTGATTGGCGCATACCGGTTCGGGCGGATCATGTTTGTGAGCCATAGGATTAAAGTGCCGATGCACGGTCCATATCCAATCGTACCCCTTCGCTACTGAATCTAATCTAGACCACAAGATCTAGATCCAATGGATTGGATTTGCCTGACCAAAACTTACCGGCGGCAATGGCTCTGGCGGCAGCGACGCCATTGACGGTGACACGTCGGTGAGGTCAGAGGGAAAGGGAGGTGTGCTAGCGCTTACCGAGCTCGGGGGGACGTGCGAATTCTCAACGTGGATGCGGCTGGGGTGGGGGCGCACGATCACGACAGTTAAACCTCGTTGGAGTTCGTCCTGGCGTCGGATGCTCACGGACGGATACAAAGATGATGACCTAGGGGCAATAGGGCAAAGGGTTGGCATTATAGGATGCGCAAGGACACGGTGAATTCAATTGCATGAAGCAGAGGTCAAGGGGATCACGGGGTTTACCAGAATTACTCGCCGGAGTTGAGATGCGCCTCGGTTGCTTGCAGACGTCGACGGGGGCAACGACCTGGGGAGAAATAGGACAAGCCAATGGCATTATCAGATGTGCAAGAGCAAGGGGAACACACTCGCATGAACAAGAGGCAGAGGAAGCGCATGAGGCTTACCAGAATAGCTCGCCGGAGTTCTACGACACTATGGCGGTGCGAGGGGAAATTAGAGTAGCCTGGCGGCGCTCTATGCTGGCTGTGTGAGGGGAAATGGTCGCGAGGAGGTGGGGATTAGGTAGCCGGAGTGCGGAGGGGAATTACTCGGCAAATCAATGGGAATCGATGCACGAATTCATCGGCAGTGAAGAGGGGAGGAAACTGCCAGCGGCGCGGGTCTGGTGCGTGATTGAAGACGACGAGCTGGCGTGGTAGTGGGTCCCACTTGTCAGCGAAAGGGTGCGCGCACGAGCGGTGATAAACAAAGAGAGGAGAGGGTTTCCCGGGTGCTCTTAGTGGGCTGCCAGGGGGAGTTGGGCCGAATGGGTTGCCTGCTCTTAGTTTTTTCTCCTTTTGTCTTTTTCCTTTTCTGTTTTGATTTTCTAAATCAGATTTGAATGTCCATTTCAAATCTAAATGAATTCAAACTTTCACCACTATTTTGTGAGGTGACTCTTGTGTGTAAAAGTGTGTCAATTCAACTAATCACTCCAAATCATTTTGGCGTCATAAAATAAAATAAAATCTTGCCCCATATATATTATATAAGAAGGGGTTTAAATATGGTTTTATTAGGATTTAAGCTTTGAAATTCTTTATGCAAGGTAGTAATGCCACGATGATATGAATGCAACAACATGGTTTTGAATTCATGAAATTTGGGATGTTACAGTTTGCCACTGTGAAATTTATGTACTTAATTTTTATGTACTGAAGTTTATGTTTGCCACTATGAAATTGCAGCTAAAATGTCCATAAAATACAGTCGGAATGCTGCCCAAATTTAGTATTTTAAGCAGACAATGCTGCTAGATTTCATCCCTCAATATGGGGTTTTATGCCCAGATTTCTTTTAAGGGTGGTAGCCTGTCATATCCCAAAATTTTCCAAATTTTGAAATGTGAAAATTCAATAAACAAAATAAATAATTGTTGAAATTTAGGGTGAAAAGAAACTTTTTGATTCCAAATGGAAACATAAAAACCCATCTTGAACAAACTTTGAATAAAAGGGAATCCAACAAATTTCAATCAAGTGAAATGCATTCATCAATGAATGTATCTTGAAATTTAAACACTTGGAAAAGTTAAATCAAAATCCCAAAAACCCTAATGGAATAAATCATTATCAAGATCTCTTTAAGATATGTATTTGATCCATATAAAAATTTGTCAACAAACATTTATAAATGATCAAAAATGACAAATAAAAATATTATAAAATCATAGAAATTGATTTCAATCAATTTGGAACCATGGATAAAAAACTTATAAATTTAATATGATAAAAGGAAATAATTTCCAAGGCTAATAAAGCTCCTATCTAAAATCCATACCAAATTGTGAGAAAAATAATCCTAAAGATATTTTAAAAGGATAAACAAATATTAAATAAAATAATACAAATTGGAATCACCATTTTTGGATCTATAAATAAAAAGATATGGATTCTATAAGACAAAGAAAGAAAGAAATAAATAAGGAATATTTTAAATCCAAATTAAATTTTGGCCAAACAAATGAAATGAAAGATTATGGAATGATAAAATGGAGACTTTAATTTAAATAAAGACAAATTTCCAAATAATATCCAACTTTAATTTAAATAATTTAAATGATAAAATGGAGACTTGAATTTAAATAAAGACTTTAATTAAACAATATCCAACTTTAATTTAAATAAAGACAAATTTCCTAAACTAAATAATAAGAAAATTATTTAGAAGACAATTCAAATCTTGAGTTTAATCCATAAGCAAATGAAATAAAGATAATCCAAATAAAATAAAGGGATAAATAATATTCAAATAAAATTATATGGCATTAACAATATTCAAATTATATTTAATAAAGACAAAATTCCTTAGGTAAATGATTAATTAAATCATGAGAAAATAATCAATGGGAATTGCCTAAGTGGAATAAAAGTTACTTAATTAACTTAAATGGAATCAAAGAATTATTTGAATAAATTTAAATGGAATTAAAACCATATTTCATTATATTTGAATAAAGACAATTGACCAATTTAAATGATTAATATATCATATTAAAATATTTTAAATAAATCAAAGTGAAATATTTGCACTAATGAATAAATAAAACCTACTGAAGAAGCTTTGGTGAAAATTAGAATTCAAATAAGAGTTTGAAAATATAATTAAAATATTATTTGAATAAAGGAAAATGTCTATTATAAATAAATAATAAACCATAAATGAATAAAATAATTATTCTAAAATGGACTTTAAATACATATTTAAAACAGTATAGAAACATACTAAATAATTGGAAAATATTTGAAAAAGAAATCTAAATTCAAATGGTAGTTTGAATTCAAAACAGAAAATTCAAAATAGAAAAAGAAAACAGAAGAAGAAAAAATAAAAAGAACAAGCCCAGCCCACCAGGACCAACAGCCAGCCCACTCCCTCTCTCTCAGCGCGAAGAGTTTTCTACCAGCAGCCTTACCCTCTCTGCTCACTGACGCACCAGCCCCACGCCACGCTGGCAGCCCTGTCATCATCTCTCCCACCCGCGTGACCCGTTCCCCCCTCACCTCGCTGCAGTTCCAAATCGTAAATTCTTAGCCTAAATTCGCGTGAATGTGTGATCAATCGACGCCAGCGTCCATGCACTCTTAAACACCATCGCCCCCTCTCCCTTTCCTCCCAGACACCACTCCCTCTCCGCCCCTAGGCTGCATGAATTTCTCCACGCACCATCACTGCTCCGACGACCTTCTCCGGCCAATTCCGGCCAGCCCTCATCGACCCATTGCCCCCAGAGCAAACGAACGTGTTCCCCAGTGTCCCCCGCATCTTCCCATGCCATCCACATGCCCGTGCGCCCCCCAGATACTCGACTACGTCTTCAACCGAGCACCGCCTTCGTTTGCCATTTCTCCGACGAGCTCCCCCAGTAAAACCTGACCTCCCCTCTCCCTATCTTTCACATGGTGTACTCACCGTTGCCTCACGCAACTAACGCGACCATCGGCTTGTCTTCCGATGCCCTGTACCCTCGCCCCCGTCAACATCAGTATGTGCCCGACGACAGAAGCTTCTCCGGCGAGGAATTGCCAGCTGCTCCGAGCGCCCATGCCTCCCCACGAACACGTTGAGCATCAGCAACGCACAGCGAGTCTGGTGATCCATCCCACTCCTCCTCTCGCTTCCTAGAGTCGCCAGTACGCCACCGCCAGAGCGCTCCGCCGCTCGCCACCGTCGCAGCGCCGCCCATCTATGGTCGCCACCGTTTGACCCATTCGATTTAGATCCGATGGATGCGATAGATAACTTAATGAAGGGGTACGTAGAACCTTGAGCCACACGATCTTATTTAGATCCAACGCTCTTTGTTATTCGATCCAACCGAAGCGGTACCGTCCAATAGGATTGCTCCACGTGGCCAGTGTTTTGATTTAAAAACAGAAATATTCTATTAGATGTTTGATATTATAAAATTCATAACTTTTAATCTACACGTCCAAATTTTGCAAACTTTATATCAATTGAATCAACAAAAAGAATACTTTCCAACCATTCCCTTTGTTTAGTGAATTGCTTCTGTAAAATTGGTTGTTTTTGCAGAAACATGTGTAAACATATTTTGAGTATAAAATTTATTCTAAAAATGTTTTTAAGGTAAAATATTTTGTGAATGGATTGTTTTGAACCTACTGACCATAGAAACCAACTTGTAGATTTAAAAGTATATTTTGTGACACTTAGGAATTATTCCTTTGAATAAAAGCATTTCTAGTTAAATAAAAATATTGATTATGGTTTAAAAATGCTTTTTGAGTAAAACCTTTGGAGAATGATTTAATTTAAACTCTATGACCCTAAATACCAAATTTTTGGATTTAAAAATATATTTGGTGAACCCTAGAAACTTATTACTTTGTTTAAAGGCATTTCTAGCAAAATAAAATGTTCCTTTGATTTAAAAATGGTTTTTAGGTGAAACCTTTGGCAAATGATGTAATATTAAACACTTTGACCATAAAAACTAACATTTGTGTTTAAAAATATATTTGGCAAACACTAGAAATTATTACTTTGATTTAAATCATTTTCTAACGAAACAAAAATGATTTAAATGTCCATTTTCACTAACTTACTTTCAAATGATCTTGCCACTTTTATAAATGACAAATAGGTGTTTAAAATGTTTATATCCTATTCGAAACCACCTTTCAAAATAAAACCATCTTTTGCATGCTTGCATGCATTGTTTTTGTTTCTTTATTTTATGTGGTGAATTGTTTGAATGCTAGATTGAATTTGTGTCTTGATTGAATTGTAGTGAAATTTGAAGAGTGTGACTATTGCAAGATCAAGGAGTGAACTTATATCCTCTACCAAAAAGGAAAGTGGTGTTTCATATATTTTTTCCTATTATTTTCACTATGTATTAGTGATATTTCTAAGTATGACTTGCATGGAATTTTACTAAGTATGCTATGCCATGGGCAATCTTGGTAGATGATGCCTTAATAGAATTTTCCTAAGTTAAGATCCCTACTACTATCATGCTTAGCTTAGCTAGTAGAAAACAAGGGTGGATTATATTCATTCTATGGAATATTTCTAAGTCAATGACTTGTGTTTTGTTTAATAAAACAACTATGAGAATGAAATACCTGGGTGGAATGGTTGTGAATGGGTTATGTTGAGTGGTTACACAGGACCCCATATCTATGGCCTACCCTAGTGTATCTCACTTGTGGAATGCCACCCAGGAAAAAAGATATTTGAGATGTCAAATATTGAGAAGCTTCAAGTGCAGACACATGGCATTAGGGGCTCTGCCTGGATCATATAGGTTGCAATAACTTAGCCAAATGGATAGTTGGTGGTAAGGGGTGATAGGTTTGGGAACGCGTCCATTTTGGTCTAAGGGAAGGCTTCTGAAAGATCTTGTCTCGATGCATGTCGAGTCTTGTGGGGAAAGTGCACCACCTCTCGAGAGAGTAAAATCTAAGTACTTAAAAGTGTCCCCGACAATGGACAATTTGAGCAGCAAGACATGGAAGCTATCAAGAATCTCCTCATCCCAATTTCTAAGTTAAAAGCTTGTGGTTGAAAAAGGGTTAAAGGATCTTCAATCTTTGATTGGTAGATGCCTTGGGTGATTTTGACAAAAAAAACTTAGTCTTTTCAAATGATAAGGAAAAATCTATTTTGAGAAAAGCAAACCTAAGCTCCACTTAGCCAAATGCATATAGATGATATATAGCACTATACTACCATAGTATCACTTGCCAATATAATTCAAATGTATTGACCCTTGTGGCTGTAACTTATTACGTTGCAGGTTTGTTTGATGTTAGTGAAGTGTGTTGATTAGGATTACAAGTCTACAACCAACATGATTGCCTGTGGCACTTTGAAGATGAAGGACTCCATGCTATAGTTATTTCTGCTGCATTGTAATGAGATAGCCAAATGAGCTATGTAAGATATAATGAATTATTTTATTCCTGATTATAAAGTTGTATTATGACCTTTGTTTCTTGATATTACATCTTAAACTGTGGATGCTAGCTATTGAACCAGGGACTAGCATTGTAAACATAGGGATCTCTACCTTATTAAAGGTTGGGACCTCTACAGATGGTATCAGAGCACTGTGTTGCCTGTAGGATTGTAACCCTAGGATTTGACAAAACCCCTTAGAAAAATAGGAGTTGTATTTGTTCAAAACTTTTTTACAAACAATCTTGTAAACTCTTTCCTCAACCTTTTTGACTTTGATTCCACATCACTTCCTTTTCAAACTTGATGGACAAAGCTTCCAGCATGAGCAAAGGACTTCAACTTAGACATCACTAAGGACTACAAGTGATACAAGAAATATTACTCAAGACTTGAAGACTAAGGAAACACAACTTAGAAGGAACCATCATCACCTTTGAAGATTTGTGACTAAGATGCAAGAAATTTTCCAAGGAAACCATGATCTCATTCAAGAAGAAACAACTAAGAAGAATGGAATGATCTCAAGAAAACCATATAGTTGGACCACCATACTAATGTTTAGTTAAAACAAACACACCAACTTATGTGGTGTAGCAAAAATATTTTGTTGCCTAAAAATGTGCTTGAACTTTGTTGTTTGAGTGTAATGATTGTTTGTGATTTCTTGCACATTGATTGTGTGAATTGTTGAGTGTGATTAGACTTCTTCCCTAGAAATCTTTTGCCTAATCTAATCCCAATCCAACCCAAACAGATGACTTCTCCAAGAAACTCCAACATCAAGAATGGTGACAACAACAACCAAGAGATGCACATGAGAGGACAACTTGTAGCAACCCAAGCCCAGTTGAATCAAGTGACAACTTAGTTTTTAGCCAACAACAATGAGTTAGACCCAACCATGCAAATTTTTTTGGAAACCCAATCCCAATTGTTGCAAAGGAAGACCAATAAAATGATCAACATGATAAGAAACTCATCCCAAGGAGATTGTGATAATAATGATATCAAGGATGATATTATAGAAGGAACTCAAGTTTGCAATATTTGTGGAGACATGGAACACACTTCTAAAGAGCATAAGGATCAATGCCCTAATTGTGAAGAGAATCATCCAACTAAACAATGCCCAGCATCTCAAGTGACTTGTTTCCTATGTGAAGGAAATGATCATGTCCCTATCCAATGCCCCATCTATCCTATAGTTCAACAAATGAAACAAGATGGAATTCATCAAATGTTTGGAAACCTCCATAAGGGAACAACTTCTACCAAGAAGGATGAAGGCAAATTCAGAACCATGCCTCATAGAGCCATACCCAAAGTGACCACAAAGTGTTGCTACTCTTGTGAAGAAGAAGGTCACATCTCTAGTAACTGCCCCAAGAAGAGAGAAAGATTTCCCACCTTTGAGGTGAGATATGAAGAGCATGAACTAGAAGAACTTCTAGCCCTGGAGAGACCCAAGAAGAAGAAGAAGAAGAAGAAATGCCCTAATTCGAATAAGAAGGACAATAGCCAAGTGCAATGTTACAATTTCAAAGAGATGGGACACTATGCATCACATTGTCCGGAAAATAAGAAAGATATTAGCCAACAGATGTGTTTCAAATGCAAAGAGCTAGGCCATTATGCAAACAAGTGTCCAGAGAAGATACATCAAGATCCCAAGTAAGCCAAGATGTAATCTGGTTGAAAACCTTTTTAAGGGTGGTAGTAGCCTAGTTGACTTGTAGCCAACTTGTAACCTCTAGGCCTCCCAAATCTCGGGACGAGATTTCTTTTAAGGGTGGTAACCTGTCATATCCCAAAATTTTCCAAATTTTGAAATGTGAAAATAAAATAAACAATATAAATAATTGTTGAAATTTAGGGTGAAAAGAAACTTTTTGATTCCAAATGGAACCATAAAAACCCATCTTGACCAAACTTTGAATAAAAGGGAATCCAACAAATTCCAATCAAGTGAAATGCATTCATCAATGAATGTATCTTGAAATTTAAACACTTGGAAAAGTTAAATCAAAATCCCCAAAACCCTAATGGTATAGATCATTATCAAGATCTCTCTAAGACTATGGATTTGATACATATAAAAAATTGTCAACAAACATTTATAAATGATCAAAAATGACAAATAAAAATATTATAAAACCATAGAAATTGATTTCATTCAATTTGGAACCATGGATAAAAAACTTATGAATTTAATATGATAAAAAGAAATAATTTCCAAGGCTAATAAAGCTCCTATCTAAAATCCATACCAAATTGTGAGCAAAATAATCCTAAAGATATTTTAAAAGGATAAAATAATATTAAATAAAATAATACAAATGGAATCACCAATTTTGGATCTATAAATAAAAAGAGATGGATTTTATGAGACAAAGAAAGAAATAAATAAATAAATAAGGAATATTTAAAAGCCAAATTAAATCTTGGCCAAACAAATGAAATGAAAGATTATGGAATGATAAAAAGGAATAAAAGATTACTTAAATCATAAGGATTAAAGAATATCCAACTTTATTTTAAATAAAGGAAAATTTCCTAAACTAAAAAATAAGAAAAATATTTAGAAGGAAATTCAAATCTTGAGTTTAATCCATAAGCAAATGAAATAAAGATAATCCAAATAAAATAAAGGGATAAAGAATATTCAAATAAAATTATATGGCTTTAACCATATTCAAATTATATTTAATAAAGACAAAATTCCTTAGGTAAATGATTAATTAAATCATAAGAAAATAATAAATGGGAATTGCCCAAGTGGAATAAAAGTTACTTAATTAACTTAAATGGAATCAAAGAATTATTTGAATAAATTTAAATGGAATTAAAACCATATTTGATTCTATTTGAATAAAGACGATTGCCCAATTTAAATTATTAATAAATCATATTAAAATATTTTAAATAAATCAAAGTGAAATATTTGCACTAATGAATATACCTACTGAAGAAGCTTTGGTGAAAATTAGAATTCAAATAAGAGTTTGACAATATAATTAAAATCTTATTTAAATAATGGCAAATGTCTATTGTACATAAGTAGTAAACCATAAATAAATAAATTAATTATTTTAAAATGGACTTTAAATACATATTTAAAACAGTATAGAAACATACTGAATAATTGGAAAAGATTTGAAAAATAAATCTGAATTCAAATGGTAGTTTGAATTCAAAACAAAAAATTCAAAATAGAAAAAGAAAAAGAAAATAGAAGAAGAAAAAATAAAAAGAACCAGCCCAGCCCACCAGGCCCAACAGCCAGCCTAGTCCCTCTCTCTCAGAGCGAAGAATTTTTCTACTTGCATCCTCACCCTCTCTTCTCACTGACGCACCGGCCCCACGCCACGCTGGCAGCCCTGTCATCATCTCTCCCACCTGCGTGACCCGTCCCCCCCTCACCTCGCTGCCGTTCCCAGTCGTAAATTCTCGGTGTAAATTCGCGTGAATGTGTGATCAATCGATGCCAACATCCACACACTCTTAAACGCCATCGCCCCCTCTCCCTTTTCCCCCAGACACCACTCCCTCTCTGCCCCTAGGCTGCACGAATTTCTCCATGCACCATCACTGCTCCGACGACCTTCTCAGGCCGATTCCGGCCAGTCCTCATCGCCCCATTGCCCCCAGAGCAAACGAACGTGTTCCCCAGTGTCCCCCGCATCTTCCCATGCCATACACTTGCCTGTGCGCGCCCCAGATACTCGACTACGTCTTCAACTAAGCACCGCCGTCGTCTGCCATTTCTCCGACGAGCTCCCCCGGTAAAACCTGACCTTCCCTCTCCCTCTCTTTCACACGGGTGTACTCACCGTTGCCTCACGCATCTAACGCGACCATCGGCTTTTCTTCTGATGCCTTGTAGCCTCGGCCCCGTCAACATCAGTACGTGCCCGATGACAGAAGCTTCTCCGGTGAGGAATTGCCAGCAGCTCCGAGTGCCCCTGCCTCCCCACGAACACGTTGAGCATCAGCAACGCACAACCAGTCTGGTGAGCCATCCCAATCCTCCTCTCACTTCCTAGAGTCGCTAGTACGCCACCGCCAGATCGCTCCGCTGCTCGCCATCGTCGCAACGCCGTCCATCTGTGGTCGCCACCGTTTGAGCCATTCGATTTAGATCCGATGGATGCGATAGATAACTTAAAGAAGGGGTACATAGCACTCTGAGCCGCACAATCTTATTAATATCCAATGCTCTGTGTTAGTCAATCCAACCGAAGCGGTACCGTCCAATAGGATTGCTCCACGTGGCCAGTGTTTTGATTTAAAAACATAAATGTTCTATTAGATGTTTGATTTTATAAAATGCATAACTTTTAATCTACATGTCCAAATTTTGCAAACTTTATATCAATGAAATCATAAAAAAGAATAATTTCCAACCATGTCGTTTGTTTAGTGAATTGCTTCTGTAAAATTGGTTATTTCTGCAAAAACATGTGTAAGCATAATTTGAGTATAAAAATTATTCTAAAAATGTTTTTAGGGTAAAATATTTTGTAAATGGATTGTTTTGAACCTACTGAACATAGAAACCAACTTTTAGATTTAAAATTATATTTTATGACACTTAGGAATTATTCCTTTGAATAAAAGAATTTCTAGTTAAATAAAAATATTGATTATGGTTTAAAAATGCTTTTTGACTAAAACCTTTGGAAAATTATTTGATTTAAACTCTCTGACCCTAAACACCAAGTTTTTGGATTTAAAAATATATTTGGTGAACCCTAGAAAATTATTACTTTGTTTAAAAACATTTGTAGCAAAATAAAATGTTGCTTTGATTTAAAAATGGTTTTTAGGTGAAACCTTTGGCAAATGATTTAATATTAAACACTTTGACCATAAACACTAACATTTGTGTTTAAAAATATATTTGGCAAACACTAGAAATTATTACTTTATTTAAATCATTTTCTAACAAAACAAAAATGATTTAAATGGCCATTTTCACTAACTTACTTTCAAATGACCTTGCCACTTTTATAAATGACATAGGTGTTTTAAAATGTTTATAGCCTATTAGAAACCACCTTTCAAAATAAAACCATCTTTTGCATGCTTGCATGCATTATTTTTGTTTCTTTATTTTATGTGGTGAATTGTTTGAATGCTAGATTGAATCTGTGCCTTGATTGAATTGTAGTGAAATTTGAAGAGTGTGACTATTGCAAGATCAAGGAGTGAACTTATATCCTCTACCAAAAAGGCAAGTGGTGGTTCATATATTTTGTCCTATTATTTTCACTATGCATTAGTGATATTTCTAAGTAGGACTTGCATGGAATTTTACTAAGTATGCTCTGCCATGGGAAATCCTAGTAGATGATGCCTTAGTAGAATTTTCCTAAGTTAAGATCCCTTATACTATCATGCTTAGCTTAGCTAGTAGAAAAAAAGGGTGGATTATATTAATGCTATGGAATATTTCTAAGTTAATGACTTTTGTTTTGTTTAATAAAACAACTATGAGAATGAAGCACCCGGGTGGAATGGTTGTGAATGGGTTATGTTGAGTGGTTACACAGGGCCCCATATCTCTGGCATACCCTAGTGTATCTCACTTGTGGAAAGTCACCCAGGAACAAAGAGATTTGAGATGTCAAATGTTGAGAAGCTTCAAGTGCAGCCACATGGCATTATGGGCTCTGCCTAGATCATATAGGTTGCAATAACTTAGCCAAATGGACAGTTGGTGGTAGGGGGTGATAGGTTTGGGAACGCGTCCATTTTGGTCTAAGGGAAGGCTTCTGAAAGATCTTGTCTCGATGCATGTCGAGTCTTGTTGGGAAAGTGTGCCACCTCTCGAGAGAGTAAAATCTAAGTACTTAGCCGTGTCCCCAGCAATGGACAATTTGAGCATCAAGAGATGGAAGCTATCAAGAATCTCCTCACCCCAATTTCTAAGTTAAAAGCTTGTGGTTGAACAAGGGTTAAAGGATCTTCAATCTTTGATTGGTAGATGCCTTGGGTGATTTTGACAAACAAAAACTTAGTGTTTTCAAATGATAAGGAAAAATCTATTTTGAGCAAAGCAAGCCTAAGCTCCACCTAGCCAAATGCATATAGATTATAGATAGCACTATACTACCATAGTATCACTTGCCAATACAATTCAAATGTATTGACCCTTGTGGTTGTAACTTATTATGATGCAGGTTTGTTTGATGTTAGTGAAGTGTGTTGATTAGGATTAGAAGTCTACAACCAACATGATTTCCTATGGCAATTTGAAGATGAAGGACTCCATGCTATAGTTATTTCTGCTGCATTGTAATGAGATAGCCAAATGAGCTATGTAAGATGTAACGAATTATTTTATTCCTGCTTATAAAGTTGTATTATGACCTTTGTTTCTTGATATTACATCTTAAACTATGGATGCTAGCTATTCATCCAGGGACTAGCATTGTAAACATAGGGATCTCTACCTTATTAAAGGTTGGGACCTCTACAGCTATAGGAAATTTTCACTTGTTGGACATACACATTCCATAGTACATATCAAAAGCTACAGAAATGATCCAAATAATGAAAAAATCGGATCCTCCATCTCCCTGCATCTTCAACTTCTCTTTCTCACTTCCACCATCTCCCTACATCTTTAGTTCATCATGCACCATCCCCATTGTCTCTACATTGCTTTCAAGCCTTTCAATTGCTTCTGTTTTCTCCCACACAGCATCTCTTTGGTCCCTGATTTAATCTTTCTAAAATTTGGGCATCTCACTGTCTGCCCAACTAAATTTTTCACAGCCAAAACGGCCCTCAATCTGACAAACCAAATTCAGAGATGAATCAAATTCAGAGATGTAAACTGAACAAAATTCAGAGATAAAGCTAGAAACTAAACTTTTTTTGATAATTCGAGTCCCACCCCGCCCGATATGGGCCATCGGCTCTAGCCCATAGGATGCAGGGCCACTGATTTTGGTCTATCTGAAGAACTACCAGCCCGATATGGGCCACCGGCTCTAGCCCATAGGATGTATACCATTGATATGTGCAAAAAAACTATATAAGAGCCGGACGCACCTGTCAGATCCATGCCGCGTGTCAATTTCCGGGACCCACATGCTGAGGTGGTTTCCTAGTCATTTTAATTCAATCCAGGTTAAGATGTTGTGACCATCTAAATTGGTCGTAGTCTGCCAAATAAAAGTCTCTGCACCCATGTCATTAATTTATGACCATTTCATGTAACACCCTAGTTTTACTTAATCTTATATTAGGGTTTATTTGTGCATCATGAGCGTCATCCTTTAAGAATGCAACTAAGAAAAATTAAAGCTAAACCCTATAACCCCATTTCCCTTTCCTCTCTAAAGACAATTCAAAATGGTTTTGAATTTGAAAAGTACAAAAGTTGTGAAGCCCAAAATGTTACAAGGGCCTCACATTATTTTTATATGTTTTAAAAAATCTATGGCATTTTTGAAATGCCCTAAAACAATTTTGAAATGAAATTACAAAGAGATAACTCAAAACAGAAAGGAAAAAAAATATCTGCTAAAAGATGGATCCTAAGCTAACTGGACCGAGCCCATCTCTCTATTCCTCTCCCTCTGCCGCATAGCGCGCCTCCGTGCCCAGTTCAGCCCAGCAGTAGACCACCTGGGCCCGATACCGCTTTGACCCTCATGTTCGTCGTCTTCCTCCTCCCAAGCAGGTAGCTCCCTATCGCCACCGCGCCGTTGATCTCCACCGCCTGCGCTCCGCCGTCCGTCACCCTCTGGGGTGGAGATAAGAGCGTCGCGACCTCCCCTCTCGACCTTATTCTCTTTTCTTTTTATTAAAATCATTTCTATAATTCTTTTCTGGAAATATAAATAACCCTTTTGGGCCCCTTCTGTCAGGATTTTATTCCTTTGGAAATTAATATATGAAATGAATAAACATATGACATGTGGGCAAAGTGGATAAATATTTAAAATAATCCATAAAGGTTTATAATTTCCTAAAATGATTTTAAATGGTTTTAAATTGGTAAAATTATAACTAATTATTTATAAGTCAGACAAATATGTATAATATATCAAAATGTTCAGAAAAATGAGCTCTATCTCTTTAAGCTATCATCATGCATTGTTAAGCAACTTACACGACAAGTTTATTTAGAACAACATAGTAACGCCTCATAGGTGACTCCGGAGTTTTCTCGAATTAGGGTTTATACCCCTCGGAACCCCGCTTAAATTGCCACGGATCATTTAGGGTTACATTTCAATACAATTTAACTTGTCATATCATCATCCTTATTTTATCATTGCATCAATGCCATGTGTTGATTGTTTCCTTTCTTTCCGGTGTTTGTTTCTACCCGGTAGAATGCGATGTCGAGATTAAGATCAAGATCGAAGACCGAGATCAAGACCATCGAAGATTGATGACCATTACTTGAATAACTATAATCAAGTCAAGTACAAGGCTCCCGAAGATCTGCTTATTGGTTATCAATGGGCAAAGGCAAGCATAGCCCCACCATGATATAATCCTATGATTTCGAAAGCATTTCAATTCCTGCCATGATGCATACAGTTCTACTGTGGTCTTTTATCGATAGATACAATATCCTATCTGTTGTATTACTCCCTTTGAGCTTATATTACCTGATCCACTTCTCCTAGCATAACTAGGTTTGGCTTGTGTGCACTACTAGAGCTCATATATGTGTCCTGCTTAGCCATGCATAGCTTCTAGTGCTGGTTCGTCCAGATGATGTATCAGATGCAGAGAATCTAGTATGATAGGAGAACATGATGAGATTAGATAAGTGATATGAGGTTAAACATGCTAAGGCTTATGTGGGAGGCCACGATGGGATGTGGTTTTTGTAGTCCCATGCTCGCCACCACTAGTAAGCGAGTTTTTTCCTTTGGAACCGAGACGAGTGTACAACCACACGGGCCTGGAAAACCTCACGAGCAACTAACTTGCCTAGTAGATTGCATGAGTCACATAGTTTGGGCGTTCCATTCAACATACACATTCAAAATGTTTTGGAAGATTTGGCGGGTGAAGGTGCATCATAACAGGTAGGTAAGTGTGGCCGAGGTTACTTGGGGTGGATGGAGCCCCTGGTAAACCAACCTCGCCTCACATCTCTAGGGACCGGCTTCGATATTTCACCCGTTATGGCGGAACCATCCTTATGGCGTGACTCATAGTCTCGGCGAAATCAAGGTAAAGGTCGTGTCTAACCACCCTCTGTCGGCCTTCCATGGAAGGGGGCTATTACTAGCGGCATTAAGAGAAGGTTAGTATGTGTGGGTAAAGTTGTACACCCTGCAGGGTTAAATCTTTTCAAAAAGACATGTTCACGGTTATGAACGCTTGGTGACCGAGTTCTAAGATCATAGAGAACTATAACCTAACCGTAAAACTTGGCAGATCAACGTGTGCTTAGGATGCTAGATAGGGTTCAGATGATGATGATGATGATGATGATGATTGGTGGATATCAAAAGATGATGATCAATACTTCAAAGATGTCACTCTCTTATCCCCTTTTAAAATATTCTGATTAGACGAGCTTCTTCTCTCTCTTGTTTTATAAACAAAGATGGCTTAATGCAAAACAACTCCACTAGCCATAAATCTTGCGGAGTGCACCCTGTACTCACCCTTGCTTTGTTGATACTTTTGTAAGAGTAAGTATTTCCCTGAAGATCAGTTTGGTAGTACATCGACACCAACTTGGGGTTCAGTTCCGACACGGAATCTATGGGCTAGGACGTCATCGTTATGCTTCAGGCCTCTTAGGAAATTTGTTAAGTTTGCTATACTTAATAGCATAACTTGCCTTCCGTTGTTTGATGTTGTGGTTATTGACCTCTACTTGTAATAATTTTGCTCTTCGCTCAGTTATGAGCTTGCTGTAATAAATTTTGTGTCGTAGGGTCACTGATGTGTTATCGATTCTTCACTGTATATTGTAACATCCTCAAAATCATGTTTCAAACTCATGCATATCATCCATGCATCCATAATCATTTAGGGTTTCATTTTTAGAAAACCATTTCAAAACAGGAGCATATGAGCTCATTATTTTATGTGATCAGCATTTGAAACAAATGCTACTCTCTAATGAGAGATTGTTGTTCATCAAACCAAACTTTGTTGTCTTATTGCTCTCAGGTTGTTTTGCTAAGATTGCTAAGGTTTAAACCAAAATTTCAAAGGAAATACAATTTGAAAACCAATTTCAAAACCAATATTAAACAAGTGCTATGTCACTGTTTATTTTATTTTATTTCCAAATGACCAAATCAATTCAAAGTGACCACTTGATTTTATGCCCAAAAGTGTGAATGTTACACTCTACAAAAATCCAGAAAATATTTGAATGCAAATAGCTTTTGAATTCATTTGAAAATCATTCTAGAAAATCAAAACAGAAAAAGAAAAAGAGAAAGGAAATAGAAAAGGGTCGTCGCCAGACTTCTAGCCCAACTAAGAAAGCAGCCCATTTAGCCCACCCGGGTTCCCCCTCTCTCTCTTTCACTCGCAGACGCACCCACAGAGTCACTGACGCCAGGACCCAACCCCCTCTCCGTTTCTCTCGCAGACAACTGGGCCCTGTCCACGTCACCGTCGTCTTCCCCAAATCGCGCGAAGAACACGTCGCCGCTGGCCGTTGCTGGCGTTGATTCCGCGGCGTAATTGCCATTGATTCTGCAGGCGTTTCCTCTCGAGCCCCTGCCCACTTAAACCCCTCCCCCTCGCGGTCATTTCCCCCCACACTGCACACTCTTCTCGCCACCAGACTGCCTCTAATTCGTATTGCACCGCCGCAGTCAGAGCCAACTCCGGCGAGGTATTCCGGTAAGACCCCGTCGCCCCTTGCTGTCTAAGTTTGCTAGAATGATCACGACAACCATGCGCATCTTCTCACCCTATTGGTGCATTCTAGGACCGTCTGGAGACTCGCCAACGACGACGACCACAAGTGCCTGGCGCTTTCTTCTTCTCCGGCGATCAATTGCGGTAAGCACTGAGCGCCCCTTGACCTCTCTCGCATACGACTAGGCTCGCCACTGTCTTGTGCATCATCTGATGCCATTGGTTTTTGCTAGGGAGACCAGGAACGTCGCCAACGTCACCGTCCACTCCAACCCGACGCCGCCCGCAACTCCAACGAGCTCCCTCGTCCACTCTAGAGCGCCCCTTGCCGAACCATGACCACCTTGAGCATCAGCAGCTCTCTGCGATTCCGGTAAACCCCTTATCCCTCTCTCGTGCAACCTAGAACGCCGGTAGCACCTCTAACAGAGGCGCCGCCGCCAGTCGCCGCCGCTACCGCCGCTCGACTTTGGTCAAAGCAACAGCCGCCGTTAGATCTGCATCGTAGGGATTAGATTAGAACGGGGACGAACCGTTTTCTTTAGATCTGGCGCGTTGGATCTAAGTTGATCCTACGGAGCGGAAGCACGATCCAACGCGAAGCAGTATCGGGCAATAGGAAAGCGCCGCGTGGCAGCTGTTAGAGTTTAAAAACAGAATTTGAATCAGATTATTGTTTGAATTTGATTTAGCTATAACTTTTGATCCCCATGTTAGAATTTGACAAATTTTATACCGTTGGAATCAGGAGAGCAAGCTCTTTCTGATTATGCAATGTGTTTAAAGTTTTGCTTCTGTTAAAAAGGATTTTTTTGCAGAAACATGTGTAGCGCTTATTTGACTATATGAATTGTTTAGGAATTGTTTTAAGGGTTAAATAAATATTGTTTGGCAAGTTTTTGACTTGTTTAGGAATCAGTACTATGCACTTGCTTGGTTGAGTTTTGAAAATCATCACTTAGCATTTTGCATTGCATGCATATATTTTTGGTTGTATATGTTTTGTGTGTAATTTGTGGCTACCATTCCTTGTGTAGATTTTGGTGCTAGTGATTGTGATTGTGAGGAGTGCTACTCTCCCAACTACCAAGGCAAGTGGTACTTCATGAATAATTTTACCCTATGTTTTCTACTAAGCATTAGAAATATTTTGTTAGACTTGCATGCTATATTTTGCTTATATGCCATGATGGGAAATCCTAGTAGTTGTAGAATTGCTAAGGAATTTCTAAGTTAAGTTACTATCTATGCCATGCTTAGCCTAGCTAGTAGCAAACAAGGGTTGGTGAAAATATACATGCTATGATAAAAATATTTCTAAGTCTTTGGACTTGTATTTTACCTAATAAAACAACTAAGTTAATGAAACACCTGGGTGGAATGGAAGGTTTGGTTTATGTTGAGTGGTTACACAAGGCCCATTTTTATGGTTTAACTTGTGTATCTCACTTGTGGTAAGCCACCCAGGAACAAAGAGATTTTAGAGGCCAAGTGTTAAGAAGCTTCTAGTGCAGCCACTTGGCAATATGGGCTCTGCCTGGATCACATAAGTTGCTAGAACTTAGCCATCTGGATAGTTGGTGGTAGTGGGAATGATAGGTTGGAGCACGTCCATTTGGTCTAAGGGAAGGCTTCTGAAAGGTCCTGTCTTGGTGAAACCAAGTCTGGTGGGGAAAGTGCACAACCTCTGCAGATGGAAAAATCTAAGTACTTAGCCAAGTCCATGGCAATGGACAACTTGAGCATCAAGACATGGAAGCTATCAAGAATCTCCTCATCCCAATTTCTAAGTAAAAACTTGTGGGTGAACAAGGGTGAAGGACCTCAATGTCTATTGGTGGTTCCTTGGGAAACGTTTTGACAAAGAAAACTTAGTGTTTTCAACTAATAGGCAAAACCTATTTTGAGCAAAGCAAGCCAAGCTACACTTAGCCAAAATTGCATATAGTATCTAGTCCACTTAAAATTTTACTAAGGTGTCACTTGCCAATACTATTCCAAAGTATTGACCCACTATGGCTGTAACTTGTGATGTTGCAGGTTACTCTTATGAGGATTAGGTGTCATGAGTCTACACTCAACATGTTTGCCTGTGGCACATGAAGATGAAGACTTTTATTTATTTACTTATTCAAACTCTTGTATTAGGCCTGTGGCCTTGGAGTTGTAAATACTATGTTTATGTCTGGAATGGCTGTAATAAATGACCTTTGTATCTGTGTACTTCATCTTAAACTGTGGATGCTAGCAATGATCCAGGGACTAGCATTGCAATCACAGGGATCCTTTTACTTTATAAAGGAGGGATCTTACAGATGGTATCAGAGCACTGTGTTGCGTGTAGGATTATGACCCTAGGATTGGAAACCACTAAGGAAAAAATTTTAGCAACTTCTACACTTGTCTATTCTTCTCGTAAACTTTTCTAATCTTCTTTCCCATCTCTATTTGTAGATGAACTCCATCAACGAAGCCGTAAGGAAAGGACCACTCAAGACAATGACTTTGGAGTGTGAGACAGAATTCCCCAAAGCTCTCAAGGACCTCATGGTTGCATTAGAAATACAAGGTGCAGCTGTGTACAAAGGTTTTCCTGTGATGGATGAAGGAGTGGAATACTGGTGGGTGCAACTTCACTTGTATAAAAACAAGGAAGGCAACCACCAGGAAAAAGGGTTCTGCATGTTCACCAATTCAATGGTACACACTACATTCTATGAATCAGCAAAGGATGCAGCTTGGAAGACCATCAAAGAACTGGCTGATAGAGTCAAGTGCAGAATGCTTAACCTCCAAAATGATCTAAAGAAAGAAAAGGAACATACCCAAGAGTTGGAAGCTACCAACCAAACCTTAAGAGGAGACATTATAGACTTAGTGATGGAGTCATGTGAGCAAGATAGGCTGATTGCTTCTAGAAACATTGTGTTAGCCAACAGATCCAGTGAGATAGGATTGTAAGCGTACTTCATTAGTTGGACCACCACTTATCACCTTATTTTCCAAATGTTGCTTTAAAATAAGATTAAACCTTGGTTGTTGTAATGGTTTCATGTATGCATGACTTGTGTGTTCTGCTTTCCAAGGATATGTATGTGATGTTTTGCCTTATGTTGTAACTTGAATTGTGTTGTTCTAACTTTTCTATCTTATAAATAGATGCCTACTGTTACCATCAGCACTGTTGAGGAGTTCCAGGTTACCCACTTTGGTCCTCGTATCATTGAGCTTACTACTTTGCTCAATCTCCCTCTTCCTACCATCATGGTGCTTCCCCTCACCAAGTTTGAGAGGAAGGACCTCTGGGGCTTCAAGGTCAACCAGCCTGGACGCCAGACAGAGCCTACCACGGAGGCCATCGTCTTCAAGCTCATGCATGATGACAAGGAGAGAGGCCTTGAGGTAGTTATGCAGGATCTGATAGGACGTCTGCTAGGGAGACACTCCTGACAGGTTAGAGGTACTCACTTCCACGTCTTCGGCAGACGTGATGAGGATGGAGAGTTCATCGACATTGAGGACGATTCGAGGGACACAGCAGAGCCGATTCGTCTATACCTCCAGGACTTAGAGTCTCTCATTAGGCACGTGGACACCGACAGGACCAACGTCATGCTCAACAATGACGAACTCCAGGTGCAGCTTCGCGAGAAGGACAAGCTCTTCACGGAGCAAGATGAGATAGTCAAGGAGATGGAGGCGAAGCTCGAGAGCCAGGACAGGAAGTTCAAGAGTCAGGAGAAGCGAGTCCAGGATAGGAACAAGAAGATCCGGGACATGACTGAAGAACTACAGACCAAGGACTTCGAGCTCGAGCAGCAGCAGACGGTGATTGAGAGGCTTCATTCCCAGAAGAGGGCTCTCAAAGCCAAGATAGAGACCTTGACCACTAGTGTCGAGGAATACAAGACCGCGATGGAGAACGTAGGTCTTACCTTTGTCGAGGAGGAGGTCGATGCCGAGGAGTAGATTTGACTACTCAATTATCATTTATTATCATACTTGTTGTTTGAGAACTTGTTATTTGACCATCCGACATGTGGATGGCTTGCTACTTGTGTGTTTTACTTTTCGAACTTATTATCTTGTTGTTGAACTTTTATCATTATGTTGCATGCTTTGTGTTTGTTTATGTGATGTAATGTGCATGAAAGCATCTATGGGTATCTCATTCTTATCTCTATTGAACAAACCACAGATGCCTCCCCGTCGTGCAAACCCCAACCCCAACAACAACAATAACATCACTCCAGAAATGCAGCAAATGATGACCGCTCAAACACAGTTGATGCAGATGATGACGATGTTCATCCAGAACCAAAACAACAACAATAACAACAACAATAACAACAACAACAACCCTCCGGGTTTTGACATGCTTACCAGGTTCTTGAGATTGAGGCCAGCAAAGTTCTCAGGAACAATTGATCCCATGGTGGCCAATGATTGGCTACGCTCGGTGAACAAGGACTTGGTAACCGTGGGCTGCACTGATGCAGAAAAGGTCAGATTTGCAGCACACTTGTTGGAAGGACCAGCCGCCACTTGGTGGGACAACTTCCAGATCACCACTCCCATCGAAGATGTGACATGGGATATCTTTGAGGATGGCTTTCGTACTGCTCATATCTCATCTGGAGTGATGAGTCTGAAAAAGAAGGAGTTCCATAACCTGAAGCAGCGCCACCGCAGCGTGGCCGAATATATTAAGGAGTTCAACAATCTGGCGCGATATGCACCAGATGAAGTTGACACATATGCTAAGAGGAAAGAAAAGTTCCTCGAAGGGTTGAATGATGAACTGAACCTGCAGTTGGCTGTGGCCTATGTTCCCACTTATCAGTCTCTCTGTGACAAGGCTGCTATTTTGGAGAACAAAATAAAACAAGTTGAAAGCAGAAAGAGAAAGCACTCAGACAAGCACAGCTCGGGATCGTCACACAAACGTTCCCATTATGATGACAGTGGAAGCTCAGGATCCCACAAGCATGGGAAATTCAACAAGCACCACAACCACAACCGTCATGACAACAAGCATCACCGTAGTCATGACAATGACAAGTACAAGAACCACAAGGGTGGATACAAGAGACACCATAGTGGTAATGGAAGTGGAAGTGGAAGCCAGCCTGTCAAGAAGGACATAAGTCAGGTTGAATGCTTCAAGTGCAAGAAGATGGGGCATTATGCAAATGAATGCCCAGAAAAGAAAGTTGAAGGACCCAACAAGCCCAACCCTTTTCAGAAGGGACAGGTGAACCACATCAGTGTGGAGGATGTCTATGAGGAGCCTGATGCTGTAGCTGGTAAGTTCAGACTCAATTCTATTCCAGCATTTGTTCTTTTTGATACTGGAGCATCACATTCATTCATATCAAAAGCATTTGTTGATAGAAATGGGTTTCCAACTGAAAACATTGGGTGTTCAATAAAAGTTAGTTCTCCGGGAGGAGATATGATAGTAAGTCTTGGATGCCGGGATCTAGTAATAGAGTTTGGAAAGCATAAATTTCCAGTGAGTCTGATAATCTTAGATTCCCAAGGACTGGACGTAATATTGGGAATGGATTGGATGGCTAGGTATGAAGGAGTACTAGATTGTGCTAATCGTACTGTTGCACTCACAACCCCGGAAAGAAAACGGATTAAATTCAAGTCCAACTTTGAATCAAAAGGAAGTAAGCTAAATTCTCCTAAGGGGGTTAGCATAGACAGTGTGCCAATTGTGAGTGAATATCCGGATGTGTTTCCGGAAGAATTGCTAGGAATGCCACCAGATAGAGATGTGGAATTTCTTATAGATTTGGTACCAGGATCTGGACCAATAGCAAAGAGACCTTATAAAATGTCAGTGGATGAACTGAAAGAACTCAAGAAACAACTTGGAGAACAGTTGCAGAAAGGATTTATTCAACCAAGTTCTTCATCTTGGGGAGCCCTAGTTTTGTTCATGGAGAAGAAAGATAGAAGTCAAAGGTTATGCATAGATTACCGTTCACTCAACGAGGTGACTATCAAGAACAAATACCCTTTGCCTAGAATCAATGACTTGTTTGATCAGCTGGAAGGAGCATGTGTGTTCTCAAAGATTGATCTCGTCAGGTTATTTTCAACTCAAGATAAGGGAACAAGACATACCTAAAACAGCTTTCACTACAAGGTATGGATTGTATGAGTATACCGTAATGCCTTTTGGTTTGACCAATGCTCCAGCATACTTCATGAATATGATGAACAAGGTGTTCATGGAATTCCTTGACAAATTTGTTGTCGTTTTCATCGATGACATTTTAGTCTACTCCAAGAGCAAAGCAGAGCATGAAGGACATTTGCGTTTGATACTTGAGAAGTTAAGAGAGCATAAACTTTATGCCAAATTCAGCAAGTGCGAATTCTGGTTGAATGAAGTTGGATTTCTTGGACATGTTATGACAAAGGATGGTGTAGCAGTTGATCCTGCTAAAGTTTCAGCTGTAACTAAATGGGAATCTCCCAAGTCCGTGAAAGAAATTCGTAGTTTCCTTGGCTTAGCAGGTTACTACATAAGGTTCATTGAGAATTTCTCCAAGGTACCTAAACCCATGACAGAATTACTAAAGAAAGACAAGAAGTTTCCTTGTTCTGAAGGTTGTGAACTCAGCTTTCAGGAATTGAAGAAGAGACTTGTGACAGCACCAGTCTTGTGTCTGCCAGATTTGGAAAAAGATTTCCAAGTATATTGTGATGCATCTCATCAGGGTTTGGGTGCAGTACTTATGCAAGAAGGAAAAGTTGTGGCGTATGCCTCGAGACAACTCAAAACTCATGAAGTGAACTATCCTACTCATGATTTAGAGTTAGCCTCTATTGTCCATGCACTCAAAACATGGAGGCACTATCTTTTGGGAAAGCGTTTGTTCACAGATCACAAGAGTTTGAAGTATATCTTCACCCAGAAGGAAATTAATATGAGGCAAAGAAGATGGTTGGAACTTATCAAGGACTATGACTTAAGTTTGCAATACCACCCCGGTAAAGCAAATGTTGTAGCAGATGCTCTAAGTCGTAAGGTTTTTGTGAATGGCCTTACCAAAGGAGAATTGCCAGATGATTTATGTGCCCAATTCAGAAAACTCAGATTGGAGATTGTGCCTGAAGGACATCTCATGTCTTTGGATGTTCAACCCACTTTGTTGGACAAGATCAAAGAAGCCCAGAAGATTGATAGGGAAATCGAAGAGATTAAAGAAAAGATTGGCAAGGGAAAAGCCAAAGGATTCCATGAAGACGAACAGGGTACTTTATGGCATGGGAAACGATTCATGTTCCACAAGATCCGGAGCTTCGGAAACTGATTTTGCAAGAAGCACACAACTCACCGTATTCCATTCATCCGGGTAACACCAAAATGTACATGGACATGAAAGAAAGATTTTGGTGGAATAATCTCAAGAAGGACATCGCCGAACATATTGCTTTGTGTGATGTGTGTAGTAGAGTGAAAGCGGAACATCAGAAACCAGCACGTTTGCTTCAACCACTACCTATTCCTGATTGGAAGTGGGACAAGATTGGTATGGATTTCATTACCGGATTACCAAGGACCCGGTCAGGATACGATTCTATTTGGGTAGTAGTAGATCGCCTAACTAAAGTGGCTCATTTCATACCCGTGAAGACAACCTATACAAGTGCTAAGTTAGCCAAAATCTACATGAGTAGAATTGTATGTCTACATGGAGTGCCCAAGAGTATTGTGTCTGATAAGGGAACTCAATTCACTTCCCATTTTTGGAGATAGTTACATGAGTCATTGGGAACGAGGTTGGAATTCAATACCGCTTTTCATCCTCAAACTGATGGACAAACAGAAAGGATCAATTAGATTCTTGAAGACATTTTGAGAGCATGTGCCTTAGACTATGGAGCCAGTTGGGATGAAAGTCTGCCTTACGCAGAATTTTCTTATAACAACAGCTATCAAGCCAGCATTGAGATGGCACCATTTGAGTTTCTCTATGGAAGAAAGTGTACCACCCGATTGTTATGGAATGGTGTGGGAGAAAGAAGTTTATTCGGGCCACATCTTATCAAAGAAGCCGAAGAGAAGGTCAAGTTGGTTAAGGACAGGTTGAAGATAGCACAGTCCCGACAGAAAAGCTACGCAGATCCTAAGCATAGAGAAGGCACCTACGAAGTTGGTGATAGAGCTTATCTTAGAGTGTCACCACTTCGTGGAGTGAAGAGATTCGGAGTCAAAGGAAAATTGGCACCAAGATATGTTGGACCATTCAAGATTCTGGGTCGTAAAGGAGAAGTTGCCTATGAAATAGAACTGCTAGAATCTCTGTCAGCTATCCATAATGTGTTTCATGTGAGTCAACTTAAGAAATGTCATCCAGAAATGGAAGAAACTTCTTTGAAGGATACTATACCTCTGGAGGAGGTTCAACTGGAAAGTGATCTCACTTATGAAGAGAAACCTATCAAGATTCTTGAGACTGCAGAAAAAGTCACACGGACTAAGACTATCAAGTTCTGCAAAGTGCAGTGGAATCATCATTCCGAAGAGGAAGCAACATGGGAAAGAGAAGATGATCTTCGGAAAGACCACCCTCACCTATTTGCTAGCCAATCCGAATCTCGAGGGCGAGATTTACCTTAAGGGGGTTAGATTTGTAACATCCTCAAAATCATGTTTCAAACTCATGCATATCATCCATGCATCCATAATCATTTAGGGTTTCATTTTCAGAAAACCATTTCGAAACAGGAGCATATGAGCTCATTATTTTATGTGATCAGCATTTGAAACAAATGCTACTCTCTAAAGAGAGATTGTTGTTCATGAAACCAAACTTTGTTGTCTTATTGCTCTCAGGTTGTTTTGCTAAGATTGCTAAGGTTTAAACCAAAATTTCAAAGGAAATACAATTTGAAAACCAATTTCAAAACCAATATTAAACAAGTGCTATGTCACTTTTTATTTTATTTTATTTCCAAATGACCAAGCCAATTCAAAGTGACCACTTGATTTTGCCCAGAAGTGTGAATGTTACACTCTACAAAAATCCAGAAAAGATTTGAATGCAAATAGCTTTTGAATTCATTTGAAAATCATTCTAGAAAATCAAAACAGAAAAAGAAAAAGAGAAAGGAAATAGAAAAGGGCCGTCGCCAGACTTCTAGCCCAACTAAGAAAGCAGCCCATTTAGCCCACCCGAGTTCGCCCTCTCTCTCTTTCACTCGCAGACGCACCCACAGAGTCGCTGACACCAGGACCCCACCCCCTCTCCGTTTCTCTCGCAGACAGCTGGGCCCTGTCCACGTCACTGTCGTCTTCCCCAAATCGCGCGAAGAACATGTCGCCGCTGGCCGTTGCTGGCGTTGATTCCGCGGCGTAATTGCCATTGATTCTGCAGGCGTTTCATGTCGAGCCCCTGCCTACTTAAACCCCTCCCCCTCAGGGTCATTTCCCCCCACACTGCACACTCTTCTCGCCACCAGGCTGCCTCTAATTCGTATTGCACCGCCGTAGTCAGAGCCAACTCCAGCGAGGTATTCCGGTAAGACCCCGTCGCCCCTTGCTGTCTAAGTTTGCCAGAATGATCACGACAACCATGCGCATATTCTCACCCTATTGGTGCATGCTAGGACCGTCTGGAGACTCGCCAACGACGATGACCGCAAGTGCCTGGCGCTTTCTTCTTCTCCGGCGATCAATTGCGGTAAGCACTGAGCGCCCCTTGACCTCTCTCGCATACGACTAGGCTCGCCACTGTCTTGTGCATCATCTGATGCCATTGGTTTGTGCTAGGGAGACCAGGAACGTCGCCAACGTCGCCGTCCACTCAAACCCGACGCCGCCCGCAACTCCGACGAGCTCCCTCGGCCACTCTAGAGCGCCCCTTGCCGAACCACCGCCACCTTGAGCATCAGCAGCTCTCTGCAATTCCGGTAAACCCCTTCTCCCTCTCCCGTGCAACCTAGAACGCCGGTAGCACCTCTAACAGAGGCGCCGCCACCAGTCGCCGCCGCTAGCGCCGCTCGACTTTGGTCAAAGCAACAGCAACGCGAAGCAGTATCGGGCAATAGGAAAGCGCCGCGTGGCAGCTGTTAGAGTTTAAAAACAGAATTTGAATCAGATTATTGTTTGAATTTGATTTAGCTATAACTTTTGATCCCCATGTTAGAATTTGACAAATTTTATACCGTTGGAATCAGGAGAGCAAGCTCTTTCTGATTATGCAATGTGTTTAAAGTTTTGCTTCTGTTAAAAAGGATTTTTTTGTAGAAACATGTGTAGGGCTTATTTGACTATATGAATTGTTTAGGAATTGTTTTAAGGGTTAAATAAATATTGTTTGGCAAGTTTTTGACTTGTTTAGGAATCAGTACTATGCACTTGCTTGGTTGAGTTTTGAAAATCATCACTTAGCATTTTGCATTGCATGCATATATTTTTGGTTGTATATGTTTTGTGTGTAATTTGTGGCTACCATTCCTTGTGTAGATTTTGGTGCTAGTGATTGTGATTGTGAGGAGTGCTACTCTCCCAACTACCAAGGCAAGTGGTACTTCATGAATAATTTTACCCTATGTTTTCTACTAAGCATTAGAAATATTTTGTTAGACTTGCATGCTATATTTTGCTTATATGCCATGATGGGAAATCCTAGTAGTTGTAGAATTGCTAAGGAATTTCTAAGTTAAGTTACTATCTATGCCATGCTTAGCCTAGCTACTAGAAAACAAGGGTTGGTGAAAATATACATGCTATGATGAAAATATTTCTAAGTCTTTGGACTTGTGTTTTACCGAATAAAACAACTAAGTTAATGAAACACCTGGGTGGAATGGAAGGTTTGGTTTATGTTGAGTGGTTACACAAGGCCCATTTTTATGGTTTACCTTGTGTATCTCACTTGTGGTAAGTCACCCAGGAACAAAGAGATTTTAGAGGCCAAGTGTTAAGAAGCTTCTAGTGCAGCCACTTGGCAATATGGGCTCTGCATGGATCACATAAGTTGCTAGAACTTAGCCATCTGGACAGTTGGTGGTAGTGGGAATGATAGGTTGGAGCGCGTCCATTTGGTCTAAGGGAAGGCTTCTGAAAGGTCCTGTATTGGTGAAACCAAGTCTGGTGGGGAAAGTGCACAACCTCTGCAGATGGAAAAATCTAAGTACTTAGCCAAGTCCATAGCAATGGACAACTTGAGCATCAAGACATGGAAGCTATCAAGAATCTCCTCATCCCAATTTCTAAGTAAAAACTTGTGGGTGAACAAGGGTGAAGGACCTCAATGTCTATTGGTGGTTCCTTGGGAAAAGTTTTGACAAAGAAAACTTAGTGTTTTCAACTAATAGGCAAAACCTATTTTGAGCAAAGCAAGCCAAGCTACACTTAGCCAAAATTGCATATAGTATCTTCCACTTAAAATTTTACTAAGGTATCACTTGCCAATACTATTCCAAAGTATTGACCCACTGTGGCTGTAACTTGTGATGTTGCAGGTTACTCTGATGAGGATTAGGTGTCATGAGTCTACACTCAACATGTTTGCCTGTGGCACATGAAGATGAAGACTTTTATTTATTTACTTATTCAAACTCTTGTATTAGGCATGTGGCCTTGGAGTTGTAAAGACTATGTTTATCTCTGGAATGGCTATAATAAATGACTTTTGTATCTGTGTACTTCATCTTAAACTGTGGATGCTAGCAATGATCCAGGGACTAGCATTGCAATCACAGGGATCCTTTTCCTTTATAAAGGAGGGATCTTACAGATGGTATCAGAGCACTGTGTTACCAGATGATCAAGATGACGATGGTGAACCTGATGTAAACATGGGACCACCAGATGATCAAGATGTGAATCGTGTGCCCGATCTAAACATGAGACTACCAGATGATCAAGATATCGATGGAGAACCTGATGCAAACATGATACCACCGGATGATCAAGATGTACATGTTCCAGAAGATGATGAAGAATATGTACACATACCTAGAGGAGAACATGTAGGTGGTGAGCGGCCCAGCCATGCAGATCTGCCCGAGACACATAAATATGCATCATATATTGCCTTGAAAGCACTCGGGATCGTCCAGAACAAAACAATTGGTATGAAAGACAAGCAACCTATAGCTATACTTCTCAAAACAAGTGTTAGAAGTGTGGAAAGGATATGGAGACATGCGAAACAACAAGAGAAAAGAAATGAAGAGATAGTTTTTTCCAATAAAAGAAAGGGAAGGTGTGGTCGACAGAGGAAAAACATGGAACTCTCAAGGACGCGTGATACCTTCGATCCGGATTACGGATTTAGTATAGCTCTTTTTCCCTAGTAGGCCTAGGTTTGTCAAATCCTCGGGAATCATAAAGAAAAGTGATATTACTTAACGAACCTTCGAGAGTTTTAGAATTCCTTTTGTGTTGTCACCGGACCAAGAGTTTGCGATCTTTTTGTTGTTGACGATGATGGAGAGAGAGAGGGCCTAGGGTCTTCGGTTTTCACTAGTAGATGTGCAAAAACATCTGATGGGAATAATAGATAATAATAAAGTATGCATGTAATCGTTAGAGCAAGATAATTATATGTGGGTAGTGCATCCATAATTGTTATCACCTCCGCAACCTCTTATAGAAATAACCTACTAGTCTCATCCATAGAAGAAAGAGAACTAATGATATACATAGTGATGTCACCGTTAATCCCAAGTGAATCCCTCACATACAGCCGTACTACCCTTTCTGTCACTGGGTTCTCATCCCGCAGATCAGTCATTACTCACACTCCCTTTACTTTGATCAATCCTCGGGGTCTTGGGTACCTGATAAGTCCTTAGATTGAGGCAAGATAGGGTACTACAATCATCATGTCATAAAAACTAATACATGATCCCATCTATGATATATAACATGCACATAAAGCTACATGGATAGGCCAAAGCCCTTAGCCCAAGGAGAATTGTTCACACATAGAGATGAAATCGACAATCATAAACATTGTAATGGAGATCATAAGGTTGATAGCAAATAGTCTTACAATGTCGCCAATTGGAGAAGAGATCTACTATTCCTCTTGAAGAAGAGTCTTACATGTGGTGGAAGATGGCTATGGTGGTGGAGAGGGGTTTAGAGGTTTAGATCTAGATCCATTCCTCTGGCGTGGTGGCTTCTGGTGGCAAGGAGAGTTGGCGTCGAAAAGAAGCGTTGTTTACCGTCGCCTGAAGCCTCTTTATATAGGGGTCCCTTCATGAAATTTGTTCTGTTTGACCTAATGAAGTCGATGGCAACTATACGGTCGAAAAAAAATTCCTGCCGTATAGTTGGTCGTTAAGGCTTCTGCCTCCACTTCACGGCTCCTGGTTTCTTTGACATGTTGGAAATCTCGTATCTTTGCATTTATGTAGTGATTCCCATCATCATACGTCATTATCTGCGCAGGGAAACATAGCAAGAAAGGATTGCATACCCCTTTGATCATTAGGCATTAGTGGAAGGTTTGAGAGAGATATTTCATTAAATATATGAATAATATCTAGTTTAAATGTGGACGTGGATGGCTATCTTTCACAGCCATCAACCTCCCCAAGCTTAAACTTGATCGTCCTTGAGCAAGAAAACCAAAATCAAAAGGGAACTCGGCATTTAAACTAAAATAACAAGATGATGATCTTACTCATGATTGGTAGTCTCATGTTTCCTCCACTTTATTAATTTGAAAAACTTTACCATAGATAGAGTAATGGCAAGCATATCATACGGGTTTCATGAATCCTTACAGCACAACAAAATTATTGTAAGCATGGATGATTCAAAAGGGTAAACTTTATTACATGTCATGTAATCAACTCATAAGGTTTCCTTTGAACAATAAAGTATAATCATGTAAATTGAGAGTGTGAGAGTTTGTCATTAAAAGCATATACACTAAAGTATCTCAATTCTCCCACATCAATAAATCAAGACTTTTCAAGAACTACTTTTTTATTCATTGTCCTTCAAGAATTTCACTTCTTAAGTAATTGAGAGCATGCCAAAAAATTCATTAGTTTATCGGGCTATGATGGACACTCGTGGCATCAGTAAGGTTTTTGTTACTTTTGCATAATGATTACTCATATCAACCAGAGGAGTGATTCCATCATGTTTACAAATACCCGGGAGTGTTAAGAATCTTAACCATTCTAGCATTGCTCCTACATATGTTTAATCAACTCATAGCCGAAATCTAGGAGTTTCCTCCATGAAGATCATTCATAGGCTAGCGGAGTTGTTGGCATCCCATGAAGTTTTACATGCATAAAGCTATTTCATTCTTATGATTCAGAAGTCAAAATTTGTGATGCTCACAAAAACCGCTAAACATTAGTTCAATTAAACAAATATTTTCAAAGAGATCTATCAAGTCGATCATTATTTTCTGTGGTGTTGAGTGTCTCTAGGAATAAGCTTTCAAGACTGAACACTACAACACCCAAGTCTTCAATTGTGAGACTTTTTCTTATTTCAATTTGTTTAGCAAATTTTTAGGAAAGACTTTATTTACTACAATAGCTGGAACAAAACATACACAATTAAATACCCATGCAAATAAAACTCTACCACAATATAGTGTCTCACTCCACCGATATAACATCTTAACATTACTACTAACTAGCATTGGTTTCTCAAACTTTAAAAGTGGGGAGTCATAAGGCATACCTCTCATGTTTGGTTCCACTTCTCTCTTCCCTTTTTATTTGTTTCTTGGAAACTCGAAGTCGATCACTCTCCTGCAAACACATGAGAACTTCGAGGCAAAAAGAAAATAAAGAGGGAAAATAAAGATAAACGGAGCAATCTTTTTGTGGTTTTTGAGAAGGGAAATTAAAGAATAGAAAATTGGCGGTAAAGCTCGGATTGAAAATCTCAAACAAAATAAAATAACTAAAGATCAAGTGTTGGGGAAACCAACATGAGTGCTTATAAACTCAAATAAAAGCATAACCTCGAAAATAACATAAAGCAAATGAAATCCAAAATATAAAATAGATAAAAAACCTTCCCAGGCATAGGCTTTTGCAAGCCCTTCAAATTACTGCGGTTGGGGGGGTGTGACTCCAGTTTGCAAATTGAGTTGATAGGTTACTTGTTGTTCCTCAGAGGTTCAGTGTGAGATTATGCATCCCCTCCATAGTTCCTCCAAGTTCTTGGAAATCTTGATATGTAGCAAACCGGCTTGGTGGCTGCTCCTCCAGATGTGGGACTTCTTGCTCCTCCTCTTGGTCCTCATCCTCTTTCGGAATCTCTTCCTCGGGTTGGTGTTTCTCAACCTGCAAGTCAAAAAACACACGTCCTTCCTCGATATAGAAAATACCATTAGGTTAAGGAGCAGGGTAGAGACGCCCAGCTCCAGCAATATGCAGATAATAAAACCCACCTCTCCTAGTAAGCATTCCAGAAGCCCTCAAAGTGAAGTGACAAGTTGTCATAATTGAGAAACCAACACGTCACTCACCTTGTACCGGTTGTAACTCACCTAGGTTGATGCCAAGGGCATTGGTGAGAAAAGTGATGATGCCTCCACATGTGACCGATCGTTGGCTTTGGGAGGATTGGTACTCCAAATAGCATACAAGAATTGCGCCCAAGTGAAGTGACAAGTTGTCATAGTTGAAAACAGATTTTGCAAGGAATAATATGTCCTCCTCATTGAGTCTTGTAAACTCACTGCACGCATGCATGGTGTTAGCAATAACATAGAACAAATAGCGAATAGCAGGATGTTGAATATTTTTCCCTTTGCTGACTGTAGAAGTAAAGCTCATTCTATTATAGCAGAGTTTAGGGGAAGGTTCTATGCCAATAAAAGATGCGTGCAGAGCATTAGGATCATTGTTGGGTAAACCAAAACAATTGCACCATCCATCAAGTGATAATGAATAATTGTTGTTCATGAGTCAGAAATAAATTCTATCCTTCTCATGCCATGCTTTAACGGTGCTTTTCAAAGAACTAAGAAATTCAATGGTTAACCGGTGATAGCTTGGTGCATCATGAAATACAAAGTTTTTCAGGCCAACTCTATTGCAAAGTAAATTAAAGTCATCATAAATACCAAGTTGGTTCAATATGATGGGGCAAGACCACTTGGTTTCCTTGACTTCTCGGTTTTTGATCCTGTCAAAACAATCACGGTGGGTCTCGTTCTTGAATCGAATCCCCATGTGTTCCTGAGCTTTAGCCTGAGAAGAACTAGCGGCGGCAAGAGCACATGTATGGCTCCTAGTGTTCATCTTCTAAAATAAATAAAAAAGACAAATATAAAACTTTTTGATCCAACAGTAATAGTCATAGCATAATCCTCATCATAGCACACTAAAGAATCTCCTCAACATAATAACCTAGGCAGGATAATCATGGAAATTAGTTCAAAATAAGTCTCACCCTAGATTGATAATGACAATAGATCAGAGATGAATTCGCGAAATGTAATTGGAGGATCAGAGGAGAAACATACCATAGATCACTTGTTTGCGAGGAAATCGAACGAAATTGAGTAGGGGTGAAGACCCCTTGAGGTTTTGAGAGAGTTTGGAGGTAGAAGAGAGAAAAAGGATTGATATTTTGATATTTTGGGTACCTCCTTGTGCATTTAAGTGGTCGGACGCAACTATATGCTCGCAACTATACGGTCAGAACACTTCCTGCCGTATAGTTGGTGTGAGGGCAAAATATTAGGGTTTATAGGGTTTCTTTTCCTGGCGCTAGTATCCATACGGCCGTAACTATACGCTCGGAACTTTTGTTCCCGTCGTATAGTTGGTCGTCAAACCTTCTGTATCCCGAGATGAAAAATTGTTGATGCCTCAAATATCTATACGGCAGGAGCTATACAGCGGGAATTTTTATTCCGCTATATAGTTGGTCGTTAAAGTTTCTGTACACATCAAAAAAATTCCATTTCTTCAAGAATTACTTTTTAGACTGAAACTTAGCGAAACACCTTGTTTTGATAGAAAAATGACAAACTAAATTGTTGACCAACTTTGGCGTGTATAAAACAGGAATTTTTAGTACCGCTGAATCTCTCCTTCTCACTGGAGTTTTCTAGCACTCTTTATTCTATATAAAACAACTAAACCTTAAAAACTTTACTCAAACCTTTATTTTACATGGGTTACCTCCATGCATCGCTCTTTTATGCTCAATAGCTTGACCTTGATGTTGCTCACTTAGGCCATATGAGTGGAACACTCACTCCAAAGTAGTTGGCCATCAAAGTTATTGCCTCCTTATCATCTTTCTTGGCTTTCTTTTTCATGGAGAAATGAATAACAAAAGGATCCCGCGAAGGCAATTAGAGCTTCATGTTCCCTTCATGCAAATTAATCAAAGCCTTAATAGTTCTTAAGAAAGGATGGCCTAATATGATAGGAGCAGTAGCATCTTTAGGCATGTCAGCAATAACAAAATCAATAAGAGCAGGAAAACCTTTAATTTATACAAAGATATTTTCTTTAATGCCTACTACTTGTTTGTAAGTAGAATCTGCTAGATGCAATTTTAGTTCGGTGATTCAAAAGAGCCAAGATTTAACTTATTAAAAAGACTCTTTTCAATTGTTGAAAAACTTGCACCTAGATCACATAGTGCAATTATTTCATTAGTCCCAATATTAATCTTAATTGTAGGCTCAAATATATCATCTAGCTCACGTACTTTATTGATACCTAATTAAGGAAGTGTTGATACATGGCTTCTTCATTTCCTTCAATTATTTCATTTCCTTTTTACAAGATCTTCAACAGTGTAGTTTGGTGAAGGAGCATTGCTATAATCAAGTTCTTCGTGCTCTTCCCTTTGGATTCTTATCATCTTGAGGTCTTCTACTGGATTAGGCTCAGCTTTACCTGCAAATTTAGCTAGAATGAGAGTTTGACTCTCGGTTATCTTACCTAGCTATGCCTCAACAATCCTTGTTCTTTCTTAGAGGACCTGCAAATCATTTCTCAAAGTAACAACTTCGTTAGATAATTTACCAAGCATACCATCATGATTCTCCGTAATTTTAACTAGAATATTGTTTTGCTCATTTTGTGAGTCCATAAAAGATTTAAGAGTTTCTTGGAGACTACTATTACTTGATGCCATATTATTATTGGAGCTACCTGGAGGACTAGAATAATGCTTCTAAAAATTTGGATTATAATTCTTCTTCCAAGCAGGGTTATAATCATTATGAGCTATGAAGTCTATTTCTTCAATAGTTGGTTTGGGAGTCGCTCTTACCGGGGTTTCCTTACCTTTAACGACTAATATGAGATCATCCAACTTATCATTGAGTTCTTGATTTTCTCGAGGTGTGATGGAGTTCACCTTCTTCATGTTTGATCTTTCCACATGCCATTGGGCACAGTTGTCTTGCATATTGTCTACCAGCTGCTTTGCTTCGGTAATTTGTTTACCCATAAATGTTCCACCAGCTACAGTATCTAGCTTAGAGTTAGACACATGGTTAAGAGGATTATAAAATAAATGGAGAATTAACCAATCTTCCATCACATGGTTGGGACAGTTTCTCATGCATTCTTTCATTCTCTCCCATGCAAGCGCTAGTGGCTCACTCTTCCTGTCTTAAACCAGTAATATTAGATCTGAGTTGCATAGTCTTTGCAAGTGGAAAGAATTTAGTCATAAATAAAGAATTACATTCCACCCATGATGCAATAGCATTTCGAGGCAAAGATAGCAACCATTATTTTGCTCTTCCTCTAAGAGAGAAAGGAAATAAGCGCAACTTGACTGTGTCGGAGTCAACATCTTTGATGCACATCATATCAAATATTTCAATAAAAGTATTTAAGTGCATACCTGCATATTCAACAGTAGAGCCTCCAAATTGATTCTGTTGAACCAAACTTAAATAGTGGGGCTTAATTTCATAAACTTCAGCAGCAATTGCTGGCTAAGTAATAGGAGTATGCAAATAATCATTGTTGGGAGTTCCAAACTCCCTTATCTTCTTTTCATCCATACTTCCTATGTTTTTGGATTTTCTTAAACAAGTACTAATGATGATAAAAACAGGAATTAAAATAATAACTATTTTTTTGGTTTTTAAATAAAACTGCAAGAAAACTAACAAAACTAAAAACAAGAACTAAAACTAGCAAAGTTCCTACTAACCTCTCACCAGGTTAGCTATTGCTTCCCCGATAACGGCACTAGAAAAAGGGTTGATACCTTCGATCCGGATTACAGATGTAGTATAGCTCTTTTTGAAGGGAATATGCCCCGAGAGGCAATAATAAAGTTGTTGTTATGTATATTCCAAGTATATGATAGATGTTTATTTTTCATGCTATAATTGTATTAATACGTAAATTTTAATACATGTGTGTTTAATAAACAAATGGAAAGTTCCTAGTTCTGCCCTCTCTTATAAACTAGCTCGTTGATTCAAGATGACCAAGGTTTCCTGATCATGGACATTGGATGTTAATAACGAGGTCACAATATTGTTGGAATGGCGTGATGAACATTCATCCTAAGTGTAGCATTATGATCAAAGTCATTGTGTTTATATTGCTATAACATCATACGAAGTAATCCTAATCCTTAGACCATGAGATCATGTGAATCATTAACACTAGAAGAGTATCTTGATAAAATCAAACGTCACACCATAATAGGGTGACTATAAAGATGGGTTCAGTGATCCGAAGGTGTTATGTAGAGGCTCATGGATCAAGAGTGGAATTTGACCATCCCGATGACAGAGAGATATACTCTGGGCCCTCTCGGTGATATCACATTAGTTAGCTCGCAAGCATGTGATTTGATCACTAGAATGTTATATCATGGGAACGAGAAAAGAGTACATGTCGGTAACGAGGTCAAACTAGGTATGGCGATACTGATGATCGAATCTCGGACAGGTAATATATCGCGAGAAAAAGGGATTAAGTTACTAGCATAAAAGGTTCACACGATCACAAGAAGTCACCGTTGAATGTGTCGGAGTTAGTATGGATCTCCAGGTCCCTCTTCTGATTATTGATCCGAGAGGGGTCTCGATGATGTACGCATCATTCGCGAACCAAAGGGTGACACACTTAAGATACACCGACACCATTTGGAACAAATTGCTTCTAGACGAAAAGATTTACAAAGCGCAGGAATTTATTTCACTAGACACCGGAATTGTTTCGGGTGAAATTGCTGAAAGTGTTTCTACATGTGAAATAGAATACTAGCAAGGGGTTTTATGTGAATGTTTGTTAATTAATGTAATTGAGAAAATTCTGAATAAATAAATAAAAGGATTTTTATTTAAAGAGAGATTGCATTAAATTTGGTGGAAATTTAATGGGATTTTTGAGTGGTGAAATTAAGAGGCATTTTGTGAGTGGATGCTCCACCCACATGAATGGAGGGAGGGCAAGGGGCAGCCCCCATGCTTTGGCCACCCCCTTGGGGTCCCCCTCCTCCTATATAAGGCCTCCCACTCCCTCTCTCACACTCACACCTCCTAGTGAAGGATCTGTCTCCCCTCTATTTTATCCCCCATGGTCTCTGACTAGCGAGATACATGTTTCTAGTGGATTTTCATTGTGAAAGAGTTGTTGCTTCCGCTGCATCACTGGAGAAAGGAGGCGGAGGTTGCTCGGTGCCTTGGACGTGTGTGCGAGCACGGATGCGCTGCTGATTTGCAGCGATGGACTTCTTCTCGATATTGAGATCGGCAAGAGTTCTTCTACATCATCCATGAGTACAACCTTGTTAAACTTTGTTGGTCTACAAGGGTATGTTATCTATGGATGTATATCTACCCGTTGCTTGTATCTAGTAGATAGATCTTGGTACATGGTTGTACCCATTGTAGGAAATTTTTTGTTTTCTATGCTGTGAACCCCTACAGTGGTATCAGAGCCGGATCTATGCATAGATGCTTTGCACAGGTAGTACACATATGAGTATGTGGGCTATGATGATCATGTTATTGCTTCTTGGTTTTACTTTGGATATTGGTGGCATAGTGGGATGAAGCGGCCCAGACAAACTTTACATGTCCTCGCACATGAGACCTGTTCCACACTTGACATGCAACTGGTTTTGCATAAGTGGCTAGAGGGTGGCTGTCTCTCCTACTATAGTCAATATATAATTTACAACGAGTTGTTAATAATTTTGTTATCCTCATTGTGCTTCCATGTTCGTAGGTAAGAACAGTTCTATCTTCGAAAGCCCTAAGCCACGTAAAACTTGTAATGGATAAATTAGAAGCGTATAGTTTAGATTGTTGCTGGGCTAGTGTTATGATATGGTAATGTTGGAAGTAAATGTATAGTTGGTACTCTTACAACACCTAACGTATAAGTTCCATATACCTTGGCCTTACACACAAAGGAATGATAGAGATCATACCAGGATGCACATGATGGTGATCAAGTGCAATAACCATATCATTTTACTTTTCACACATGATGTTTATTGCAATTTATATTGCTTGTTTGGCATTTTATTAGCATAATAAGATGATCCCTCATTTAGATATCAAGATAAAAATGTGTTATTCCTTAAGTATGCACCGATTATGTTTCGTCACTTCAAGACATCACATGATGATCAGGTGTTCTTGAATCCATGATCATATTTCGAGTGTAAGACAGTTTTACACACGCTAAATACTAAGGTGCTTACTTGGCAAGCCTAGCATGTACAGACTCGGAACACGCACTGAAAGGTTAAGCATGAGTCATATGTTGATATGATGCCCATATAGATGCTCGCCTTTGAAGCTACACCGACTGACATCATGATCGGACTTGGTGTAGTGCATTTGGTTCATGTAGTCACCAAAAAGACAAGAGGGATGTCGTTTTTGAGTGGGATTTCATTCATAATTTGGATTAGTTGAACTCAATCTATCATAAACTTAGTCTAAACTTTACAAATTCTGTTGTAGATGGCACCACCTGCTTTTAATTTCAATGTGTTCATGGAGAAAGAGAAACTTGCAACAAATGGTAGAAACTTTACCAACTGGGCCATGAATTTAACGATTCTCCTCTCTGCTGCACAAAAGAAATATGTGCGAGAAGCGTCGCTAGACCCCCACCACTTGATGATGCCCCTGAAGAGGAAAAGAACGTCTATTTGACTCGTCAGGAGGACCACAACTTAGTTCATTGCGGCATATTATATGGTCTAGAGCCAATGATGGAAATGACTTTGATACAATGGGTGAATTGAAAATGATTTTCGATACCCATGCTGCTGTAGAGATTTATAATGCTTCTCAAAAGTTATTTAGCTGCATGATGGAAGAGAACAGTTCCTTTAGTGAGCACGTACTCAAAATTCCTGGGTGCGCCGATAAGCTTGTGTCCTTGAGAATATCGATTCCCATTGAATTAGGCATACATCATGTTCTCCAATCTCCACCACCTAGCTACAAGAGCTTCGTGATGAACTATAACATGAAGGGCATGGAGAAGTATCTCCTCGATCTTCTGTCAATGATTAAGACTGCAGAGGATGATATCAAGAAAGAACATCAAGTGTTGATGATCAATAAGACCATCGGTTTCAAGAAAGACAAGAAGGGTAAACAGAAGGGAAAGAAGGGCGGCAAATCGGTTGTCGCGCTTGAAATGAAATCCCGAGCTGTCCCTAAGTCTGATACCGAGTGCTATTATTGTAAGGGGACTGGCCATTGGAACGCAACTACCCCAAGTATTTGGCAGACAAGACAGCCGACAAGGCAAACAAAGGTGTATATGATATACATGTTATTGATGTGTACTTCACTAGTACTCGCAGTAGCACATGGTATTTTATACCAGATCGGTTAATAATATTTGTAACTCGAATCAGGGGCTGCGGAAGAAGAAACGGCTAGCAAGGGGTGAGGTCAAGATGCTTGTCGGAAATGGATCAAGTGTTGATGTGATCACCATTGGAACGCTGCCTCTCCAATTACCTTCGAGATTAGTTATAAACCTAAATAATTGCTATTTGGTGCCTGCACTAATGAACATTGTATCCGAATCGTGTTTGATTCATAGTGGTTACTCATTTAAATCTGAAAACAATGGTTGTTCGATTTATATGAATGATATCTTTTATGGTCATGCACTTGTGATGAGTGGTTTATTTTTGTTGGATCTCGATAATAGTGTTACATATATTCATAATGTTGATGCTAACAGGATTAAACTTGATGATGATATATCCACATATATGTGGCACTGCCGTCTAGGTCATATTGGCGTTAAACGCATGAAAAAATCCATTCAGATGGACTTTTGAAATCACTTGATTTCGAATCATTTGATACATGTGAGCCATGCCTTATGGGCAAGATGACTAGAACGCCGTTTTCCGGTTCAATGGAACGTGCGACAGATTTATTGAAAATTATATATTCTGATGTATGTGGTCCAATGAGTGTGTCAGTGCAAGGTGGATATCATTATTTTGTTACTTTCACGGATGATTTAAGTAGATACGGTTATATATACTTGATGAAACACAAATATGAAACCTTTGAAAAGTTCAAGGAATTTCAGAATGAAGTGGAAAATCATCATAATAGAAAGATCAAATTTCTACGGTCTGACCGCGGAGGTGAGTATCTAAGTTACGAGTTTAGCACGCATATGAAAGAGTGTGGAATAGTTTCACAACTCACACCTGCCGAAGACCACAATGAAATGGTATGTCGGAACGTCATAATCGTACTTTACTAGATATGGTTCGATCTATGATGTCTCTGACTGACTTGCCACTATCATTTTGGGGTTATGCACTAGAAACTGATGCATTCACTTTAAATCAGGCACCATCTAAATCTATTGAAAAGACACCGTATGAATTGTGGTTTGGAAATAAACCTAAGCTATCATTTCTTAAAGTTTGGGGATGCGATGTTTATGTGAAGAAACTTCATCTTGATAAACTCGAACCCAAAGCAGAAAAATGCATCTTCATGGGATACCCTAGGGAAACTATTGGGTATACCTTATAGCATAGTTTCTCGCGAAAGGTGTGTGTAGTCGGAAGGTAGAACTCGAAGAGATTGTCGAACCTTCTCTTCATAATATGGCGAGTAGCGCAGCACTAGAAGCTGTTCCAGAGTTGAATTCACCGAATGAAGAGGGAACTAATGATAAAGATCATGAAACTCCAAAAGAGAATACTACCGAACCTCGCAGGTCAAGCAAGACGCGTACATGTCCTGAACTATACGAAAATCCTGTTATAAATTTCATGGTCGATGAAATAGATGACCCTGCGACGTATGAAGAAGCGATGATGAGCCCGGATTCCAACAAATGGCTAGAAACCATGAAATCCGAGATGGAGTCCATGTACGAAAACTAGGTTTGGACCTTGGTGGACTTACCTCATGACCGAAAGGCTATGGAGAATAAATGGATTTTCAAAAGAAAAACTGATGCTGATGGTAACGTAACCGTCTATAAAGCTCAACTTGTCACAAAGGGGTTTCGACAAATTCAGGGAGTTGACTACGACGAGACATTATCTCCCATAGCGATGATAAAATCAGTTAGGATTATGTTAGAAATTGCTGCATATTTTGACTATGAGATATGGCAGATGGATGCCAAAATTGCATTCCTCAATGGAAACATTGAATAAGAGTTGTATATGATACAACCAAAGGGTTTTGTCGATCCTAAGGATGCTGACAAGGTATGCAAGGTTCAGCGAGCCATCTATGGATTGAAGCAAGCATCCCGAAGTTGGAATCTCCGCTTTGATGAGGTGATCAAAGAGTTTGGATTTGTCCAAACTTATGGAGAGACTTGTATTTACAAGGAACTAAGTGGGAGCAATGTGGCATTTCTGATATTATATGTGGATGACATATTATTGAACAGAAATGATGTAGATCTTTTAAACAGTATTAAAAGTTATCTAAACAGCAAATTTTCAGTGAAGGACCTAGGTGAAGCGTCATACATATTAGGAATAAAGATCTACAGATATAGATCAAGGCGCCTAATAGGGATATCACAGAGTACATACCTTGATAAGATTTTAAAGAAGTTTAAAATGGACGAAAGTAAGACTCAAAGTCCGGCTACGACAGAAGAAAGAGAGATAATGGACAAGGTCCCCTATGCTTCAGCCACAAGCTCTATAATGTACGCCATGCTATGTACAAGACCAGAGGTGGCACATGCTATTAGTTTGACTAGTAGATACCAATCTGATCCAGGATCAAAACACTGGATAGCGGTCAAGAATATCCTTAAGTACTTAAGAAGAACTAAGGAAATGTTTCTCGTGTACGGAGGTGAAGAAGAGCTCGTCTCTAAGTGTTATGTCAACGCTAGCTTCGACACCGATCTGGATGACTCTAAGTATCAATCTGGATACGTATTTCTCATGAATGGAGGAGCGGTTAGTTGGAGGAGTTCCAAACAACTTGTGGTGACGGGATCAACAACGGAGGCCAAATATGTTGCGCCTTCTAAAGCAGCTTAGGAAGAAGTTTGGATGCAGGAGTTCATAACCGAATTATGTGTGGTTGCTAGCGCGTTGGACCCAATGGTGATCTATTGTGACAACAATGGAGCCATAGCCAATGCCAAAGAACCAAGGTCTCACAAGAATTCCATGCATATTAAGCGCCGGTTTCACTCCATCCGCGAGCATGTCAAGGATGGAGATATAAAGATTTGTAAAGTACACATGGATCTCAATGTAGCAGATACGTTGACTAAAACTCTCCCTAGAGCAAAACATGATCAACACCAGAACTCATGGGTGTTAGATTTATCACTACGTAACTAGATTATTGTCTCTAGTGCAAGTGGGAGACTAAAGGGATTATGCCCCGAGAGGCAATAATAAAGTTGTTATTATGTATATTCCAAGTATATGATAGATGTTTATTTTGCATGCTATAATTGTATTAATACAGAAACATTAATACATGTGTTTAATAAACAAATGGAAAGTTCTTAGTTATGCATCTCTTATGGACTAGCTCGTTGATTAACAAGATGATCAAGGTTTCCTGATCCTGTACATTGGATGTTGTTAATAACGAGGTCACAACATTGTTGGAATGGTGTGATGAACATTCATCCAAAGTATAGCATTACGATCAAAGTCATTGTGTTTATATTGCTATAACATCATACAAAGTAATCCTAATCCTTAGACCATATGAGATCATGTCAATCACTAACAGTAGAAGAGTATCTTGATAACATCAAATGTCACACCGTAACAGGGTGACTATAAAGATGGGTTTAGTGCTACGAAGGTGCTATGTACATGCTCATGGATCAAGAGTGGAATTTTTCCATCCCGATGACGGAGAGATATACTCTGGGCCCTCTCGGTGATATCATATTAGTTAGCTTGCAAGCAAGTGATTTGATCACTAGAATGTTATATCACGGGAACGAGAAAAGAGTACATGTCGTTAACAAGATCAAACTAGGTATGAAGATACCAGTGATCCAATCTCGGACATGTAATATATCGCGAGACAAAGGGAGTAAGTTACTAGCGTAAAAGGTTCTCACGATCACAAGAAGTCATCGTCGAATGTGTGGGAGTCAGTATAGATCTCCAGGTCCCGCTTCTGATTATTTATCCGAGAGGGGTCTCGATCATGTCCGCATTATTCGCGAACCATAGGGTGACACACTTAAGAGACACCGACACCATTTGGAACAAATAATTTCTAGACCAAAATATTTACAAAGCGCTGGAATTTATTTCACTAGACACCGGAATTATTTTGGGTAAAATTGCTAAAAGTGTTTATGCATGTGAAATAGAATACTAGCAAGTGGTTTTATGTGAATGTTTGTTAATTAATGTAATTGACAAAATTCTGAATAAATAAATAAAAGGAGTTTTATTTGAAGAGAGATTGCATTAAATTTGGTGGAAATTTAATGGGATTTTTGAGTGGGATTTTGAGTGGAGACATGAAGAGACATTTTGTGAGTGGATGCTCCACCCACATGAATGCAGGGAGGGCAAGGGGGCAGCCCCCATGCGCCGGTCACCCCCTTGGGTTCCCCTCCTCCTATATAATGCCTCGCTCTCCCTCTCTCACACTCACAACTCCTCGTGAAGGATATTTCTCCCCCTCTAGTTTATCCCCCATGGTCTCGGACTAGCGAGATACATGTTCCCGGTTGCTTTTCATTGAGAAAGAGTTGTTGCTTCCTCTGCATCGCTGGAGCGAGGAGGTGGAGGTTTCTTGGTGGCTTGGATGTGTGTGCAAGCACGGATGCGCTGCTGATTTGCGGCACTGGACTTCTTTTTGATCTTGAGATTGGCAATCGTTCGTCTACATCATCCACGAGTGCAACCTCATTAAACTTTGTCGGTCTACAAGGTTATGTTCTCTATGGATGTATATCCACCCATTGCCTGTATCTAGTAAATAGATCTTGGTACATAGTTGTTCCCATCGTAGGAAATTTTTGTTTTATATGTTCCGAACCCCTACACTTTTCTCTAGTAGAACTAGGTTTATCGAACCCTCGGGAAGCAGAAAGCAAAGTGAGATTACTTAAACGGACCTTCAAGAGTTTTAGAATTCCTTTTGTTTTTCACCGAACCAAGAGTTTGTGATTGTGTTGTTGTTCTTGACGATGGAGAGAGAGAGGGCCTAGGGTCTTTGGTTTTCACTAGTAGTTGTGCAAAAACATCTGATGGGTAATAAATAATAATAAAGTATGCATGTAATCATTAGAGCAAGATAATTATATGTGGGTAGTGCATCCATAATTGTTATCGCCTCCGCAACCGCTTATAGCAATAACCTACTAGCCTCATACATAGAAGAAAGAGAACTAATGATATGCATAGTGATTTCACCATTAATCCCAAGTAAATCCCTCACATACAGTCGTACTACCCGTTCTGTCACTGGGGTTCCCATCCTGCAGATCAATCATTACTCACACTCCCTTTACCTGGATCAATCCTCGGGGTCTTGGGTATGTGACAAGTCCTTAGATTGAGACTAAAGAGGCTACTAGAATAATCATGTCATATAAACTAATACATGATCCCATCTATGATAAATAACATGCACATCAAGATACATGGCTAGGCCAAAGCCCTTAGCGCAAGGAGAATTACTCACACATAGAGATAAAATTGACAATCATATACATTATAATAGAGATCATAAGGTTTATAGAAAATAGTCTTACAATGTCGCCAATTGGAGAAGAGATCTACTATCACAAGTGGTGGAAGATGGCTATGGTGGTGGAGAAGGGTTTAGAGGTTTAGATCTAAATCTATTCCTCTAGCGTGGCGGCTTCTGGTGGTAGGGAGAGTTGGGGTCGAAAAGAAGCGCTGTTTCTCGTCACCCGAAGCCTCTTTATATAGGGGTCCCTTCACGAAAGTTATTATTTTTGACCTAATGAAGTCGATGGAAACTATATGGTTGGAAAAAATTTCTCGCCGTATAGTTGGTCGTTAAGGCTTCTTCCTCCACTTCATGGATCCTGATTTCTTTAACGTGTTAGAAATCTTGTATCTTTGGCATTTATCTACGTAGGGAAAAATAGCTAGAAAGAATTGCATACCCCTTTGATCATTAGACATTAGTGGAAGGTTTTAGAGAGATATTTCATCAAATATATGAATAATATCTAGTGGATAGCTATATTTCACATCCATCAACGCGCTTGATTGCTGTCAACAAAAGGCAGACCTTAAGGGCACTAGCAAGGGCTCTTGATATCCCGTATGCTACATTGCAAAGAAGGTTGAAATGGGGCGAGCTAACGCGACACACTATCAGTATCAAGCCGACACTCAAACAAGATTTCAAGACTCAAATTATGCATTTCAATGCTTGATGAAAGAACATTATCAAATGAAACACCGTCCTTCAAGAACATGCAAAACATTGTTCATATAGATGAAAAGTGGTTTGATATGACGAAGAGAAAAAGAACATACTACCTTGAGAAAGAAAAAACAAATCCTGTGCACACTGTTCACAATAAGAACAATATCAACAAGGTAATGTTCTTAAGTGCGGTTGCCATACCAAGAATAGACGAGGCTATACATGTAGAATTTGACGGAATGATAGGAGTCTGGGCGTTTTTCGAATAAACTACGACCAAAAAGAACTCCAAGAATAGGACCAAAGGAACGATGGAGCTAAAGTCAGTCGTAGTTACTTGGAATGTCATGTGGGAATACCTTTGTGAAAAGGTAATTTCAGCGATTGTAGAACAGTGGCCTGATGATAGCTATGAGGGCACAATCTTCATCCAACAGGATAATGCCCGAACACATGTTCCTCTGGATGATCCAGGTTCTTTAGCTTTCATGAAAGAAACAATACTTGATATCCGGATCATGCAGCAACCTCCAAATTCGCCGGAAATGAACGTCATAGATTTTTGTTTCTTTAGGGCCATCTAGTCTTTGGCACTTGAGAGTACACCAAACACTATCAAAGAACTTATAGAATCAGTTGAACTAGCTTACGATGTGTATGACATGAATAAACTGGCAAAAGTGTTTGTAACCCTACAATATGTCTTGCTTTAGGTTATGAAGGCAGAAGGAGGAAACACATTCGACCCACCGCGCATGGTCAAAGATAAGTTGCAGAGGGAGGGGTTGCTACCTATGGGCTCTGCCATGTGATGGAGAATTATATCGAAAAACATTGGCGATTATAGGTGGTGGTTAGTAAAGGAGAAGAAAACAAATGTACAAGATTAGTCACAAAAGGATATTATAGTTGGTCAGTACAATAATTGTTTAATGGTTTTTTGTAATTGTGTTGTATGTAAGTGTGTTGTTCGAACTCAAGCATCTAAGAAACATGATTGTAAGTTGTCCGTTGTTTTATTCTCTTTATTCCCATTTCCCTTTTTTGTGTTGTTTCCAACTTAAAGGAGTATAAAATAATTCAGGTAGAGAAAAGTTCAGAAAAAACATTCATTTTAGAAGCAATATTGTCCATGTTCTGTGCATCCATTTCACAATTTATTTACATAGATATCCACAAAAGGAAGATCTTGTCAATTTTCTAAGCAAAAAACACAGAATTATTGCTCTTGTCAATACAATAAAGATATTTTTAGATATATACAGTAGAGATATTTGAGCAGTAATATATACAATTTTTTTATTCTATACTAGTACTATTCAAATAGAGTTGCCTCCATCATTTTGTTTCAGTATATACAGTGAGTATAGAGTGTCTTACTAACAATAGCTATACTAGACAGATACGTTCCAAATAAATGGTATGATTCAGTCATACATCACAGTATAATGGTGTAAATAAACTAGTGTCAAACTTTCCTTTTAATAAGAAAATCAGTGTATTAAAACATTAAAATGGATAGCAGGTTGATAGCTTTTGAATCAAAGTCTCCTCGCAGTATGTTTACACATACCTGAAGTTCTTGAGAAAATCCTATGCCTGAAGTTCTTGAGCAAATCCTATGAGAAGATCTACACATAGTACAGCTCAAACAAATAAGAACATATTTGGTGGATATGCATATAAGCTTTGATGAAAGATTTGGATAGCTTTAATCTGTGCATCTGCCTCCTTTCGCATAGATGCTGCCACATGAAATTGGGTATCAAGGAAAGAAGCTTGTTCTGGTCCAACATGATAGAGACAGATAACCTCATGGTCGTGGTCGCCAAGATCCTTCCTACGACGAGGAGAAGCTCCTGGGCGTTGAGCTCGCGCCGCTCCCTCAAGGGATTGAAATCAACGGGATCCCCATCTCGGCTCAACGTCGGAGACCAGGAGCTTCTCCTCGTCGTAGGAGAGTAGATCGAGAACTCTACTCGCATATACAACAAGGCGGCATGGGGAAGAAAGGCGTCGGCGGTATCTTGGATAGAAAAATAAAATCTTGGGCGGCGGTGTCTTCCCGGTCGGCTGCAACACGAGGGATCTCGACGGTGAGGGAACAAGGCGACGGATGCGCCGCGTGGGGGAAGCTGCTGCATGGGGCAGGGGTGCGGGGTGTGGGGAGGGAGGCAACAGCGTGGGCTGGTGTTGGCCGGCTTGAGGAATGCGCCGTGAGAGCTAGCTGGTGAGCAAGCGAGCGAGGAAGACGGGCGTCGTGGGACTCGGGGTTGTGTTGGGAATTCACTGAGGACGTTTTTGTAAAATGACTGTTCCAATAAGTATTTCGGGCCAGAGGGAGTAGTAGAGATGTGCCCCAAGATTTAAAAAACCATCCACTTTCCCACACTAGTCTTTCATTAATCTGACCACCACATCCACTAATCTACAACTGATTTCTATTTTACATGACCAAAGCTATACGTCGATGCGGCTTAGAAAAAACAGTCAACTGGACCCCTGGACACAGCGGGAATTGGCATATATTATGTAGAGTCACTCCAGGAGGAAGGAACAATGTCTTTATCATGGCGTCCAAAAAATAAGTGCAATCCCCATAGCAGGGTAAAGCTCAGGTGATGGTTCTTGCTGCACACTTTGCAACTACTATGAAGTTTGCAAAGCCTACATTCTTCACTGATAATTTAACTTTGCAATAGTGACAGTTGCACCTGGTGCCAAGGATCACAAGATGATCTAGGAAATCTGAAGGCAAGCCATTCAGTTCCAGAACCTAGTTCATCCTCTGTTGGCTTCGACCTTCCATGTCTCGAGGGAGATAAATTGAGTGGCTCATAACTGCGCTCGTCAAGCAAAACGATTACTTCGATCTGAGCCTACTAGTTCTTGCACGAACACAGCTCATAACAATATTTCTTGTCCTGTAATAGCTGCAATCAACTTGATTCAGCATCTAGGCTTTGTAATTCATGATGTACAATGTTTCTGAGCTGAAATATATATAGGTGCTCTTGCACCCTATTTTCATTAAAAAAATCCACTGATTTGCACCCTCATACCAACTCCCGATCCCCATTCTTCGCCCACCATAACCCTAGAAGCAGTCCAAAAGTGCCGCCACAAATCAAGCCGACAAGCAGACACCCATCTCTCATCCTCTCAAATCCCCCCTCGCCTCAACCCTCTTCTTCTCCTGCTTCTTTTGCTGCTCGGCAACCATACGAGACGACGATATCAAGGAGGTGCACAAGGTTCATGGCAGATTGCTGGTACGACTCCCCTTTTGCTCGTTCAGATTCTCTCTCTTGTCCGTATATGTTTGACCTGTTCATAATCTATCTGATGCTGATTGCCTTCAAGATTGTTTATATATAGGAAGTTAATTTCAATGATGCAGGTGCACTTAACTGGGTGGACATAGTTGCGTCTTCTACTGATTTCCTGCAAGATTGTATATATATATATATATATATATATGTGCTCAATCTGAGGCCACTGAAAACTACTGTTTAACCATAGGTAAATGCAAGCCAGTTTTCTTTGTTTGTTGAGTGAATTCCACCTTTTACCCTTTAATTGTGCATTTGTGACACTAATTATCCTATGTAGTAAAAATTCATCTAAATTACCATGTTTAAAAACTTTAAACCCTCATTTTCTGATGCATATCTGTTGGACAAGGTGTGAGGTGACGATTGAACTTTGAAATTATCGAGATGGCAACCTAACATTTGGTGCAGAGAAGGGTAGATATGATCGACCTCAAACGGAATAAAATTATGCTTAGAATTTTCTTAAATAGGACATTCGTGTACAACTTCTACTAAATGAGGGTAATTAGTGTCTCAAATGCACAAATAGAAGGTAAAAAGTGGAATTCAATCTTATTTGTTTGTTGTAAGACTGAACCTGTTTTGCGGGGTTTCGTTTCTATGAAATGGAACCGGGGGCGAGGCTCCTGTTATTCTAAAAAAATGCAAGCCAGTTGCTTGTTTTTGGAGATATAGTAACTGAACATTGTGTGATCTTGTCAGTTAAAGTGATATAGTCTATGGTTAAACGGATGGTTCAGATTTTTATCTGGGTCACTATATTTTTTTGTCTTTCTATCTGTGTGGTAATTACTACACATGTTGGTGAGACGGCTGTTTCAAATGCAAGGGATACTACAATTACTCCTGCATGCTGACCTAGCTTGGCATGCTTATGAAGAAACGCCAACTAGCATACATATGTGAATTTAAAGGTATCATGAACCGAGCTGGCACATTATGCATTTTGATTTCATTTTTCAGTAGACTTTATTCTGTATCTACATGCATACAAGGGACGACGGAGCTACTTGAAGCTACCAGGGTGCACTCGGGTACAAAAAATTATCCTGCAATTACCCTGAAAAACTAGTTTGTGCACCCCTCAAACACTCATGTGTGCATCCTGTGCTTAAATTTGTCTAAAAGTCTAGGCTAGCCAGGAGTAGTGCACCATGATTAGTTTATACTAGCTCTGCCCATCATGACATGTCTATGGACAATATCTTACTTCCTCCATCTCGAAATAGATATATTAGATTTGTCAAAACTTGGATGAATCTACACTATTTAGTATATAAATTTATCTAAATTTTGACAAAACAAAGCCGTCAAACGGAGGGAGTACTATTTTTAAAATTTATGGTCCCTATTTATGGTCCCTATCTAAGAAATAGGGATGCTGATGCTCAACAATGAGGCTGATGATCCATATGGCCTTCCACTTTGCACCCAATCTCCATGAGGTCAGGTTCGTCAGGTTGCGGCTTGCATGCTTGTAGGCCGGCTAGATTTATTTGTATAGGTGATGTTGGAGATTTTCGAGTTTGGTTGTACGGGTGGCAAGGGTTTGAGAGAAGGGTGCTTCCTTGCTTACTAACATAATATAAATGTCCCTCTTAAGGTAACGGATTATTTTTAAGATGAACAATGTAGAAACTTATGATCCAGCGCATATCCCGGTAAGAACTTTGAACACAGCCACACCGCATTGTAATTGCTAGGCATGATACTTATTTTTTTCGTCTATGATTTTTATGGCATATGTCCTAGAATGTTCAAGTATTATATTTTAGTTGTCGAGAAATGAGCCACAAATAAGATTAGAACACAACCTAACTTCAGTACTTCAGCTAGTTATAACTCATGAATTTGATTACCACTCATCAATTTGATTTATTATAAGTTACTTACAAAACAACAACCGGACAATTGACAATAGCATTTATAATTTAATGAAAGGGTACACAAAACGGAATTTCCAGCGCCTTATTTTCCCTGATTTTTCACCGTCCAATGAGTTCTCAAACAGAATTGTCGGACTATTGGCACCGGGGATATATCGTCCCGTCAAGAAATCAGACCCACAAGGCATTCCCCGACGAGGTTCGCGAGGAGTCCAACACTCACGAGGGCACATGAAGAGCACGAAGCGACCAACGCCTCCGAGGTTGGCCGCCTCGCGAGGGGCGGCTCCACGACCCGAAGTACAGTGCGCTAGGCGACGCACTAAGGGCGGTCCACACAAGGATTGGTCCGCCTCGGGAAAGCAAGATGCTACCCCTTTCCTTTAGTGCAAAAGAGGGATGGGATGACGCGAAAAGGTGGCAGTGCCTGAGGTGTTGCTTTGGTGCAAAAAGGCAAGGACGGAGCGGCGGAACATCAAGGCAACCGTCCACTACTTCGTTCACACAGCTAGCAGATGGCCGGAAGAAGACAAGAGGAAGCCTTCGCCTCGAGCGCGGGAATATGGTGACCCTTCCCGCCCAATATTTGGGGGAAGAGGCCCAGCGCCGCCCTACTTAAGGAGCCCTTCTCCTACCTTAGAAAGGATTGATTCTCTGCGATCTAAACCCTAGACATACAACTTACATTGTACCCTCGTGAAGCCAAGTGAGCAATACAACAAAGCAGGAGTAGGGGTTTTACCTCCTCACGAGGGTCCCGAACCTGGGTAAAACCCCGTGTCACCTCTGTTTCGTGGTTCTTGCTCGGCCGTCGCCACTGTCGGCAAGGCTCCTTGGGAATGCATGTTTAGCCTCCTCTCGAACCAAGGGATGATTGTACACTAGTTCCTTTAAGGGACAAATCTTCGACATTTGGCGCGCCAGGTAGGGGGCTGATGCGTGCCAAGGGACCCTCACCGGCGACGTTGACATGGTTGCTCGTCGCAAGCCTCGCGATAACCGCTCCCGACGGGAGCAGGTGAAAAGGCTCAGGGGATCGCCAGCGATAACTCTTCGCCGCTCTTTCCCACAGAAGCACGCGGGGAAAACCCCCATTTTAGCCCTACACCTGTTGGTTTTGCATCATAGAAAACAATTTTTTTCTACGATATAAATAACTAAGAACCAGGATCTATCTATCTAGATACAAGCAATGGATGGATATACATCCATAGAGAACTTACCCACGAAGACTGACAAAGCGTTACAAGATTGGTTCTCGTTGATGATTTAGTTGTTTACTTGTCGATCTCAAGATCATGATAAAGTCCAGTAGGTACAACACCAGCAAGTCCAGCACCGCAAAGCAGTGGTGCATTCGTGATCGCACACACGTTCGGTACCCGACAAACTCTGAGTCCTCGCTCCAGCAAAGTAGCGGAAGCAACAAATCCTTACTCTAAAAAACTCACTAGGAACATGCATCTCCCTAAGCCGAGACCATGGGGAATATTCTAGAGGGGGAGAGAGATCCTTCACGAGGAGGTGTAATATGAGAGGAGGAGAGGGGAGGCAGCAAGGGCCATGGTGTGGTGGCCATGGTGGATACCCCACCTCTTCCACATTCATGTGGGTGGAGCTCCCACCATATAATAATCCTTCACTCACATAAGCATGCCTCCACTAAAAAAACCACTCACATCCATTAAATTTTGACCAAATTTAAGGCAAACTCTCATTTAATAAAACAATATTTTTATTTTATTGAAAATTTTGTTAATTACATTAATTAACAAACATTCACATAAAACCTCTTGCAACATTTCAATATCACATGCAAAACCAGTTTCAGCAATTTCACCCGAAACAATTCCGATTTCCATTAAAATAATTACAACATTTTAACATTCTTTCTCTAACATTTTATTTGCTCTAAATGGTGTAGGTATCTCTTAAGTGTGTCATCCTACGGTTCTTAAATAATGCAGACATGATCGAGACCCCTCTCCGATCAATAATCAGTAGCAGGACCTAGAGATCCGTACTGACTCCCACACCTTCAACGATGAGTTCTTGTGATCATGTGAATCTTTAACATTGTAACTAAATCCCTTTATCTCACGCTATTTTATATGTTCGAGATTCGATGTAACCTTTTCTTGTTCTCGTGATATAAACATTCTAGTGATCCCCATCACTTGCTTGCAAACTATATAAATGTGATATCACCGAGAGGGTCCAGAGTATAACTTTTTGTCATTTGTATGGACAAATATCACTCTTGATCCATAAGCCTCTACATAACACTATTGGAGTATCTGAATCCACCTTTATAGTCACCCTATTACGGTGTGATGTTTGATATTATCAAGCTACTCTCCCTGTGTTAGTGATTGATATGATCTTATGATCTGTCAACACCCGGATTTTTAATACCAGATGCCTGTTATGCCATACATCGCAATCCCAGGATTACCATTTTTGCAAGACATAACAGAATTGGATACCATAGTACATCATCCATTACAAACCATACATAAGGTCTTACACAAATAAGAATCTCATGATCCTATTCTTAATACAATTCAAGCAGCGGAATAACGTAATAATAATGGTAGCATAGGCGAAGCTCCATCTTCGGGGTCACAGGCAATGCTGACGATGGGAGATGATCCTAGTTGTCGTAACCTTCCTGGGGTCCATCCTCCAGGTACTCCTCTTCATAGTCTGGCCACGGGAATAGCCAGGGACAAAGCCATGAGTACTCTTTAAGTACTCACAAACTAATACTAACAAGTGAAGGGGTTTTTTGTAGTAGGACACTAAGCTCTAGGGTTGTTTTGCAAAAATCCATATTTACATCTACTAAGTTTAGAAGCAACGAATGCTAGTTGAAGTTTTATAACACCTAAGTGGGAACTTGTATTTCATATCACAACTCTGTTGTGGTCAAGTCAAAGTCTCAACTCATTTCACAAGTCATTTTGAAAACATCTGACGGGGAACAGTATGGCCACTCCCACTGTCCATAACCGCGGACGCGGCTATTCAAATAGTTTGACACTCTGCAGAGATTGTACACTTTCACCACAACATTCGATACATTCGTCAGGAACAAATCCTGAATTTACCATACCCAGTATGCGGATAATCAATCCTAACCTTTTAATTACATGCCCTAGTATAAGCACCTCTCCTGTGAGTTTGGCCTCCCAACCATGACCAACTGTCATCTTGGGTACTGCACAGGTGGACAATCTTCACAAGGTAGCCTCAGCTTAGACCTTGGCCGTGAGGGAACTAATACTAAGGTATATAAGTTTCTAGTCAAGCCCTACCCAATTATCGGGTATTGTGGTTGTAGGGTAAAATTGGAATGGTATCGCATCCAGACAACCTTCAGTTTTATAAAGGGCTAAGGCTCATGCCTCAACATTTTCATCACCAAAATCATCTTATGTTCGGAAACACATGTCTAAAACATTTCAATAGAATGATCCATCATTCGAAGGTTTTCATAACCATTTTTCCACCAAGTAATCCCATCTAAGTTGATCAAGTTTTATGCTTAGCACTAGCATCTACAAGTGGGGGTAAGTACTAATGAGGGGTGGTAACTATTGGAGTTTAACTAAGTTCAATCTCATGCCTTACGATGACATCAAGATTATCTAGCTTAGGCCAAATTTTATGCTCTTTATGCAACCTTCAATTATCTTTCTAGTATCTATAATTCACTTAAGTAAGCTCTAAGTAATAGCTTTGATAAAGAAATAAAGTATAAAGCTTGTAAGTAAAACTAGGATTGGTTTATCAAGTGGTTATGATCATATATGCTTAACGCATATAGTTGGTATGGTAACAAGCAAGTATTTGCTTGCATAGGTATAGTATCTTGCAAGTGTTATCTTGCACAAGTATCAGTATAAGCTTGCTAACTTAATAGCTTGCAAGTATTGGCTTGCCTTGTGCAGAGTAGTGGTTGAAGTTCTCCTCGGCTTCTTATTCATAGTATCCTCCTTCTTCCTCGTATCCTTGGTCGGTACTAGCATCTATAAATAAATACGAGGTACACAATCATCAAACAATACTTAACTATTTTCAATCATCACACAAAAGGGTCCTATAGATGATCTAGCATCATCACTAACATTACAAGATTAAAGCTTGGTTTAATTCCTTTTATTTTTAGAAAAGTAATTTCTACTCATTGAAAAACAACTTAAGATTTAATATTCTCCAAACCAAACATGGGATCATGTTGACACATGTCATCACCACATATATTAGTCCATGGGAATGTGATTTAAAGTGGTGTCACAATTTAATAAGGTTTAACCTTTTATTTTACTTAAATAAAGTGACTAGAAATGCCTATGTGGCATTATTTTATTACTTGAACACTATTTCTGTAAGTAAACCCAAATGTTTTTATATATTCTAAAAGGTATGATCAAATGTGATTTTTGAGAGTTGGAATCAACTCAAAAGCTATTATGGTTTAAATTTGAAAAATGTTTGAATGCAGAAAAGGTTCTGCCTTGTTATTTTTACCAAGGTTGATCTATAGATTCCAATGATTTGAATCCAACGGGCTTGGATTCAGCATTTCCAGACCTTTATAAAAAAACTGGTTTCATCTAATTTGGTTCACTGAATCAAGCTGGGTTGATTTTTTAAAATGGGTACAGAACTAGGTTTGAACTTAAATGGAAAAAGTTAAATTCAAACAACTGGGCTGCGCGGGAAACGATACTGGGCCGGCCTGCTAAGCATAGCGCTTACGTGGGCTGGTTAAGTTGCTGTCCCCACGCGTCAGTGAGACGAGCGGGTGCAAAGCGGTACGGGGCAATGTGATCCGCAGGATCTGGTTCTAATCTAACGGCCATGGTTCATCGTCCACGTCGGGCAGCGCCGGCGAGACAGAACCCTAACGCGGCAGGTGGGGGTCGTCGGGAGCTTACCGGGGCTCAGGCGAGGGTCGGTGAGGCGGGCAAACGACAAAGCCGACGACAGCGAACCTCCTGGTACCGGCAACTTCTCCTGGGGCGGCTCCAATCGCTAGCTCCCTTCTTCTCCAGCAGCGGCGGGCTCTGGTGAAATTTCGGCGATGCGCTGCTCGCCTTGCTCCGGGAACGGGGTGGAATGATCAGTGAGGAGAGGGAGTGAGATGGTGTGCTAAATTCGGCTAGGGGTGGCCTCTATTTATAGTGGCGCGAGGGGACCGACGGGCGCAAGGTGAGCTCGTCGTGGTCGACGACACAGAGGGCTATCGGTGTGGGCGACGGTAGGGGCGGTGCTGTGCTCCCTGGCAAAGCTCAACGACGTGGTGGCGAGGAATGGGGCGGTGCGGATTGGTCGGAATGCGGCGGTGCTCTGCGCGTGCCCGACGGAAGTTTTTATGGTGCACAGCACGAGTGGTCCGCGCGGCGGCGAACGAGCGTGTCTGCGGGGTTGCTGGGATGATGGTGATCACGTATGCACGCAGCAAGGGCGGCGCGCGGTCTGTGGGCGTCTGTCGAGCGTGACGCACGGGGCGCGCTCTCGGCATGGTTGCTGGCGAGCTTGGCATGGTCTGTGCGTGTGGTCCAGGGGCTGGCAAGGTTCGAGCGCTGGACAGGGAGTGGCAGTGGGGTGTTAGCTTGCTCCCAGACATGTTGGCTAGGCTTGGTGCTTCTCCCAGCTCGCTGTCGACATGTGGGTGGCAACGGTGCACTCGGCCTGCTCACCATTGATGACAATGGCTAGCTTACAGTAGTGCTAGATATTAGTTTAGGTTGTTAGATGATCTACTAAGGCTAGTGGTGTCCAGAGAGGGAACAAGTTAGGCTCAAATCACTGCTCTAAATAGTGTTTAGATTTTGTTTGATTTGTATCTGCAAGGTGTTCGATGAAATGGCCGCATGAACTCAAGTTTTGAATTTTGAAAAGATTTTTGGTGTGTGTGCTAGGTTGGTGCTGGTGAGTCTGCAGATGTTTGGGTTTTGAAAGTTGATCTTGTTTGAGTGGTTTTTGAAAAAGTGGGATATTCCCATATGATAAAGATTCAGTTTTAAACTGTCATTTAAACTATGCATTTGAATGTTTCTGGATGATCACAAAGTGGGCCTTGATACTTTGTTATGAGTACTACCAAGGGGTGCAAAGATCCAAACAAGTTTCTGTTAAGTTCTAAAAGTTTGAGACAGCCAAAGTAGGCATGGGAGTTAAATTGGTCAAAATGACCATTCACTCATTTTGTTTGTTTTGATTTATTTGTCTTTGGGAAAAGTGTGGGGATTGTTTAGATGATGTTTATTTCACCTAAGAATCATTTTCCAAGCAAAGACACACACAAACAAGGAAATTCAAAATAATCCAAATTGGAATGCATACACACATGCATGCTTTCATATTTTTATTTAGAAAAGTTTTTGTTAACCCTAATTTTGAAGATTAGAGTTTGATTAATCCAAGTTTAGTATTTTTGGGATGTTACATGATCTAAGGACTAAAGTTACCTGTAGTATGTTATTGCAATTTAAACATAATAACTTTGATCGTATTACTATACATTGGATGAATGTTTATCACATCATTACACCAATGTTGTGACCTCATTATTAATAACATCCAATGTCCATGATCAAGAAACCTTGATCATCTTATTAATCAACGAGCTAGTTTATATGAGAGGCATAACTAGAAACACTTTATTTGTTTATTAAACACACGTATATTAATGTTTCCAATTAATACAATTATAGCATGAGGAATAAACATTTTTCATAAACATGGAATAAGATAATTACCATTTTATTATTGCCTCTTGGGCATATTCCCTTCAGTCTCCCACTTGCACTAGAGTCAATACTCTAGGTTGAAAAACTTGCGCATTCAACACTTATAGTTTTCTGGTGTTGTATATATGCGTTTTCTAGTGGTAAACATAATCTCTGGATGTGACATTTTCAGGTCCATGTGTATTTCCATGTATTTGCATCTCCACGCATCACTCATTCTCTAATGAGATTACATTGTATAAATTTGGTCTTTTATTGAGACCTTTAGTTCCTTGGGGTTAAAACATGTCGATACTATTGTCATACAATATATCTTCATACTGTTAACCGCTATGAACCATACTAGTTTGATAACAAACTACTTGACACAAATGCCCTCCTTTGCTGCTATAATAGCAGTCATATACTTAGCCGTTTGTTATAGTATACGTCCCAATGTCTTAACTTTAGAATTCATCCAAATCCATCATGGAACCTTCCTTTCCATTATATTGTTCCACCCATAGTTTAAATGGAGATAAACTTAATCTTGTGACAAGACTAGTATCAATGTAACACTTTACAATGAACTATTTGTAAAAGTTTATCACCTCTACATAAATATATTCTTAGTTCTTCCAAAGATCATAAGAATATCCTTAGTATCGTCTAATGATCATCTTATGAGTCATTCTGGTATATGCTCATAACGTTTAGAGCATAGGACATATCTGGATGTGTACATATCACGGTATGATTGATCAAAATATTATTGTGATTTCAATCACCAAGTGTCAAAAACACTTGAATCTCTTTTCACTTATCAAGTGTCAATACACTTGAATCTTGATTCAACCCTTTCCGTGCGGCAAGAACTTTTTTGTTATTTCCATATTGAACTCATTCAATATCTCATCTATGTACATTTGGCACAACCATATTAGCGTCTCAATCTATCCATATAAACATTAATGCTTAATATTTAGGTTTTGCCTAAGTCTTTCAACGAAATAAAATTCTTAATCTGTATCAATAAAAGATACATCATTTCCAATCAACAAGATTTCCTCCACATAATGTATTAGAAATATGTCTCAGTGCTTCCACTTAATTCTTGCAAATGCAAGCATCTTCATTGTCCCTTATGAAATTAAACCTTTTAACAGTTTCATCACGGTGAAGATTCCAACTCCGTGATGCTTACTTCAACCATTGAAGTTTCCATGCTCTTTTAGCATCCTTTGAATTAACAAAACCCTTTGGATCGTGTCATGTACATGTCCTATGTAACTATTCTATTAGAAGAACCTTGTTTTGTTTGTTCAACTACCATATATCAAAATTATATGTAGTGGTTGCTATATTAATCCATCTAGACTAAATATCGCTATGAAAGATCAAATATTGTCATAGTCAACTCCTTGAACATTGTCGTAAACTCTTTTCCGACATGTCGACTATTTCATAGATGTGAAACATCCATGTATATTTCTTTAGAGATCCAAAAACGGTCGATGGATTTTCAACCTTTTCGGAGGGACTTCCTTGTTTAAAAACTTGATTAGTCGTGTATGGAACTATCACGGATTTTATGGCTTCAAGCCATTTGACGGAGTCAGGGCCCATAATCGCTTCTTTGCATGTAGCGGTTAATCATTGATAAAAAACAATGATTTACTCCTAAATCTTATTATTTGATTGCATAACCGACCTACTCAGTTCAATAGAAACTTAGACCTTTGTAACCACAACCTTTGAGGCACGTGAGTCATGAGAATGGTAGCTGCCTCCGAGACACTTTCCGGCGGTGCGCAACTCAGCACATATAGCTAAGGTTTAATAACCTTATCAAAGTTCTATTGTCCTCCCACTTAATATTTCGAATAACCTTCTGAAGGAACTTGACGTTCTAAGAGACAAAACATTTTTGTATTCAGTGTTATGGAGGAATACCCAACGGTTATTCGACATAACCTACAAATACATGCTCATTCGACCATGGTTGTAAACATTTTACGTATGCCTAGCATACCAAAATTTAAGAAATACAACTTGGGTTTAATCCCAGACCATAATTATATGGTGTTATTTCAACGCATCACGATGGAGCTCTTTTCAGTGTAAAAGTAGTAGTTACTAAAGCTTTAACCTTTAAAATACAATGGTAGTTTGATAACTCACACCTTTGATCTCACCATATCAAACAAGGTTTCATTACATATCTCGAACACTCCATACTTCTATGGTGTTTTGGGAAATGCAAATCTATGGAACGATTCCTTAAATCTTAGGTGTTTTGCTAAACTTGTAACTCAAATATCTTTCTTGTTACAATGATTTTCCACTTCATCTTGAAAGTCCTTGAACATCAAATATTTCATACTTCTTTCTCATTAAGTAAATATACACATATATTCACTCAAATTTTCGAAGAAAGCATATGAAGTTAAAATCCATTGCTCATGGCTATACATGGTGGCTTCCCCCACCTCTTCCACATTCATGTGGGTGGAGCTCCGACTCATATAAAAAGCCTCCACTCACATAAGCATGCCTCCACTAAAAAATCCACTCGCATCCATTAAACTTCCACCAAATTTAACGCAGTCTCTCATTTAATAAAACACTTATTTATTTTATTCAGAATTCTTTTATTTACATTAATTAATAAACATTCACATAAAACCCTTGCAACATTTAAATATCACATGCAGAACCAGTTTCAACAATTTCACCCGAAATAATTCCAGTTTCCATTGAAATAATTACAGCACTTTGATATTCTTTCTCTAGCATTTCATTTTATTTAAATGGTGTCGGTATCCCTTAAGTGTGTCACCCAACGGTTTGTGAATAATGCATACATGATCGAGACCCCTCTCTGATCAATAATCAGCAGCAGGACCTAGAGATCCATACCGACTCCCACACATTCAACGATGACTTCTTGTGATCGTGTGGACCTTTACCATTGTAACTAAACCCCTTTGTCTCGCAATATTTTACATGTCCGAGATTATCTCATCGGTATCCACATACCTAGTTAAATCTCGTTATCGAAATGTACTCTTTTCTAGTTCCCATGATATAACATTCTTGTGATCCCCATCAATTTCCTGCAAGCTATATCAATGTGATATAACCGAGAGGGCCCAGATTATATATCTCCATCATTTTGATGGACAAATCCCACTCTTGATCCATGAGCCTCTACATAATACTATTGGAGTATCTGAACCCACCTTTATAGTCATCCTGTTATGGTGGGACGTTTGATGTTATCAAGCTACTCTTCCTGTGTTAGTGATTGACATGATCTCATGGTCTAAGGACTAAAGGTACTTGTAATGCTGTTATCGAAATTTAAACATAATGACTTTGATTGTATTACTATACTTCGGATGAATGTTTATCACATAATTCCACCAATGTTGTGACCTTGTTATTAACAATATCCAATATACATGATCAGGAAATCTTGATCATCCTGTTGAGCAATGAGCTAGTTTATATGAGAGGTATAACTAGGAACACTTTATTTGTTTATTAAACACACATGTATTAACGTACCCAATTAATACAATTATAGCATGAGAAATAAACATTTATCATAATCAAGGAATAAGATAATAACCATTTTATTATTGCCTCTCGGGCATATTCCCTTCAACACCAGCTCCGACGCATCGGACCCCGCTCACCCTGGAAACAGCGTGCCTCATGGTGAAAGATGTCCTCCGCTACTCACCCGCCGAGGGTGGGCGGGAGGAATGGCAAGCCCTTCTTGCGTCCCTGATGGACGTCGCCTAGGACAACACCGAGGCGACGAAAGCACGACCGAGCGACATCGCGCACGGCGCACCCCCTCCACCCCCACTCCTCAAGGGACCCGGGGGATCGAGTGACGTAGGGATACCCGCCGTGGTGTACCCCGGGCAGGTCAGAGCCCGGGTCGAGGTCGCATGGTCAACAGAAGGTGCACGGGTAACCCTGGCAAGGCGCCGCGGCCGCGAGGCCTGGATCCTCCAGGACATAGTGGCTGCTGGTCTCCAGAATAGAGCGGCCCTTGCCGGCGGCGTGGCAATCAGCTACTCTATATACCCCGCCCTAATCGAGCACCTCCGTAAGGTGGTGTGGCCAGCCAAGTTCAAGCCGGAGACGCCACTACACTACGACGGCACCACCAACCCTATGGAGTTCCTATAGCTCTACACCACGGGAGTCGAGGTAGCGGGAGGCGACGACCGCGTCCTTGCCAACTGGTTCCCCATGGTATTGGAGGGAGAAGCCTGCGCCTGGCTGCTAAACCTTCCCGAAGGGTCCATCAGCTCATGGTCAGAGCTCTGCAACCTCTTCGTCGCCAAGTTCAGGGACACGGACATACGGGCATGCACCTGCGAGGACCTCAAGAGGGTCCGCCAGGTCCCGAACGAGACCCTGTGGAAGTACGTGCAACGCTTCGATCAGGCCCTCGTTAGGGTCGTAGGGGCCTCCAATGCAGAGGTCATCGTGGAATTCTCTGAAGGGGTCACTGACACCCGGGTGCTCGACAAGATTGTCCACCATGGAGAGAGCATGGCAACAGTTGCCGAGCTCTTCACGTTGGCCGATCGCTATGCCAAAGCGGAAGCGGGCGGCCTATTCACCCGCAGCAACGCTGGGATGGAAGACACAACAATGGAACTTGAAGGAAGCACCGCCCAACGCGCGAGGAAGGCCACCAGGAAGTGCTGAGGGAGACAAGGCACCCCTGACTAGGGCCCGTGCAACGTCTTCCACTAGAGACAAGGCCGTGACACCAGCAAATGTGTCAAGATCAGGGAGGTGAGAGAGGAGTACGACAGCAAGAGGAGGCATGAGCTGAGCAATAAGCGTGGAAAGGTTCAGCGCCCTAGATCCCCAGACCCATAGTGCTCGCGAGGGGGCCCGGGGCAGGCAGAGGGTCACGGAACTACAGCCATGCCGAAAAGCTCGCGAGACCAGAGACGCCTCCACCCCTCAAGCGGCACGGGCAAGGCTATGGCTCCGCCCTCTTAAGGTGACTTCTATCTCCATTATTTTCTGCTGGGCAGTGTTTTTCCCCCTCCCAGGGGCATGGCTTTGAGAAAAGGGAACATCTGTGGTTGTCGATGATTTCTATCCTCTGTTTTTGCAAACACATTCGTTCTTGTGGTTGTTCCTTTCTTCCCACGTGTTTGGCATGTTCTCGTCTATTCAACAGACGAGCGGGGGATGGGATGGTGCCCATCGCCGGACCTTCCCCCATCAATGCTCGAGATCTAAAGTGTCAAGCTCTGAAATTGCGGACTAGATCAAGCGGTAAGTCACCTCACCCACGGTTCCCGGTGCTTGAGACCCTCACATGGTGTATAAACAAAACATGCCAACGCTGGATACACAACATGCATAGGGGTACGTTATCCCTTGGGCAGGATCGACAAAACATGTAGGACCTAGGATCCCCCCTCGAGAGGGTCACAGGTAGGCACGGGCCCCACGACGCTCCCCTCGGGAGGCCTACAGGTGGATCATGACGCTCTAATCTTCGTGGCCCAATTCTTCAGGACCTAAAGTGTTGAGATCTGAACTTATGGCCTGTTCCTCGGCCACAAGTTACCTCTCCAACGGTTCCTAATCGCTCGTGAGGCTCTGACCTCCGCTGCCCAATTCTTCAGGACCTAAAGTGTTGAGATCAGAACTTACAGACCTTTTCTCGGCTGCAATTTACCTATCCCATGGTTCCTGGTCGGTCATGAAGCTGCGACCTCTGCGGCCCAATTCTTCAGGACCTAAAGTGTTGAGCTCTTAACTTACGGCTCATTCCTCGGCCGCAAGTTACCTCGCCCACGGTTACTGATCGCTCGTGAGGCTCTAATCTCCACGGATCCCTCTTTAGGACCTAAAGTGTTGAGCTCTGAACTTATGGTCCGGTTCTCGGCCGCAAGTTACTTCGCCCATGGTTCCTGATCGCTCGTGAGGCTCTGATCTCCGTGGCCCAACCTTGCTAGGACCTAAAGCGTCAAGATCTAAACTAATGGCACATTCCTCGCCCGCAAGTTACCTCACCCACGGTTCCTGGCCCTTAAAAAGTAAAATTAAAACTTTTATGTTGGTCGTTGGTCCCTCCTCGAGAGGCCAACCGGTTCAACATTTTCCCTACGGTTCTCTCCTCGAGAGGCTCACGGGGCGGCTCGCGAGGATCTATCGTTCCAGCGGAAGCATACGGGACCGAAAACCTTCGAACTCTGAACTTACCACCTGGTGGCGGCAGTAAGTTACCTTGTTCATGGTTCCTAACACTACTATGAAGGCGTTCCGTAGGCCCGCATAGCCCTCTCCTCGAGAGGCCCCGGGGAAACACAACTATCCGACAAAACGCAAGAGGATACAGGCGGAACAGACATATAAAACAACTCCAGGTCCAGCCATGACCGACAAGCCAAGGTCCACCAAAAAGGATTACAACGCGAAGACCTTCTCAGGCCGACAGCTCCAAAGCATTACCCTTGGGAGATTGCCTGTCACTCCCTTCACGGAGGGTGAACCTCCACGAGGAACACTGCCTTCGTATTTTGGAGTCGCACCGGCCTCGGAGGAGTCGTCCACTTCAGTATGTTTGAATAGCTGCATGAACTCGTCCATGCGCTCATCCATGAGCTGTTGGAAGGGGAAACCTCGCTTTCTGGAGTCCCCTCGGGATGCTCCACCTCCTACAACAGTACCCTCCAAGGGAAGTTGGCATCATACTTGTAAACATTGGAGAATACATGGGTTGCGACAGTCTGCATCATCTTTCGGCACTCGCTGAGGTGATACTCGTGGTAGAAAGAGGCTCGCCTATAACAACCCTATATTTGTTAAATAGTAATTCAGATTTGATTGTGCATTCATGAGCATCATCTACTAAAATTTGCATTAAATAATTAAAGCAAAACCCTAAAACCTAGCTTTCCCTCTCTTTTTGAAACACATTCAAAATGGTTTTGAATTTTGAAAACTACAAAAACTATGTAGCCCAAATTGTTTATAAAGGGTCCCTGCAATATTTTGAAATGTTTATAAAAGTCTCTTGTATTTTGAACCTATTCAAAACAGATTACAAATAAAAATACAAATCGAAAAACAGAAAAACAGAAAAGAAAAAGAATCTGCTAAGAAAAACAGTTTCCTAACCTACCTGGGTCGAGCCCATCTCTCTCCCTCTCTCTCTGCCGCTCAGCGCGCTTCAGCGTACCAGCAGCCGGCCCAGGAGCAGCCCACCCAGGCCCGTACCGCTTTGCTCTTCGCTTTCGTCGTCTTCCTTGAGCAGGCGCACTGCTCGGTGTTGTCACCGGCGCCGTCGATCCCGCCGCCTGCTCCCCGCCGTCCATAGCGCCCTAGGATGGGATAAGATCGCCGCCCCGACACCCTAGCTGTCCTCATCCACTCCCACTCTTCCCCGCGACCTCCCTCTCATGTTCTCCCCGCTGGCGAAACCCAAGACGCCCTAGACACCGGCGAGTCCTGCCATTTCCGGCCATCCCGAACCCGTCTGTGACCGCCCTCGGCTTCGCCTCGTCACGCTGATGCCTCTCCTCAAAGGAATCGAGCAGGAGCGCTCCGAATCGTTGCCGTCGACCTTGTCTTCCCCGTCTCTAGTCGTCGTCTCTGTCGATGTTGCCGACACCGTCTGACCTCCTCCCATGCCAACGACCGCACCAACGTGTTCACGATGAGCTCCCGCATCTCCCCGTCCCTTCCGTGCTTCCTGACGTGACCCGTAGCGCTCTTGTATCGCACGCCGCCGCTCGCCGCCGTTGGGCATCATCGCAGCCACGCCTCTCATGACCATAACCTAGCGGCGCCACCTCCGTTTAGTTTGCCTTGCTCGGCTGGTTCGAACTTGCCTAGTCTCGCAGCCCCGCACATCTCCTAGCACCGTCCCTCGCCGTCGCCTGGCGCAGTCGCCGGCGTACCGACATGGATCCTGCATGGAGTCCGTGTGGCATCCGCGTGGTGCCCGCGTGGCATCCGCATGGTGCCCGCGTGGCCTCGGCCCCACTCGTCGGTCTATGTGGCTAGCCTTTGCTTTGGTGAGAAAAGGTTAGGTTTAGGGTGTGCTGTCGTCAGCGTGACACAATAACCTTATTAAATGATTTAATAAATTCAGAAAATGTTTTAAATCTTGTAAATTTAATAACTAATTATCTGTAATTCATAAAATATGTATAATATATCAAAATGTTAGAAAATTAATATCCACACAATAGAGCAATTATCATGCATTGATAAGCAACTTAAATGACAAGTTTATTTAGAGGAACATAATAACCCTCATTTTAGGGTTACATTTTAGTACAAATTAACTTGTCATATCATCATCCTTTCTTGAGCATTGCATCGATGCCATGTGTTGATTATTTCCCTTTCTTTCCGGTGTTTGGTTCTTCTCCGGTAGAATATGATATCGAGATCAAGATCGAAGACCGAGATCAACACCGTCGAAGCTCGAAGACCAATACTTGACCAACTGTAATCAAGTCCAGTATCAGATGTCTGAAGCTCTCCTTTATGGTTATCAACTAACAAAGGCAGGTGAAACCCCACACATGATATAATCCTATGTTTTCGAGCATTTCAATTCTTGCCATGTGCATGTGATTATGAAGTCTTTTATCGATACATAGAGTAATCCTATCTTATGCATGTTACCTTTGTAGCCTATATTCCTAGATCCACTACTCCTAGCATAACTAGGGTTTGGCTTGTGAAGCGTTGCTAGAGCTGTTAAATCTTTTGTGCTTAGCCATGCTTAGTTGTTACCACTAGTACATCCGGTTGATGAATCACAACTGCGAATGAACATAGTTTGACAGGATGACGTGGTATGATCAGAGATCCAAAACTCTTGGGTTATCTCCCAACAAGTACTTTTCTTTAATGCCTTTAAGTTAGGCTTGAAACTTTCAAAGATGCTCACAAAGGAGATATAAATATGGAGTGAAAAATAGCATCAAGAAGCAAATAACCAACACATTTGACTACAACCCACTTCCTATGCATGGGGGTATCATGAGAAAACGAATTGTTGAAACAAAAAGCCACTAGCATAGGAACAAAAAACAAATGCAACTTCAAAGCTTTCAACATAAAACGGGGAAACTTAATAATATTGAGATGCATAAAACCATGTTTCCCTCTCTCAAAATAACTTTCAGTAGCACTTTGAATAAAGTTGACAATATAACTGTCACTGGCAACAACTTTATCATCAGAATGAGCATACTTACAGTCACCAAAAAGAGGTCCAAGGTCGTAAACTGGATCAATAGAAGAAAGTTGTTCCATCCTGAAATCTTTATTAGGCAAGCTATTTTCACAAGGATATTAAGAAAATTTGGAAGAGTTAAACTCATAAGAATCTCCATCAAACTTAGTTAAAACTTTATCCTTCTTAAAATCTATAATATCTCCACAAGTGTTCAAGAAAGGTCTACCAAAAATGATAGGACAAGTTTTGCTAGTTGCTAAATTAAGAACTAGAAAATCAGCAGGATATTTAATCTTACCACAAAGAACCTCCACATCTATTACAATACCAATAGGGCAAATGGCCTACTTATTAGCAAGGTGAATAACCACATCAATGTCCTCAAGCTCACAAGGACCAATTTCATGCATAATTTCCTAGTAAACCTCATAAGGAATAGCACCAAAACTTGCACCAATATCACATAAACCATAGTAGCAATGATAACCAATTTTAACAGAAAGCACATGAACACTAGCTTTTCTAGCCTTACTAGGATGAGAGATAATATTAGAAGAGTCTTCATACAAGACAATGTGCCCATCCTCTATATTTCTAGCGTCAAGATCTTTCACAATAGCTACCATAGGTTCATTACTTGCTCATCAGGCTCCATAGTTTTCATTGTACCTTTGTTATTTGCACTAATAATCATAGAATACTCCTTTACCTTAGCTAGGAAAGGAACTTTCTCAACATGAGGTTCAGGAATAATATCATTAGTAGTACAAACGTCAGTACTTCTAACAGGAACATCACTAACAGCATCTTTATAAGGTGCATGGTACTTATTCCACTTGTTTTTAGGAATTTATATGTAAGAAGCAAAAGCCTTAAAACAGTTGGCAATACTTTGGGAATCAAGACCAAACTCATTACTAATATCACGGAAGTCATCAGTTCCCATAAAAGATTTAATGCATTCATAATCATAGTTTATACCTGACTTTCTTCCTTTGTTATTCTCCCAAGCTTCAGTGTTCTCTTGAATACGGTCTAGTAGATCCCATTTAGCTTCTTCCTTCATACGTGTGAATGATCCAGCACAAGAAGCGTCTATTAAATCTTTATCATGAAGAGAAAGCCTAGCATAAAAGTTATTGATAATAATATTATTAGGGAGTTCATGAATAGGACATTTAAGCATAAGTAACTTCAATCTCCCCAAGCTTGAGCTGTACTTTCTCCATCACGAGGCCAAAAGTTATAAATCAAATTTCTATCCTTATGAATCTCAGTGGGAGGATAGAATTTAGAATAAAAGAGAGATGCCATTTCCTCCCATTCCATGGATTGTCCATTCTTCAGCATCTTATACCATTCTTTAGCTCTCCCTTTCAAGGATATGGAGAGTAACTTCTTCTTCACCTGTTCAGTTGTGATACCTGCACACTTAAACAACCCGCATAATGCATGGATAAAAAGCAAATGATCACCAGGATGGACAGTCCCATCCCCAAAATAATAATTATCCATAACACGATCAATAATACTTGTAGGTATCTTAAAAGGATCTATCTCAACAGGTGGTGGTTAATTACTACCCTAGCAGTGGTAGTAGTTTTCCCAAACAGAAAACCAAGTGGGTTATCCATATTGGAAACAAAGTAACAAGCAGTAAAAAAAAGTAATACTCACAGTAGAAGTTTCCTTTATCAGTTCCTCTCTTCAATAGCGCTTCACTCCCCGGCAACGGTGCCAGAAAATAGTCTTGATGACCCACAAGTATAGGGGGTGTATCGCAGTACTTTCGATAAATAGGAGCGTCGATCCCAACGAGGAGAAGAAGGTGTTGACTAGTGGTATGGAGCAGGAACTCTCTGCAAATACTTAGCAAACATATTTTTGTGGTTTTTTGATTAAGCAACAAAAAAGTGCAAGTAATAAAGAAACAAGTGGCCTAATCCTTTCTTAGCAAAGGACAAGCCGGTGGAAATACTTATAAGGACCAAACATTCTCGAGGACACATGGGAATTCTGTCAAGTGCTTTCGCTCCATATAGCTGAGTACTCTTCTTTGGTGTTGTAAGTGTTGTGTGGGTGAATCAGTGCTAATGTACCGACCTTACTTGTACTAATACATATTTGTAATTAAACCCCCTACAAGCATCCGCAACTGTAGGAAAGTAATTAAGATATAAACCTAACCGCAGCCTTAATCTCTAATATCCTATGCTCCATTGTGCAAAGGTGTCCTAACGGGGGTTGAGGTTTCTGTCACTCCGGCAACCCCACAATTATTAGCTAAATACACAATGCATCCCCCTAGGCCCATAAATCGTGAAGTATCATGTAGTCGACGTTCACATTACACCACTAGAAGAATAGCACCACAACTTAAATACTAAACCATTGAATAATAACTTAACACAAATTCACTACTAACAACATGACTTCTACCATGTCCTCAAGAACTAAACGAACTACTCACGAGACATCATATGGATCAAGATCAAAGATGATATGGTAATGGATAACAATCTGAACATAAAAAATAATCCAATGGTTCCACTCACAAGCATTAACTACAATAGTAATTAATACCGGGAAAGTTTCCCCTAAGAACTAAAGCAATATCCAACACAATTGTTAGAGCGGGACGGAGTGGTGATGATGGTGCTGGTGGAGATGATGGTGTGGGTGATGATGATGATCCTGATGAAGCCTAGCTTGATGAAGGTGTTGATGGCGATGATCTCCCCTCTCTGGGAAGGAATTCCGTGGAAGAAATCTGTCTGCCGGAGAGATCTTTCTCTCTCGGTGTTTTCTGCCCCACAGAGGCGACGGAAATCAATCTGTGGTCGCCCCCAGGTGTTATGGTTCCGTGAGGAAGATATAGGCGAGAGGGCGGAGTCGGAGGCCGGCCAGGTGGGCCACACCTGCCCCTAGGCGCGGGGAAAGGTGGGCTCGTGCCTAGGGGTGTGCCCCCCTATGGCCCTTCTTCGCCTCCCCTTCTGGCTTCCTCAGTCTTTCGGGAAAATATAATTTTCCCATATTTTTTGATATTTTCTTATCTTCGCGAAATTGCATCAAAACACCTCCTTTTCCATCAGAATCCAGACTCCGACAGTCCATCCTCCAAGAATCATCCAACATGCAAAAATAGTGAAAAAGACATAAGTAATACCTCATAATAAGACATATATCAATGAATAGATGTAAATTATGATATAGAATGGTGATGAAAATTGGACGTATCACACCCTTTAATCACCCTTGCTTTGTTGATACTTTTGCAGCAAAGTAAGTGTTACCATAGAAGATGAGTTCTTTATGGCATCTACATCGACGAGTAGCTTGGGGTTCCCAGTCGGCAGTCTAGGATCTATGGATTGGACATCATCATTATGCTTCAGGCCTCTTAGGCCATTTTTTAGGTTTGCTATACTTTATAGCATAATTTGCCTTCCGTTGTTTGATGTTTGTGGTTAGTGACCTCTGCTTGTAATATTTGGTTCTTTGCTCAGTTATGAGCTTGCTGTAATAATTTTTGTGTCATAGGGTCACTGTTGTGTTATCAATTCTCTCTCTGTATGCTTTCGAGATTTAGGTTATACTTATATCAGACAGTGGTCTGGGATTTGTCTAGCCCTAATCCCGGGGGTGTCATAGGTTTTGGTATCAGAGTAGTACTGACTGTAGGAAACCCTTTCTATTGGTCGAATTTGAGTCTAGTGCTTGTGAAAACTATTTTCAAACATGAAAACTATGTGTCAAAACTCTAGTATGCTTCTTTTTCTCCTTATCCAGTTTCTCTCTAATTCTGGGTCACCTTACCATGTGTTGATTTAGAATAGTTTTGCTATCTCGTCTCGTCTTTCAAAGCATAGGTGCCTTTCCAAGCATGTCACTTCTCAACCAGTTGACCTAGTGTTAAGTTCATCAGAGTCTGGTGTGTGTGTGCTTCTTGTTTCATTTGATTCTATTCATTTGAGAGATTTCTTTCAATCATGATCTCTCTACCTTAAGGGTCCACAACATCGCGTTCATGGTTCCACATTGATCTATTCTAGGCCTTGAGGTCTCTTTTCGCCTCGTGTGCCTCCTTTTTATTTGTTTGGGTACTTCAGAAGTCATTTATTCTCTTGGAAACTACCTAGTGATTACTATCTTGTAGTGTACGCTTTGTCACTCAAGTAGTTGTTACTTCTTTCTCGTGTTTTAACCCTTGGACTTGAACCGAAGATCCCTGATTGTGCTGGATTCTGGTGTTGTGAATCTTGTACATGAAGATGATCTTTAACCCAAGATCCATTCCCTTGACCCCCGCGGTAAATGTTTACACATTACCTTAGGATGGCTAGTACCTTCTAGCATACCCTTCATGCTTGTGGATATTGTTGCTATTGAACTGTGACAATTAAGGACTTCCCCTACCACATGCTATGGCAACTGGTTAGGTGCCTTTCCAGGCATGTCACTTCTCAACAAGTTGACCTAGTGTTAATCACTTCTCAACCAGTTAACCAAATAGATCACGACAAGAGTGATCTTCGTGAGTTTTACTTCTATACTCGTGACTTTGCCACACATTCCCATCTCTGCATTGGTCTTCGAGAGATTGTTGACTTATGCGTCCAAATCTCGGGATTCCATTCTGAGCATGTTCTTCTTCCTTGTTGTTTTCCGACCTTTGTCTACCAATTGGTAGCCAAGTAGTAGATGTGCATCCGTGTCTTCCGATGCAAGCTACTCTTATGGTCCATCATGACAAACTATTTCAGGATGTCAGGAGAAACAAACTACAGTACCTCGTCACATCTAGGATTAGGTCAAAGTGTTGTATTTTGCAGATTAAGAGGCATTGATTAGCTTATGTCTGTTCTACCTTAAAGTATCACACTCTTTTATACTTACAGGTCATGTGCGGTGACCCAGCATACCACTGCATGTGTACTACACTACAGTCATTGACATGACATCCACATAACATCGTTCTATAAATATCACATCCCTCAGAGTGGTACAATAGAAACATTGCGGTTCCATATTACAACATTCACACATTATTATTATTACAATACCAGAAGTTCAAGACTTCAAAAAGATTCAACTTACAAACCAAAATATAAAGTGTTTCAGCAGAATTCAAAAGTAGCAACTCCAACTAGGAGTTGAGCTCAACAGCTTATTCTATATGGTTCATTCTGCTCGGCTCCATCGGTCACTACTAACTAGGGTACTTAATTGGACTAGTTGTCATCGACACCATAGAAGATTTTGTAATCCACTCCTTCAACACCTCCTGACAGGTCAGGCTCCTCGTAGAACACATCTTCTTGGCATTCGGCTGCATACATTGGCGTATCTTCGGGATCCTCAGAGTCTAAGCAAAGGATCCAAGAAAAGGATGAGTAACAGCGTTACCCAGCATGTTCATTATATGCAAGGTGGGATGTTTGATGCTCTAACTACCACCTCAGACTATAAGTCCTTAGCACTATGAAGTTTTTGTAAATCTTTCTTCAAAGATTGATTTTATTATGAAAATCTATGACCATCAGCCTTCACAGGTTGACCAGAACTTTCATGGAGTTCATTTCTGCCATGTTCGTAGCTCCTTCCCGGAACAGGGAGTAACAAGTGACAGTTCTTACACTCTGCAGAGGTGCGTTATTTTACCCATGAGAGATCAACTCCTTGTTGCACAATCGGGCATACTTTCCCGTCAACAACTCCATGATGTGGGGCCCAGTAGGTGATCCAAGCCAATCACTACCCCCTTCGCGACCTCTCATGCCTCCTTGGTGTACACCATGCCCACATATTGAATTACGGCAATGGTTTGTATAGACCGTTAGATGCTAGAACTATCGTGGGATGTTGAGGGCTCCCACCCATATGGTGCATATCCTCTATGAATTACCAATTAATATGCATGCTACGAGGATAACAGCCACGAACTGCCCATCCGGATACATGTGAGAGGAAGAAGATACAGCTGACTTCTCTATCCCGTTCCAAATCTCATGGCTAACGCGTGATATACGGCGCTAGAATCACTGATGTCATGGGTTATTAAGTCCCTATTTGATCATCACTGTTGCAAATAGAACCCTAAGTTCTATTGCTCCATTATATCATCACTTAGGATGATATCTAAGATTTCTTTATTTGTGAAAATAATATTTTCTTTCATTGGAGTATATATGATAACACACAATTTGCAAATACTTTGATAATGACTCTTCAAAGGACATGAGCAAGTGAGGAACTTGCCTTGTGATTGCAATGTAGTGAAATCGGATGCTTGCACTGGACCTTGAGCTTCTATGTCTACAAAACATCATTATTGCCAGGTAAGGACAATATTTAAAGAAGCAAAATGATTATGTAAAGAAATATAATGCATTATTTAGCTTTGTGTGTATTCTCCCCCAATTATTTAAATTATAAAAATTATTTTTAATAATAAAGAATTTATAAATATTAATTTTTAATATTTATTGAATATTGTATTCTTTTATTTTATTTCATTTTATTTGAATTTTATTTATGTAATAATTCCTTTAAGAATTATCAGTTAAATACCAAAAATTGATATTAAATATTTATTTAGTATTTTTCTAAAATACTACAATATTAATATATAATGAAAGTGATTTTTATTTATTTTTATCATCTTTCAATAATTTTATAAAATTCCATAAGGAATATATATATTACAAAATTCTTAATAAAAATTATATGCCTAAAATTTTATTTGTTAATTTATTTAGATAAATTGGATTATTGTGAATCCAAAAATATTTTATTTATAATTTTTGGATTTTTATTTTATTTTCTAGAATTTATTTAAATTCAGGGGCATTCGATTCACGCCGCCGTGGACCTCCCCGGCCGCCGCCGTGATGTATAGGGTGGTTGTTGACCCTGCTCCACCTTCCTGTCCAACTCGATTTGGACCTGGGGCCCTCCTATGGCCAGACCGGCTCCGTCCTAAACCCTAGAGTTTGGGGCGGTGCTGGTTTTGTCGCCGCCATTGCTCCCGTGCGTTTTGGTGGTGTTCCTCGCCTTCAGGTGTGGTTGTGGTTGTCGCCTCAGCGTGGTGTGGGTCGCAGCGCCCCCTTGGGGTGCTCCCCGTGCCGCCGTGCTGGTCGACACCCTTTACTTCCTCTTCTTGCCCACAGCGACAACCTTCAGTAAGTTATTGTTTTCTTCCCCTCGTGTCCTCTATGCTATGCCACCCTGTGCTATGTGTTTGTAGTGGCTACTCCTGGTTAGTGGTCAGGTCCTGATTAGGTTTTTTTTGTTCTTCTTAGGGTTCATATCCCTTTGTTGATTAAATATCTAATGATTTGGATCATGTATTAATGATCCCTAAGCATGATGAGTGGTTGTTTGCTTTGGATTACTGCTTATGGTTGGCTTTGGTGAGGCTAGTGGCTTACCAGATGGATTCCACTGGTAAATTTGATATGGTTCAGCTGATAATGTTACTGTAGAATCATTACTTTAGAGATTCTAGTGATTTGAGAGCTCACCACTATCATTACTTGGTTATTGACAGTGATTTTTGAGTGATGAGGTCACTGTATCTGTAGTTGTTGGCTTATGGATTCATATACAGTTTGAGATTAACTTGTCTCTTAAAGTGATGTTATGTATATGTATATTCCTGGAAATGATTCCTGTGATTAGTATTAGGAAAATGATTTGTAGATGTCTGTGAGTGTATGTGCGAAAGCTAGATGACTAATATGCTTGGTTTAGAAGCTGTTCTTGTGACACCATCCTAGTATGGAACACAAGACTAGGTTCTATTACTTGGCTTCATTTTGTTTAAGCTAAAGATTAGCTTGATATCAGAGATAAGTGAAACTTCTTTCCTTGAATCCCTAAAACCTATGATGTTGGTCTAAGGTTTAGGGACTAGGTCCTTATGTTGTTGTTCCTCATGGATCTGTTATGGTAGTGATACCAGCTACTGATTCCTGTGTCAAAGATGGGAAAAATGATTTGTAGGATTGATAAGTTATATGGATCCATAAGATGTAGAAATTCTAAGGTGCTACTCCTATTTAAGAGGTGTGCCTAGAAGTTAAGATCTTAGCTATATTCATTCTTGCAATTTAAGATATAGCCTGATAGCTAGGATCAATGATGTTGTTCTGAGATCCTAGTTGGATCTATATAGTTTTCTGATTGCTTTTAGTGTTTAAAAAACTTCAATGATGGACTCACCCCACTTGGGTGTTTTTTTGAGCAGTTGAGTATGAGAAAACTCATGAATGCTTGTCTAGCTTAGACAGATAAATCATGTGATGGTCTTTTACTACTCACCACAACAGTGGAGTTGTTCGGGTTGCAATTTTGTTGATCTTGAGGCTTGATCTTGCTGGTTGTGTGGCTAGCCTGATCTGGTGCTTCTCCTGATGCTACTCCTGCTACTTCTAGCTCCTGGACTTGTCCTTGATCTTGCTATCCACCTCTAGGTCCTGCTGGCTTGACGTTGTTCTTGCTATCCACCTGATTTACCCCCTCTTTATGTCACCATCTTGGTGAGATGATCAAGGGTGTGGTTGGTGTGATCTGGTTTGGTTTGGTTTGGCTGCTATGCTTGATGTGCATGCACAAGGAAATGGTGTTGGGGGTGCTTCCCACGACTGTGCTGAGAAGTTTTTTTGTATGGCCTGTTGTTGCTGTGTTGATAGCACACACCATGCATTTAGGTGTGTGTGCTGCCTGTGTGCCTGCTGCACCCTTGTGATATGTTCAGGGATTGAAAGTTACCTTTTATCTGATTACACTTACTTGTCTGGTGAAACTTGCCCCTTCTTGCTGTTTGGAGTTATTTGACTTAAGGCTTAAAATTATGAAAGATTTAGTTCTTTCATATTGGTGAAACTTGCCCCTTAAAGTTTACTCAGTGATGTAAAGTTTGAATAGTGAAAATCACTATTAATACTGAGAGTAACATATTTTAATCCTTGATTTTCTTTCTTTTAGCTTGTGTTTTGTTTTGGAGGTACAAGACTTGGAGATTCAAGATTTAGATTAGGTTTTCTTTTTCTTTATAGAATAGTCCCTTGTAATATTTATTTTATTCTTTTGTAATCTTTATTTTATCCTTTTGTAATAAAGATTGTAATATTACTCAATATATAAATATTATTTTATTTCATGTACTACTATAAATATTCTTGATTAAGTTACCTTTTATAACTTATTTATTGAATAAAGATATGGAATGAATATTGAATTTATTAGTTATGTTATCTTATATAAAGTTTGAGTTACTGATTGCTAATTCTTGATTAAACCAAAACACTCAAACATAATTCTAATTTCTTTTAGATTATAATTCCAACACTCAAGTTTAAATTCAAATTTCATTTCCCAAAACATGCTAATCCACAAAGATCATATCAAAGTTTATTACGATCATTCTTCAAGACTATTCCTAATTTTAAAGAGTGAAAGAAACTTTGATCATTTTAGGTTTTTATTTGGCGAAAAATTTACCCACATTTTTATAGATGAATGCATGTAATTTCACAGATTCCTAAATCTACCCCTCGTTGGTTCCTAAATGCTGGGATGTTATAGACATCCCCCCTTAAATTAAACTTCGTCCTGAAGTTTGTTGAAGTGTACCTGAATAGTTCTAGATAGACTTTTCGTAAATCCTCTTCTTTTTCCCAAGTGGCCTCCCTTTCGGGGTGATGTTCCCACTATACCTTGCAGTATTTGATTGCCCTGTTCCTCAACCCTTTCCAGTTTTCTTCCAAAATTTTATAGGGTTTCTCTACATAGGTCAAATCTGCTTGTAACTCTATCTCTTGATGTGCGATTGCATCGTCCGGAACTTTCAAACATTTGCGAAGTTGTGACACATGGAAAACATTATGAACTTGAGCCAATCTTGATGGTAACTCTAAAGCATAAGCTATAGTCATGTTCTGAATCAGTATCTTGAATGGTCTGATATATCTTGGACTCAATTTTCCTTTAAGTCCGAACCTTTTAACCCCTTTCAGTGGACTTACTTTCAAATATACCATGTCTCCCACTTCTGGATGCCATGATCTTCGACTTTGATCAGCATAACTTTTCTGCCTACTTTGATCTATTTTCAGTCTATCCTTAATCTTATCAATGATATCTTGTTTTTCCTTGATATAGTCTGGCGCAAATTCCTTGCTGCTTCCAGGCTCATACCAACATATTGGTGATCTACATTTCCTTCCATACAGAACTTGATATGGAGCTGCCTTCAGACTACTCAGATAGCTATTATTGTAGGAAAATTCTGCCAATGGTAGATGATCTTCCCATGTACCTCCAAAATCTACTACACAAGACCTTAACATGTCTTCTAGTATCTGGTTTGTTCTTTCTGTTTGACCTCCTATCTCTGGATGATAAGTTGTGCTGAAATCTAACTTTGAACCAAGTGCTTCGTGTAATTGCTTCCAAAATGCTGAAGTAAACACTGATCACCTATCAGTTACAATTCTTTTGGGCACTCCGTGCTTGCTTACTATTTCTTTGATGTAAACTTCTACTAGTCTCTCGGCATTATCCTTCTGATTTACTGGAATAAAATGTGCACTTTTAGTGAGTCTATCCACAATTACCCATATCATATCCTTCATTTAGGTGTCATGGGAAATCCTATGCTGAAGTTCATACCAATTTCCTCCCACTTCCATTCGGGAATTTCCAAAGGTTGCAATGGTCCTGCTAGACTTTGATGTTCGTCCTTCACCCTTTGGAAAGTATGGCATTTAGATACATATTTAGCAATGTCCCTTTTAATGTTATTCCACCAGAATAGTTCTTTCAAATCCATATACATCTTAGTACTTCATGGATGTATAGAATATGGTGTTTCATGTGCTTCTCTGAGTATGACTTCACGAATCTCAGTCACATTTGGAACACAAAGACGGTCTTGAAACCATAAGGACTCATAATCTCCAAGGCGAAAAACTGATGTTTGCCCTTGAGATATCCTCCGAATTTCCTCAACAATGAAGGGATCTTCTGCTTGATGTCTAAAAAATTCGTGCTTAAGATCACTGTCGTGTTCTGCAACTACCTGCATAGTAGCTAATCCTCCAAGAACCTTTGTTCTAATGAATTGAAGCTCTAATCTTTCCAAGTCCATTTGTAACTCTTTTGGTAGCTCCTGATTGCTAGGCTGAATATCTACACTTTTACGACTTAAAGCATCTGCTACAACATTTGCTTTTCCTAGAGTATAGTTGATTGTTAAATAATAATCTTTGATTAGTTCCAACCAACGCTTCTGTCTCATATTCAATTCCTTTTGGGTGAAGAAATATTTAAGACTTTTATGGTCAGTGTATAACTCACATCTAGCTCCATAAAGAAAATGCCTCCATCCTTTCAGCGCAAAGACTACTTCTGCTAACTCTAAATCATGAGTTGGATAGTTGACTTCATGTGGTTTCATTTGTCTTGACCCATCAGAAATCACTTTCTGATCTTGCATTAACACATAACCCAAGCCTTCTTTAGATGCATCACAATATACTGTAAAGTATTTCCCTGTTTCTAGAACTGCTAAGATTGGAGCTGTGGTTAACTTGGTCTTCAACTCCTAAAAACTTGCTTCACACTTATCATACCAATTGAATGGTGTTTTATTTCTTAATAATTTGGTCATTGGTCCCGCTATTTTGGAGAAACCTTCAATGAATCTCCGATAATAACCATCCATCCCCAAGAAACCTCAAATTTGTTTCACATTGGTTGGTGCAGTCCACTCCAATACTGATTGAACTTTGGATGGATTTACATCAATTCCATCTTTACTGATCACATGGCCGAAGAATTCTACCTCATCTAGCCAAAATTCACACTTACTGAACTTAGCATAAAGTTTATGTTCTCTTAAAGTCTGCAATGCTATTCTCAAATGATCAGAATGCTCTTCCTTATCCTTTGAATATATCAGAATATCATCAATGAAGACTATGACGAACTTATCCAAATATGGCATGAAGATTTTGTTCATCAGATTCATGAATATTGCTGGTGCATTGGTCATACCAAATGGTACTACCAGATACTCATGGTGTCCATATCTTGAGACAAATGCTGTCTTTGGAACATCCTCAGGTTTAATTTTTATCTGATGGTATCCAGATCTTAGATCGATCTTAGAAAATACTCCAGATCCTTTCACTTGATCAAACAAATATTGAATCCTTGGTAAATGATACTTATTCTTTATGGTAACATTGTTCAAATTTCTGTAGTCTCCACACATCCTTCTTCCACCAACCCTTTTATCCACAAAGATCACCGGTGTTCCCCATGGGGATACACTTTCCTGAATAAACCCTTTTATGGATAACTCATCAATTTGATCTTTGAGTTCTTTTAATTCTTTTGGTCCCATCTTATATGGTGCTTGAGATATTGGTGTTGTACCTGGAATTAGGTCAACGGTGAACTCTATTTCCTGATCTGGTGGCATTCCAGGTAGCTCTGCTGGAAAAACATCTTGAAACTCATTTACTATAGGAATATCTTCCAATTTGACCTCTTTCATTGAGTTCAACTGCAGATCCACCATGATATGACTGTGCTTATCTTCTTGGTAAACTATCCTTGCTCCACTTGGAGTTTTGATTGAGACAGTTTTCTCCTCACAATTTATCTGAGCCCCATGTTCCATCATCCAGTCCATCCCCACCACTACTGTAATTCCCTTCAAAGGAATCACGTAAAGGTCTGCAAAGAATGTACAACCACAGATCGAGATAACCTGATCTTGTTTAATGTGGCGTACAATCACATTTCCTCCTGCCATAACTACGGTCATAGGGTTTTCTAACGTTGCCCTTCTAATCCCGAACTTAGCACAGAATTCTTCAGAAATGAATGAAGTAGTTGCACCAGTATCAAATAGAACTTTGCCGAGATTGGTAAGGATTTTGAGCGTACCTATCACTGCATGCTCCGAATTATCCACCTCCTCTAGGGTTGTGCAATTCAGCTTCTCGGTAGGTCTGTTCCTCTTGCCATTGTTGTTCTTGGCATTATTTCCTCCTCGATTGGACTGTCCATTTCTTCCACTGGCTTGTCCTCCTCCCTTGGTAGGCCAACCACCTGGTGGTTTGCTCGGACAGTCGGGCTTGATATGCCCCTTCTGACCAAAACTGTAACAGATCACTACAGGCTTTTTTTCATTCCCTCTGGAAATGCCCTGGAATTCCACAGTTATTACAGATAACATTCCTCCTAGGATTGGATTGATTTTCACCACTGCCCTTGTTATTGTTATTGTTACCGTAGGCCTTGTTCCGAGGTTTGAAATCCAGATTGGTTTTAGGTTTACTGCATGAATTCTCTTAGTTTCCTTCTTGGCTCTCTTCCTCCTATCCTCTTGGACATTCTTGTAGTCATCTTCGAAAGTGATAGCCGCATCCAGCAACTACTGATAAGTTTGCTTATTAGCCAACCTTAACTGCATCCTCACAAATGGATTTAACCCACACAGGAAACGCTTCTTCCGCTTCTCTTCTGTGTTAACATCTTCCTCAGCATAACGAGACAGTTGACTAAACTCCCGGATATACTTCATGACACTAGTATATCCCTGCTGAAACTCCTCAAATTCTCTCCGCTTCAACTCCATAACACTCTGCTTGAACTCTTCCCAACTGTACTCCCTTCCAGCGGTTGCATGGCTAACTGATTTTCCCACCATGATGTTGCCGGTCCAGTCAGAAGATGAGTTGCATACCTGAATTTCTCCTCATCATTACAACCTACAGTCTTCAGCTCTCTTTCTGTATCTGCTAGCCAATCTTCTGCATCCATTGGTTCAGGAGCTGATGCAAAAGGTAACGGCCTTTCATTCTGGAAGTCAGAAAGACTCACTCCTCCACCTTCAGGTGCCCTCTAATTTCCAGCTCGTCCCAGCAACTCTTCCATGAACTTGTTCTAGGTCTCTTGCATCATTTGCATACACTGCATAAATTTCTGAGCTCAACTTTACGCACAGAACTAGTCACACAATGAAAATCCAAATAAAATCCAAATATGCATTTCACATATTATACATTACAATATCATAATAATACAAAGTCAGTATAACATATACCATATAGGTATAATCACAACACTACCTCATTTGTCTAACTACCTTATTTCTCGGATTACAATACACGATACTCGATACCTCTAAATAGTTGCCTACTTCTAGTAGTAACTACGCTCATCATACATGCCTGATGTCCAACCGTGATGATAGCGTGGCGTTAAATACGCCGTTTGTGGAACAAATGGGCTTCGGAAGGAACATACTCGATTCAAGTGTCGGACTTGAGTCATTACTCAACCTGAGCGCATTGACTCCCTCCAGCTCAGCTAAAAAGTCTTCAGAAACATATTGAACATTATCTCCCACTTGCATCTCCTGAGCTTCATTCCTTGAGTCGTCAACAGAACAGGCAGATCCTGCTGGTCCCCAGGTGCTCCTTTGTGCAAGATAGTTAAACACTGGATAATGTATATTCCCTGGGTTTTGAGAAGGTGTTGATGATTCAAACACTCTCTCCTCAGGATCCTCTTCTTAATCCTGATTATTTCTGAATATGCTATCTCTACTACTGTTACTAGAGTTAATTCTTGCACCCATCCAGCTAGATTGTCCAACATTTCTGTCAGAACCATCTATGGACATCTGGTGTTCCTGGAATCCTTCAGATGATCCCATTCTCCAGCCATTAGAATTCTCAATAGGAAGTTTTGAATCAGAACCATCCTCTGAACCCTGTGGTACTGCATACCTCATATCCACAGTAGGATCATATATAGGTCCGACCTTGGTGAATAAGGATATGGTGTAAAAGATTCAGGATCTATAGGTATATCCTTAAATTTGGGTTTTGTGCTACTACTCGCTTCCTTATCCAACTGGAATTCTAACTGCTTCCTCCTTTCCGGATTAGTTAGATCCTCTAACATTTCATTTTTATCTTCGACAATCACTTGATGTGTCTTATAAAAAGACGAACGAGTGTTCGGTATCTATCCATAAACTTGGAAGATAACTTAGGATGCTTCTTAACCAAAGTAAGATGATCCGTTCCAGGCTCCGAGTCTATAGAATCATGAGGAATTACAGAAAATGTGCTACCTTCTAACTCCTTGGCTTTATGCTCCCGGATATTAGCTATCGCCTCCACAACAGTAACATGATATGCTGCTAAGTGACTCCTACCTTCACCTATAGGAAAATCGTGATACAATCCAAGATCCTCTAGAAGTTGGATACTCACAGGATACTTGGATAACATTCGACCATCATAATAGGTTATTGTATTCACTGGAATTCTAGTTGGACAACTAAAAATATTTAAAAGTTGATGAAGTTGGTCTGTGAATGATCCTTAACAATCATCAAGAGTCTCCTCTTTCCTTACCAAAGTCTATTTTGGAAACTTTGGTGCTATAGCTCTATATATAAGAAAAATATTTTTATTAGTAACCAATAATATATTGCATCATATCAAAGAATTATCGCACTAAAACATATAACGGAATATTCTCATTTGAATACCCATTATATGTCTTTTAGAGAATTATTTATCGTTGCTACACACTCCTACAGGTAATACCCTTTCCTAGGTTTCCAACCTAAGGTCAAATCAATTTTCTCTGATACCAACTGCGGTGACCCAACATACCACTGCATGTGTAGTACACTATAGTCGTTGACATGACATCCACATAACACCGTTCTGTAAATATCACATCCCTCAGAGTGGTACAACAGAAACATTGCGGGTCCATATTACAACATTCACACATTATTATTATTACAATACCAGAAGTTCAATACTTCAAAAATATTCAACTTACAAACCAAAATATAAAGTGTTTCAGAGGAATTCAAAAGTTGCAACTCCAACTAGGAGTTGAGCTCAGCAGCTTATTCTGTATGGTTCATGATGCTTGGCTCCATCGGTCACTACTAACTAGGGTACTTAGTTGGACTCGTTGTCATCGACACCATAGCGGATTTCGTAATCCACTCCTTCAACACCTCCTGACAGACCAGGCTCCTCGTAGAACACATCTTCTTGGCATTCGGCTGCATACATTGGCGTATCTTCGGGATCCTCAGAGTCTAAGCAAGGGATCAAAGAAAAGGACGAGTAACAGCGTTACCCAGCAAGTTCATTATATGAAAGGTGGGAAGTTTGATGCTCTAACTACCACCTCAGACTATAACTCCTTAGCACTATGCAATTTTTGTAAATCTTTCTTCAAAGATTGATTTTATTATGAAAATCTATGACCATCATCTTTCACAGGTTGACCAGAACTTTCATAGAGTTCCTTTCCTGTCGTGTTCGTAGCTCCTTCCCTGAATAGTGAGTAACAAGTTACAGTTATTACACTCTGTAGAGGTGCGTTACTTTACCCATGAGAGATCAACTCCTTGTTGCAAAACTGGGCGTACTTTCCCGTCCACAATTCCATGATGTGGGGCCCAGTAGGTGATCCAAGCCAATCACTGCCCCCTTCGCGACCTCGTATGCCTCCTTGGTGTACACCATGCCCACATATTGAATTATGTCAATGGTTTGTATAGACCGTTAGATGCCAGAACTATCATGGGACGTTGAGGGCTTGCACCCATATGCTGCATATACTCTACGAAATACCAATTAATATGCACGCTACGAGGATAACAGCCACAACCTGCCCATCCGGCTACATGCGAGAGGAAGAAGATACAGTTGACTTCTCTGTCCCATTCCAAATCTCATGGCTAACGCGTGATATACGACGCTAGAATCACTGATGTCATGGGTTATTAAGTCCCTAATTGATCATCACTGTTGCAAATAGAACCCTAAGTTCTATTGCTCCATTATATCATCACTTGGGATGATATCTAAGATTTCTTTATTTGTGAAAATAATATTTTCTTTCTTTGGAGTATATATGATAACACACAATTTGCAAATACTTTGATAATGACTCTTCAAAGGACATAAGCAAGTGATGAACTTGAATTGTGATTGCAAAGTAGTGAAGTCGGATGCTTGCACTGGACCTTGAGCTTCTATGTCTACAAAACATCATTATTGCCTGGTAAGGACAATATTTAAAGAAGCAAAATGATTATGGAATGTAATGTAATGCATTATTTAGCTTTGTGTGTATTCTCCCCCATTATTTAAATTATAAAAATTCTTTTTAATAATAAAGAATTTATAAATATTATTTTTTAATATTTATTGAATATTGTATTCTTTTATTTTATTTCATTTTATTTGAATTTTATTTATTTAATAATTCCTTTAAGAATTATCATTTAAATAACAAAATTTGATATTAAATATTTGTTTAGTATTTTTCTAAAATACTACAATAGTAATATATAATTAAAGTGATTTTTATTTATTTTTATCATCTTTCAATAATTTTATAAAATTCCATAAGGAATATATATATTACAAAATTCTTAATAAAAATTATATGCCTAAAATTTTATTTCTTAATTCATTTAGATAATTTGGATTATTATGAATCCAAAAATATTTTATTTATAATTTTTGGATTTTTATTTTATTTTCTAGAATTTATTTAAATTCACGGGCATTTTGGTCTTTTCCTAATTATTAAAAAATGGCTTTAGGTGATTGGGCTGATTGTGTTGGGTTTATTGGGCCCTTGTGACTCAATTGGCAGAACCAAATGACTCCTCGAAGGGGTCTTGGCCCAACCAACCAACACTCTCTTTGTCACTCTCTCATTCTCATCTCTCTTCTCCTCCCCCGACCCCGTGGTCGGCTATGCCACCGCCGGCGATTCACGCTGCCGTGGACCTCCCCGGCTGCCGCCATGATGTATAGGGTGGTTGTTCACCCCTCTCCACCTTCCTGTCCAACTCAATTTTGACCTGGGGCCCTCCTGTGGCCAGACCGGCTCCGTCCCGAACCCTAGGGTTTGGGGTGGTGCTGGTGTTGTCACCGCCGCTGCTCCCGTTTGTTGTGGTGGTGTTCCTCGCCTTCAGGCATGGCTGTGGTTGTCGCCTCGGCGTGGTTTGGGTCACAACGCCCCCTTGGGGTGCTCCCCGTGCCGCCGTGCTGGTCGACACCCTTTGCTTCCTCTTCTCGCCCACAGCGACAACCTTCAATAAGTTATCCTTTTGTTCCCCTCGTGTCCTCTGTGCTATGCCACCCTATGCTATGTGTTTGTAGTGGCTACTCCTTGCTAGTTGTTAGGTCCTGATTAGGGTTTTTTGTTCTGCTTAGGGTTCATATTCCTCTGTTGATTAAATATCCGATGATTTGGATCATGTATTAATGATCCCTAAGCATGATGAGTGGTTGTTTGCTGTGGATTACTTCTTATGGTTGGCTTTGGTGAGGCTAGTGGCTTACCTGATTAATTCCACTAGTAATTTTGATATGGTTCAGCTGATAATGTTATTGTAGAATCATTACTTTAGAGATTCTAGTGATTTGGGAGCTCACCACTGTCATTAGTTGGTTATTGATAGTGATTTTTGAGTGATGAAGTCACTGTATCTGTATTTGTTGGCTTATGGATGCATATACAGTTTGAGATTAACTTGTATCTTAAAGTGATGTTATGTATATGTATATTCCTTGAAATGATTCTTGTGATTAGTATCAGGAAAATGATTTGTATATTTCTGTGAGTGTATCTGTGAAAGCTAGATGACTAATATGCTTGGTTTAGAAGTTGTTCTTGTGACACCATCCTAGTATGGCAGACAAGACTAGGTTCTATTACTTGGGTTGATTTTGTTTAAGCTTAATATTAGCTTGATATCAGAGATAAGTGGAACTTCTTTCCTTGAATCCCTAAAACCTATGATGTTGGTCTGAGGTTTAGGGACTAGGTCCTTATCTTGTTGTTCCTCATGGATCTGTTCTGGTAGTGATACCAGCTATTGATTTCTGTGTGAAAGTTGGGAAAAATGATTTGTAGGCTTGATAAGTTATATGGATCCATAAGATGTAGAAATTCTAAGGTGCTACTCCTGTTTAAGAGGTGTGCCTAGAAGTTCAGATCTTAGCTATATTCATTCTTGGAATTTAAGATATAGCCTAATAGCTAGGATCAATGATGTTGTTCTGAGATCCTAGTTGGATCTATATAGTTTTCTGATTGCTTTTAATGTTTAAAAAACTTCAATGATGGACTCACCCCACTTGGGTGTTTTTCTGAGAACTTGAGTATGAGACAACTCATGAATGCTTGTCTAGCTTAGACAGATAAATCATGTGATTGTCTTTTACTAATCACCACAATAGTGGAGTTATTGGGGTTGCAATTTTTTTGATCTTGTGGCTTTATCTTGCTGGTTGTGTGGCTAGCCTGATCTGGTGCTTCTCCTGATGCTACTCCTGCTACTTCCAGCTCCTGGACTTGTCCTTGATCTTGCTATCCACCTCCTAGTCCTATTGGCTTGACCTTGTTCTTGCTATCCACCTGATCTACCCCCTCCTTATGTCATCATCTTGGTGAGATGATCAAGGGTGTGGTTGGTGTGATCTGGTTTGGTTTGGTTTGGTTTGGTTTAGCTACTGTGCTTGATGTGTATGCACAAGGAAATTGTGTTGGGGGTGCTTCCCAAGGCTGTGGTGAGCAGTTTTGTTTGTATGGCCTGTTGTTGCTGTGTTCACAGCACACACCATGCATTTAGGTGTGTGTGCTGCCTGTGTGCCTGCTGCACCCTTGTGGATATGTTCAGGGATTGAAAGTTACCTTTTATCTGATTACACTTACTTGTCTGGTGAAACTTGCCCCTTCTTGCTGTTTGTAGTTATTTGACTTATGGCTTAAAATTATGAAAGATTTAGTTCTTTCATATTGGTGAAACTTGCGCCTTAAAGTTTACTCAGTGATGTAATGTTTGAACAGTGCAACTCACTGTCAATACTGAGAGTAACATATTTTAATCCTTGATTTTCTGTCTTTTAGTTTGTGTTTTGTTTTGCAGGTACAAGACTTGGAGATTCAAGATTTAGATTAGGTTTTATTTTTCTTTATAGAATAGTCCCTTGTAATATTTATTTTATTCTTTTGTAATCTTTATTTTATCCTTTTGTAATAAAGATTGTAATATTACTCAATATATAAATGTCCTTTTATTTCATTTACTATTATAAAGATTCTTGATTAAGTTACCTTTTGTAACTTATTTATTGAATAAAGATATGGAATGAATATTCAATTTATTGGTTATTTTATCTTATTTAAAGTTTGAGTTACTGATTGCTAATTCTTAATTAAATCAAATAACTCAAACATAATTCTAATTTCTTTTAGATTATAATTCCAACACTCAAGTTTAAATTCAAATTTCATTTACCAAAACACACTAATCCACAAAGTTCATATCAAAGTTTATAACGATCATTCTTCAATACTATTCCTAATCTTAAAGAGTGAAAGAAACTTTGATTACTTTAGGTTTTTATTTGGCGAAAAAATTTCCCACATTTTTACAGATGAATGCATGTAATTTTACAGATTCCTAAATCTACCCCTCATTGGTTCCTAAATGATGGGATGTTACATCATGCTGAGTCCTAAAATCCTCTTAATGAAGTGATACTCTTACACATTTTTACCCACCCTTCCTCTGAGCTATTTGCACTCAGGAATGTTGCGTGTGTGTAATGATGTGGCCATTCGAGATTCCTAGCAATTTATATTGCTTTGAACTCAAAGGACATTTGTATCATTCTTAGGGTGATTGGTTAACCCTATCACTAAGCAAAGGATGATTGTGCTACCAAGTCCGTTATTTTAGTGCACTCTCTTCGGTCAAAGAGTTAGGCTTATGCTGAAACTCTGAGACTATGTCATCTTTCCTTACCAACAAAGTTCCCTCTCAAACTAAGTGACATATCGATGGTTCGTGATATTCTAGATGTCTACTAGAAGTATTGCCCTGTTTCCATATGACCGTTGTAACATCCCAAATTTTTTCCTAATTTTGGAATGTGAAATAAATAAATAACTTTGATTGATTGTTTGACTATGTTGAAAATTCTCAAAGAGAAGAAACTTTTAGAATAGAAAATCCTCTCAACCTTGAATTCAAAATCTTATATTCTTTGTTATGACGTAAGTAGCCATATAGGCAAAAGGGCATGGATTGATTATGGATTGTAGAATTGGTGTGCAAGATTTCAAAATGAAAATCATGAAGCATTCATAAGCATTTCATTACATCCATGCAAAGTTCTCACAAACTGAATCCAAATCCTGGTATCTAAATCCTATAGTTAATTCGCCCAAATGTTCCTAAAGGTAATTAAATTGACTTTATAAAACCCATTGTTGCTAAGGCATAAATTATTGATAATTATAGCCTAAAAAGATCCAATTAATATTACAAAATTTTAGAAACAAAATTGAGCTCATTTGGAGCTATTATGAAAAAGTTATGCAACAAATACAAACACATAAAGATATAAATAAAATGAAATATACAAAGATTTATGAATCCTATATTTGCAAACTAGTAAAAAGATTATAAATATGATCCTACAATGATCTATTCGATTTTAGAAAAATTTAGAAACAAGAATCATATCATTTGGAGTTCGTATGCAAAAGATATGAGGGAAACAAGTAAATAGAAAAAGAAAAAGAAAAAAAAACTAACGGGCCGGCGCCCCAGCTAGCAGACCGAGCCAGCACGCACGTACACAGAAGGGATTGATCGGTTGCTTTAAAAATCGTGCGAATCAGTTTTTCTCTAACCTATCTCTATTCAAACTCTCATAACTTTTTATCTACAACTCTGAATCGACTTCCGTTTGTTCTTACATGTTCCCTACTCCAATACCTATCTCTACACCATCCTAAATCTCCATATAAACTCGTGGAGCTACAGTTGTACGAGTTTCTATTCCCGAAATCCCGAATCTACACATGTCCGAATCTTATTTCGCTTTTTGACCCATCTAGACTTCGTTGTTTGCCTTCGGCCAAAAAACGAAAGTTGTAGAACTCGTCGAAATCTTTCGATCCTGACAAACCTTACCTCTTTTCATCCACCACAGCCGGAGAATTTCGCTTCGCAATATTTCAGATCTAACGGTGTAAATCCAAGATGTACTCGCGCTCGTTTCTTCAAATCCAAATTCCTTTGGTGAGAAGGTAGGACTAATGATTCCCCACAACTTTCATGTTCTAAGTTTTTCAATTTGACAGACAGATTTGTCTCTCTAACCCAGATCTGTTTCTTGTCTATTCTGAGCCAAAATCGGGTCAATCTCCTCTCCTAACCACTGGATCTCATCCCAACGGCCAAGATTAGATCGATTCCTCGAAGGGGTACGAGCCAACCAGATCTCGCCACGTGTCAATGTCAGGTCAGCATCTAATCCCAGTCAGCATGCAAAGTCAACCTGTCCAGTCAGCGAAATATTCTCTGGAATATTCCGCTCGAATTTAAAATTGCACATTATAGATCTAACTTGTAAAATTCATTAGAAATTCATACAACATCTAAAAATTACGTATAATATAGCAAATTGAAGATAATTTTATGTAGAATCATCTTATCAGAATAGATCTAACTTTTACTCTACGTGGTTACTGCAGTAATTTAATTAGTTTTAATGTTCTTTTAGATAAATTTAAATTATCTGTAACTCCAAAAAATATGAACAATATATCAAATTGAAGCTACTATAATGTAGATTAATAATATCTGGTTGGATCCAGCATTTGCGGATTATTTACCCCGTAGTGATTTAATTAGTTTTAATGGCTTTAGAAATCATTAAATTCATAGCAAATTATTTGCATATCACAAAAATATAAATAATATACCGATGGAAAGCTGGTTCCATGTAGATCATCAATATGCAGTTAGTTCAGCCTTTGACTATAAGGTTTTGCCGTGAAGAATTAAATGGTTTAATGACCTATTTAGAGTAATAAATTCATAAGAAAATAAATGTTGCTCAGAAAATTACAAATAAAATGTCCCTGGAATCACAATTCTGTGGAGATTACAGATATAATTTTAGTTTGATTTTGAGGCAAAAGAAACTGTATGAATCATTTAAAACCCATTAAACACTATTTAAATCATACAAAAAGATCTATAACTGCAATTAGGGTGAATTCAACGCCTACTGGTTCGTATTAACGTCCTATATCCAGTAAACCCAAGAAACAAATTTAAGTTGACAGTTAGTATAGGCGTTACAACAGAACTATCAAAACCCTTATATTGGCAAGTAATTATTAATAACAAGTACCCTATTGCTTTAATTGATCTCATACATGCATCATATGATCTATTAATGCTCAGAGAACTAAATGTAAGCATTGTAACATATTAAACCATCATGCATGTTTTTGATCATCCTTGTTGTGTTTGCTATGTTTGCATTTGTTTTGATTGGAACTACCTTGTCCTTGTATTAGATTGTTCGGAGAGTGCGATTACTGCGGAGAAATACAATCAACACCCATATTATCAACAGAAGGCAAGTTACACCACTTGTTCATAATTTTTGTCCGAGTTTTGATTCTATGCATGTGATCTTCAAAATTCTGTAGTATGCATGTGTAGGATGTTCTAGTAGAATTTTTCCTTAGTATTATTTTGCAAGTGCGATGATTTTGTAGTATGCCATGAGTAGCTCTATACTTAGGATTTCCCCTCCTAATAGGTTCCCCTGTTTTTCTAAGTATGGCTTGCTATGCTATATATATGTAAAGTACCATTGGGGGGTTCAAAACACAATGAATTTTTCTAAGTATAAAGGCTCTCTTGAGCAAACTTTTCTTCTCAAATCCACTTCAAAATATAACTAAGTTTTCTTCTGGGCGGAATGGTTGTCGGGACAACGAGTGAGATTTTGGTGGAGGACGGCCGCCTAGTAATCAAAGAAGTCTGCCATGTTTCAGAATTCAGAAGCTTCCAGTGCAACCACAATACATATGGGCTCTATCTTGGCCTAGTACTTAGTGGGAAACCTCACCTGGGTACCAACATTTGGAGGTTCTTGGCATGGTTGGATCCAGAAGGTAGAGGGGCTACTAAGGAAAAGCCTCGCCATGGTCTTGTCTATAAAAGGACTTGATCGTGGATTGTGGATAAAGTGCACAAACTCTCGAGAGTATTGCAATCTGATCGATCAGCCGTGTTCACGGAAACAGAACAACATTGAGCATCTGAAGGATGGAGCCTCTGAAGGATCTTCCTCTCTCTTTTCTAAACAATGTTTTGAAACCCCATGGCGTGAGTAATATCGCCAATGGGTGGGATTTTGGGAACTTGGTGCGTAATATCCAAGTGTCACTTGGTGAGTAATATCCAAGTGTTTGGTTGTTTGGACACTTGGTGAGTAATATCCTCGTGTGCCATTCGACCCTATGTTATCTAAGAAAATGTTTACAAAGTAGGGTAAAACTCTCTCTCCGTTTTCACTCCATACTTAGTGAAGATTAGATTTATGCAAATGAACTCCAAAGCCTAAACTAGCCTTGCATGTAGAGTTAGTCTTTCCTTCCTTGGTGTAATTTGCCAATACATTCAAAGTATTGACCCAACTTGTTGGCTGCACGTTTCATGTGCAGAATTTCGGAGATCGTTGAAAGGTGCGCTAGGATCGCGGGTCTTTACTCAACCTGCCTGTGGAATTGATGGGACTCATGTTGTATATTTTTCGCTTTTGTTGTAATAATGTAAACTCTGGATTATTTGATTCATGTAATAAAGACTTGTCTTTTAAATGATATTCCATCGACTGTGAGTGCTAGCTATTGACCCAGGGACTAGCATGTTATTCACAGGGACATAGGATCCTTACCGATCCGAGGTCGCTACAGATGGTATCAGAGCATAAGTTGAGTGTAGATCGTGACCCAAGACATGGAAAAACCTTAGGACAAATATTTTCTAAAGTTATTTCAGAAAACTCTCATACTTCTCATCATCTACCTTTGGGGTTTAAAAATTTCTTAAGTCTCTTCTTTTCAACATTAGAAAATGACCACTACACACTTCAAGAAGAAACTTTTCTCAAGATTACCTTTTCAAAGAAGATCATCTCAATGTCTGAATTAAGTCGGGACTTGAAGACCTCCATGAAAGATGTTCCAGGACTGAATCTACGAGATTGAAGACTTCAAGGCTACAAGCACCAAAGACTTCAAAGGCCTTAAGTCAATGTTATTAACTAAAGAACTCGAAAGATTGAAGATTATAAAGAACATGAAGACTAACAAGAGCACGAAGACTTTTGGAGACTCGAAGCCTCGAAGATTCCAAGTGACCTATTAGGAACCAAATCCGAATAAGATTTCGCTAAATATAGATGCGACAAATTGTTTGCTATCTTGTATGGTTTATTACCTTAGCTAATGAAAACCTATTTTCTAAATAAAATTTCTTGTATGGGTTATTCTTCTTCTTCCATACTCTATTCGTTCCTACTCTAAACCTTGGTCGACTCGACAGATGGACCATATCAATAATAAGGACAAGGAACTTAACTTCACTATGCGTAAGAGCCACACCGATGCAAAGAAGTGAATGCACCAGGTTGAAGAAAGAATGAAGAATTTCAACATTGAAGCCAATAGAATGGTTCATTATGCCACTCAATTCCTAAAGGGTGAGGCTGCAACCTGGTGGGAGATGCAACACGCCATTAATGATCATCAAGGGATGATATCTTAGGAAGAATTTAAAGAGGTTCTACTACAATCTCGTCTCGTCACTCGTATACCAAAAACCAAAGAAGTTGAAGTCCCAAAACAATCAGCTTGCACGATCTGTGGAAAAGTAGGGCATACCTCCAAGGAGCATCGTGATCAGTGCCCCTACCGTGAAGAAAGTCACCCATCTGAAGAATGCCCCACCTCTGAAGTTACATGCTTCTTGTGCGAAGGGACCAACCACAACCCCTCGCAATGTCACCTCTACCCGATAGTACAACAAGTGAATCAGCAAGTTAGAGATGGATTGTGCCACATCATGTTATCCTTACCAAGGAAGCGGAAGGACCTAAGCAAAGTCATATGCTTCAAGTGTCACAAATCCTGGCCATTATGCTGTTGGTTGTCGAGAACAGGATAATGTGGCTGTAAAGGATGAAAACAATGATGGTAATGGTAATAGATGCAGCAACAAGAAGCCCAAGAAGGATCCTAGCCAGGTGACATGCTACAAGTGTGGCGAAACAGGGCATTACTCGTCAAATTGTCCTGAAAAAAGGAAGAATGGAAGTGGCAAAGGAAATGTCAATGGAAAAAAAGCCCAATCCGTCCATCAGTCTACGATGAATTATGTTGGTATGAGTTAAGCTTACAAATCATTTTACCAGGAGAACCCAACAATTACAATCTTTTAAGGGTGGTAGTACCCTAGTGTGAACCAAACCTATTTCTTCCTAGCTTTCTTGAATCTCGAGGACGAGATTCCTTTTAAGGGTGGCAGTCTGTAACATCCCAATTTTTTTCCTAATTTTGGAATGTGAAATAAATAAATAACTTTGATTGATTGTTTGACTATGTTGAAAATTCTCAAAGAGAAGAAACTTTCAGAATAGAAAATCCTCTCAACCTTGAATTCAAAATCTTATATTCTTTGTTATGACATAAGTAGCCATATAGGCAAAAGGGCATGGATTAATTATGGATTGTATAATTGGTGTTCAAGATTTCAAAATGAAAATCATGAAGCATTCATAAGCATTTCATTACATCCATGCAAAGTTCTCACAAACTGAATCCAAATCCTGGTATCTAAGTCCTATAGTTGATTCGCCCAAATGTTCCTAAAGGTAATTAAATGGACTTTATAAAACCCACTGTTGCTAAGGCATAAATTATTGATAATTATAGCCTAAAAAGATCGAATTAATATTACAAAATTTTAGAAACAAAATTGAGCTCATTTGGAGCTATTATGAAAAAGTTATGGAACAAATACAAACACATAAAGATATAAATAAAATGAAATATACAAAGATTTATGAATCCTCTATTTCCAAACTAGTAAAAAGATTATAAATATGATTCTACAATGATCTATTCGATTTTAGAAAAATTTAGAAACAAGAATCATATCATTTGGAGTTCGTATGCAAAAGATATGAGGAAAACAAGTAAATAGGAAAAGAAAAAAACTAACGGGCCGGCGGCCCAGCTAGCAGACCGAGCCAGCACGCACGTACACAGAAGGGATCGATCGGTTAGTTTAAAAATCGTGCGAATCAGTTTTTCTCTAACCTATCTCTATTCAAACTCTCATAACTTTTTATCTACAACTTCGAATCGACTTCCGTTTGTTTCTACTTGTTCCCTACTCCAAGACCTATCTCTACACCATCCTAAATCTCCATATAAACTCGTGAAGCCACAGCTGTACGAGTTTCTATTCCCGAAATCCGAATCTACACATGTCCGAATCTTATTTCGCTTTTTGACCCATCTAGACTTCGTTGTTTGCCTTCGGCCAAAAAACGAAAGTTGTAGAACTCGTCGAAATCTTTCAATCCTGACAAACCTTACCTCTTTTCATCCACCACAGCCGGAGAATTTCGCTTCACAATATTTCAGATCTAACGGTGTAAATCCAAGATGTACTCGCGCTCGTTTCTTCAAATCCAAATTCCTTTGGTGTGAAGGTAGGACTAATGATTCCCCACAACTTTCATGATCTATGTTTTTCAATTTGACATACATATTTGTCTCTCTAACCCAGATCTGTTTCTTGTCTATTCTGAGCCAAAATCGGGTCAATCTCCTCTCCTAACCACTAGATCTCATCCCAACGGCCAAGATTAGATCGATTCCTCAAAGGGGTACGAGCCAACCGGATCTCGCCACGTGTCAATGTCAGGTCAGCATCTAATCCCAGTTAGCATGCAAAGTCAACCTGTCCAGTCAGCGAAATATTCTCTGGAATATTCCGTTCGAATTTAAAATTGCATATTATAGATCTAACTTGTAAAATTCATTAGAAATTCATACAACGTCTAAAAATTATGTATAATATATCAAAATGAAGATAATTTTATGTAGAATCATCTTATCAGAATAGATCCAACTTTTACTCTACGTGGTTACTGTAGTAATTTAATTAGTTTTAATGGTCTTTTAGATAAATTTAAATTATCTGTAACTCCAAAAAATATGAACAATATATCAAATTGAAGCTACTATAATGTAGATTAATAATATCTGGTTGGATCCAGCATTTGCGGATTATTTACCCCGTAGTGACTTAATTAGTTTTAATGGCTTTAGAAATCATTAAATTCATAGCAAATTATTTGCATATCACAAAAATATAAATAATATACCGATGGAAAGCTGGTTCCATGTAGATCATCAATATGCAGTTAGTTCAGCCTTTGACAGTAAGGTTTTGCCGTGAAGATTTAAATGGTTTAATGGCCTATTTAGAGTAATAAATTCATAAGAAAATAAATGCTACTCAGAAAATTACAAATAAAATGTCCCTGGAATCACAATTCTGTGGAGATTACAGATATAATTTTAGTTTGATTTTTAGGCAAAAGAAACTGTATGAATCATTTAAAACCCATTAAACACTATTTAAATCATACAAAAAGATCTATAACTCCAATTAGGGTGAATCCAACGCCTACTGGTTCGTATTGACGTCCTCTATCCAGTAAACCCAAGAAACAAATTTAATTCGATAGTTAGAATAGGCGTTACAACAGAACTATCAAAACCCTTATATTGGCAAGTAATTATTAATAACAAGTACGCTATTGCTTTAATTGATATCATACATGCATCATATGATCTACTAATGCTCAGAGAACTAAATGTAAGCATTATAACATATTAAACCATCATACATATTTTTGATCATCCTTGTTGTGTTTGCTATGTTTGCAATTATTTTGATTGGAACTACCTTGTCCTCGTATTAGATTGTTCGAAGAGTGCGATTACAGCGGAGAAATACAATCAACACCCATATTATCAACATAAGGCAAGTTACACCACTTGTTCATAATTTTTGTCCCAGTTTTGATTCTATGCATGTGATCTTCAAAATTCTGTAGTATGCATGTGTAGGATGTTCTAGTAGAATTTTTCCTTAGTATTATTTTGCAAGTGCGATGATTTTGTAGTATGCCATGAGTAGCTCTATACGTAGGATTTCCTCTCCTAATAGGTTCCGCTGTTTTGCTAAGTATTGCTTGCTATGCTATATATATGTAAAGTACCGTTGGGGGGTTCGAAAGACAATGAATTTTTCTAAGTATAAAGACTCTCTTGAGCAAACTTTTATTATCAAATCCACTTCAAAATAAAACTAAATTTTTTTCTTGGTGGAATGGTTGTCAGGACAACGAGTGAGATTTTGGTGGAGGACGGCCGCCCAGTAATCAAAGAAGTCTGCCATGTTTCAGAATTCAGAAGCTTCCAGTGCAACCACAATACATATGGGCTCTGTCTTGTCCTAGTACTTAGTGGGAAACCTCACCTGGGTACCAACATTTGGAGGTTCTTGGCATGGTTGGATCTAGAAGGTAGATGGGCTACTAAGGGAAAGCCTCGCCATGGTCTTGTCTGTAAAAGGACTTGATCGTGGATTGTGGGTAAAGTGCACAAACTCTCGAGAGTATTGCAATCTGATCGATCAGCCGTGTTCACGGAAACAGAACAACATTGAGCTTCTGAAGGATGGAGCCTCTGAAGGATCTTCCTCTCTCTTTTATAAACAAAATTTTGAAACCCCATGGCGTGAGTAATATCGCCAATGGGTGGGATTTTGGGAAATTGGTGCGTAATATCCAAGTGTCACTTGGTGAGTAATATCCAAGTGTTTGGTTGTTTGGACACTTGGTGAGTAATATCCTCATGTGCCATTGGACCCTATTTTATCTAAGCAAATGTTTACAAAGTAGGGTAAAACTCTCTCTCCCTTTTCTCTCCATACTTAGTGAAAATTAGCTTTATGAAAATGAACTCCAAAGCCTAAACTATCCTTGCATGTAGAGTTAGTCTTTCCTTCCTTGGTTTAATTTGCCAATACATTCAAAGTATTGACCCAACTTGTTGGATGCACGTTTCATGTGCAGAATTTCGGAGATCGTTGAAAGGTGCGCTAGGATCGCGGGTCTTCACTCAACCTGCTAGTGGCATTGATGGGACTCATGTTGTATATTTTTCACTTTTGTTTTAATAATGTAAACTCTGGATTATTCGATTCATGTAATAAAGACTTGTGTTTTACATGATATTCCATCGACTGTGAGTGCTAGCTATTGATCCAGGGACTAGCATGTTAATCACAGGGACTTAGGATCCTTACCGATCCGAGGTCGCTACATCCGTGATGCCAAGTTCTTGAGTAAGCAGGTTCTCTAAACTGCTCATTTCTCGAAGGACCCGTACTGGGTACCCCTGAGTTAGTTGGTTGAGCTTAAACAACAACTTCGAGAGTTGTAAGAAAAAATTTCTATTCAACTTTGTTCTTTTAAAGGGATGTCTAGTTCTACTCATGCTGAAGTAAGATAGTATGTCCTTCGTGGATATGTTATCTTCCCTCCTTTGATTTTATTTGTGCAATCATCAAATCAAACTCGGTTCTAAGGACAATATTGATGGTGTATCTACTTGTGATGTTTCACCTAGGTACATATTCATGTCTTTGGTCTGACCAGTACCTCTACCTTGTTTATACAACATATGAGTCCATCTTCTTGGAGTGTCCCAATAGGTTTGTTGTTGATCCCATCAATGACATCCTTATTTTCTCCACGATATACGAGATTTATATGGAACAGTTGGCATTAATGTTGCAAACTTTTGAGAACCATCTTTGTGTTATCTCGAAGTATGTGCTCTGGAAGTTAGAAGTAACCTTCTGTGATTCACGCGCAAAATGTTGAAAGATGTCCACGTGGATTGGAGTAGAGATGTCTTTGTTTCCTCGGGAATCATTTCAAGTTAGTCAAGCATGTGCAAAGAATTCTTGATATGGTAAGGTTAATAAGAAGTCCAACAAAATTAATTGATTTATTCACGGAAGATAAGAAGTCCAACAAAACTTTGATATCCTCCTAAATGTTTGTTAACACGGATTCAATTGTGTTTCATTGCAAATAACTCATGTAGGTGCAACTGTCGTCTGATAACTTGCTATCACATGGGTTCCGCAATCTATCTCATCTTTTGGAGTTTGACATTGAAGTCCATGTCCTGAGAATCTAGTGACTTTACTTCTGTGTAAATTTTGTAGACTTTATATTCAGATATGCTGAGTCTGAAGTATCTTTACACTTAACCAAGACTGAATCTCAAACAACAATAATGATTGGTGTTCCTCAAGGTTATGACGTAGGTCCATTGTAACTCTGGCAAGATTGATGAAGTGGTTGACACAATCATTCGAAACACATATTTCCATACTCGCTTGAATCAGCAAAAACAATCAATCCTCATGAGGCTTCTTCTATGACTAATTATAGGAGTTGTGCTTAAGGTTTCCTTTGTAAAAAAAGTCTGACCTTTACTTGATGACTAATTAAAGGCTTGTCAGTAGCCTGATATCTGTGTTTCAACATCAAGGAGAACATTTAAAGAAGTGTTGTTCAACTTCTCTCGGTCGATCCTCTGGATCCTTTTATGATGGCAAGAGTCTTGTTATGCTAAGTACTTGGAGTCTGAGAATGAAGTTTCTTTCTTCTTGTGTCATCAGGAATCTTCTTAACTATTCATCTAGGTGGTGTAAAGTCATATCACGATCTTTGGCAAGGATTTCGATAAAGTTAGATGAATAAAGAGTTTCCTCCCTGTTTTCTTAAACATGTTCAAAGAGCAACCATGATTTTGGTAACCAACAGTTCCTCTTGTTACATGTTCCTTGTGGCTCTTACGAGTCCTCTCCACCAAAACACCTTTCTTTCTTAGCCTTCTGTTGAATGAAAGAGTGACCCTTCTATGTCAAAAATAGTTCAGCAACTTGGTTTTGTTGGTATCTATCTTTTACACCTATAAATCTCAATTAAGTTGTTTAGTAGAGGTTTACCTCTTGAAGTCTGCGTATCTTTTTCCATCTGTTGCAAGTTCCTTCCCTTAGAAGTTTACCTTTTCTGCAAGCTCCATGGTCTCAATCCTTATGAATACCAGCTATTTGTCACTTTGAAACCTTATCCTTTTGTTTCCACCGTTACCTTGGCATTTTTCATGTCGTTGGCTCCAGAGATGTTCGTGAAGCATCTATCAATGAGTTAACCATGAGATACTCAGTTTGTGGTTCCTTGTCATTCCCTATCTTCCTTAATGTGAGAAGCCACCTCGAAGATTACGAAGCACTTCATTCATTCAATAATGGTGGCATGGATCAACCTCTTCGAGAAGATCGTTGAAGTTTAGTGTAACCTTGTTCCTTCTATCTTCCTACCTAGGAATCTCGGGACGATATTCTTTTAAGGGGGATAGAATTGTAACAACCCTATCTTTATTAAATAATAATTATGATTTGATTGTGCATTCATGAGCATCATCTACTAAAATGTGCATTAAAGAAGTAAAGCAAAACTCTAAACCCTAGATTTCCCTCTCTATTTGAAACACATTCAAAATGGGTTTGAATTTTGAAAACTACAAAAATTATGCAGCCCAAATTGTTTATGAAGGGTCCCTGTAATATTTTGAAATGTTTATAAAAGTCTCTTGTATTTTGAACCTATTCAAAACAAATTATAAATGAAAAATACAAATAGAAAAACAGAAAACAGAAAAGAAAAAGAATCTGCAAAGAAAAACACTTTCCTAACCTATCTGGGCTGAGCCCATCTCTCTCTCCCTCTCTCTCTGCCGCTCAGCGCTTCAGCGCACCCGCAGCCACCCCAGGAGCGGCCCACCCAGGATTGTACCGCTTCGGCCTTCGCTTTCGTTGTCTTCCTTCAGCAGGCGCACTGCTCGGTGTCGTCGCCGGCGCCGTCGATCCCGCCGCCAGCTCCCTGCCGTCCATCACGCCCTAGGAAGGGATAAGATCGCCGCGTCGACACCTTGGCCGTCCTCATCCACTCCTGCTCTTCCCCGTAACCTCCCTCTCATATTCTCCCCTCTAGCCAAACCCTAGCCACCCTAGACACCGGCGAGTCCTTCCATTTCTGGCCACCCGAACCCGTCTACGACCGCCCTCGGCTTCGCCTCGTCATGCTGATGCTTCTCCATGAAGGAATCGAGTAGGAGCACTTCGAATCGTCGCCGCCGACCTTGTCTTCCCCGTCTCTGGTCGTCGTCTCCGTCGATGTTACCGATGCCGTCTGACCTCCTCTCATTCCAACGACCGCACCAACATGTTCACGGTGAGCTCCCGCGGGTCCCCATCCCTTCCGTGCTTCCTGACGTGACCCGTAGTGCTCCCGCGTTTCACGCCGCCGCTCGCCGCCATCGGGCATCATCGCAGCCACGCCTCTGGTGACCATAACCTAGCGGTGCCACCTCTGTTTAGTTCGCCTTGCTCGGCTGGTTCGAACTAGCCTAGTCTTGCATCCCCGCACACCTCTTAGCACTATCCCTCGTCGTCGCCTGGTGCAGTCGCTGGCGTGCCGACGTGGATCCTGTGTGGAGTCCGCGTGGTGCCCGCGTGGCATCCGTGTGGTGCCCACGTGGCCTCGGCCCTAGTCGTCAGTCTTTGTGGCTAGCCTCTGCTTTGGTGAGAAAAGGTTAGGTTTAGGGTGTGCTGTTGTCAGCGTGATGCAATAACCTTATTAAATGATTTAATAAAGTTAGAAAATGATTTAAATCTTGTAAATTCAATAACTAATTATTTGTAATTCAGAAAAATATGTATAATATATCAAAATGTTCAGAAAATTAACATCTACACAATAGAGCTATTATCATGCATTGATAAGCAACTTAAATGACAAGTTTAATTAGAGGAACATAATAACCCTCACAGATGCATTCGGAGTTTCCCCGACCTAGGGTTTGCACCCTCGGAACCCCGATTAAACTACCGAGCATGTCTTAGGGTTAAATTTCAGTACAAATTAACTTGTCATATCATCCTTGCTTGAGCAATGCATCGATGCCATGTGTTGATTTTTTCCTTTCTTTCCGGTGTTTGGTTCTTTTTCGGTAGAATACGATATCAAGATCAAGATCGATGACCGAGACCAACACCGTCGAAGGTCGAAGACCAATACTTGACCAACTATAATCAAGTCAAGTACCAGATGTCCGAAGCTCTGCTTTCTGGTTATCAACTGGAAAAGGCAAGCGAATCCCCACACTTGATATAATCCTATGTTTTCGAGCATTTCAATTCTTTCCATGTGCATGCGATTCTAAAGTCTTTTATCGATAGATAGAGTAATCATATCTTATGCATGTTACCTTTGTAACCTATATTCCCTAGTCTACTGAGCATAACTAGGGTTTGGCTTGTGAAGCGTTGCTAGAGCTGTTACATCTGTTGTGCTTAGCCATGCTTAGCTGTTACCACTAGTACATCCGGTTGATGAATCAGAGCTGTGAATGAACCTAGTTTGATAGGATGATGTGGTATGATCAGAGATGAAAGTTAAACATGCTAAGTCTTGTATTGGAGGCCACGGTGGGTTGTGGTTTTTGTAGTCCCATACTTGCCACTACTAGGACCTGAGTTCTTGCCTATGGACCAAGATGAGCGTACAGCCACACGGGGGCCTGGAAACCCCCTCGACCAACTAATGTGCCTAGTAGATTCCATGAGTCACATAGTTCGGGCCCATTCGACATACATATTTTGGTTCTTCCCGAAGGAGGTGCATTCATACAGGTAGGTAAGTGTGGCATGGAATGGGAGAGGCCTGACCTCTGTAATATTGTCAACACCCGGATTTTTAATCCCAGATGCCTGTTATGCCATACATCGCAATCCCAGGATTACCATTTTTGTGAGACATAACAGATTTGGATACCACAGTACATCATCCATTACACACCATACATAAGGTCTTACACAAATAAGGATCTCATGATCCAGTTCTTAATACAATTCAAGCAGCGGAATAACGTAATAATAAAGGTAGCGTAGGCAAAGCTCCATCTTTGGGGTCACAGGCAATGCTGACGATGGGAGATGATCCTAGTTGTCGTAACCTTCCTGGGGTCCATCCTCCTGGTACTCCTCTTCATAGTCTGGCCACGGGAATAGCCAGGGACAAAGCCATTAGTACTCTTTAAGTACTCGCAAACTAATAGTGACAAGTGAAGGGGTTTTTTGTAATAGGACACTAAGCTCTATGGTTGTTTTGCAAAAAGCCAGATTTACCTCTACTAAGTTCAAAAGCAAAGAAAAACTAGTTGAAATTTTATAACACCTAAGTGGGAACTTGTATTTCATATCACAACTTTATTGTGGTCAAGTCAACATCTCAATTCATTTCATCAGTCATTTTGAAAACATCTGACGGGGGAACAGTATGGCCACTCCAACTGTCCATAACCGTGGACGCGGCTATTCGAATAGTTTGACACTCTACAGAGATTGTACACTTTCACCACAACATTCGGTACATCCATCAGGAACAAATCCTGAATTCACCATACTCAGTATGCGGATAATCAATCCTAACCTTTCGATTACACGCCCTCGTATAGGCACCTCTCCTGTGAGTTTGGCCTCCCAACCATGACCAACTGTCATCTAGGGTACTGCACAGGTGGACAATCTTCACAAGGTAGCCTCAGCTCAGACCTTGGCCGTGAGGGAACCCGCACTAAGGTATATAAGTTTCCAGTCAAGCCCTACCCAATTCTCGGGTATTGTGGTTGTACGGTAAAATTGGAATGGTATAGCATCCAGACAACCATCAGTTTTGTAAAAGGGCTAAGGCTCCTGCCTCAACATTTTCATCATCAAAATCATCTGGTGTTCGGAAACACATGTCAAAACATCTTAGTAGAATGATCCATCATTCCAAGGTTTTCATAACCATTTTCCACCAAGTATTCCAATCTAAAGTTGATCAAGTTTTATGCTTAGCACTAGCATCTACAAATGGGAGTGAGTACTAATGAGGGGTGGTAAACTAGTGGAGTTTAACTAAGTTCAATCTCATGCCTTAGGATGACATCAAGATTATCTAGCTTTGGCCAAATTTAATGCTCTTTATGCAACCTTTAATTATCTTTCTAGTATCTACAACTTACTCAAGTAAACTCTAAGCAAGAGCTTTGATAAAGAAATAAAGTAGAAGCTTGCAAGTAAAACTAGGAGGGGGTATCAAGTGGATATGATCACATATGCTTAAGGCATCTAGTGGTCATGGTAGCAAGCAAGTATGTGCTTGCATCAGTATCAGTATAGGCTTGCATAAGTAGAGTATCTTTCAAGTGTTAGCTTGCCTTGTGCAGAGCAGTGGTTGAAGTTCTCCTCGGCTTCTTCTTCGTAGTATCCTCCTTCCTCCTCGTATTCTTGGTCGGTACTAGCGTCTATGAATACATACGAGGTACACAATCACCAAACAATACTTAAGTACTTTCAATCATCACACCAAAGGGTTCTATAGATGATCTAGCATCATCACTAACATTCAAGATTAAAGCACTTGCATTATTTATTTATTTTTAGAAAAGTAATTTCTACTCATTGAAAAGTAATTTCTACTCATTGAAAGATTTAATATTCTCCAAAACAAACATGGGATCATGTTGACACATGTCATCACCACATATTTTAGTATATTGGAATGTGATTTAAAGTGGTGTCACAATTTAATAAGGTTTAACCTTTTATTTCAATTAAATAAAGTGACTAGAAATGCCTATGTGGCATTCTTTTATTACTTGAACATTATCTCTATAAGTAAACCCATATGTTTTTTTATATTCTGAAAGGTATGATCAAATGTGATTTTTGAGAGTTGGAATCAACTCAAAAGATATTATGGTTTAAATTTGAAAAATGTTTGAATACAGAAAATCTTCTACCTTGTTGTTTTTACCAAGGTTGATCTATAGATTCAAATGATTTGAATCCAACGGGCTTGGATTAAGCATGTCAATATCTTTATAACAAAATTGGTTTCATTCAATTTGGTTCACTAAATCGAGCTAGGTTGATTTTTGAAACTAGGTACAAAAATGAGTTTGAATATAAATAGAAAAAGATAAATTCAAACGATTGGGCTGCGCGGGAAGGGGTAATGGGACGGCCCAGTGTCACTCCGCAGTGCGGGGCGCAACTGACAGGGGGAGGGGAGTCTACTGGTCAGTGGCTCTTTAAACGCGAAGCGGTACGGGGCGATGTGGTGCGTTGGATGAGAATGAAGATCGACGGCTGAGGGTCATCGTCGACGATGAACAATTCACCGGCGAGATCGAACCCTAGCGGCTCAATGGTGGTCGTGGGAGGCTCACCGGGGCTTAGGCGAGGGTCGGTGACACGGGCGAACGACGAAGTCGACAACGGCGATCCTCCTGGTACTGGCAACTCCTCCTAGGGCGGCTCCAATCGATGGCTTCCTTCTTCTCCAGCACTACCTCCTCTACCTTTTTGACAGCCCATCTTTTTGTCTCAGTAGAGTCTTTCAGTGGCATGTTTCAGTCCTCTTCCCCATTACTTAGAAAAAGTGAGCCACCGGTTCAGGTACAAGATACTATCATTACCGCCTGGACAATTAGACAGCCACGGCAGACTCCGGTGAAATTCCGGCGATGCGCTGCTCGCCTTGCTCTAGGAATGAGGTGGGGTGGTTCTGGGTGAGAGGGGAGTAGAATGGTTGTGAAGAATTCGAGGGGGGATGCCTCTATTTATAGTGGCGAGAGGGGACCGACGGACGCAAGCTGAGCTCGTCGTGGTTGACGACATAGAGGGATATCAGCGTGGGCGACGGTAGGGGGTGGTGCTGTGCTCCCTGGCGAAGCTCAACGGCGTGGGGGCGAGGCGTGGGGCGGTGCTGATCGGTTGGAACGCTGCGGTGCTCTGCACTGGTCCGACGGAAGTTTTGATGGCGCACAACGCACGTAGTCCACGCGGCGGCGAACGAGCGTGTTTACAGGGTTGCTGGGGTGTTGGTGATCACGCGTGCACGCGGCGAGGGCGGCGTGCAGTCTGTGGGTGCTGGTCGAGCGTGGCGCACGGGGAGCGCTCTCGGCATGGTTGTAGAGAAGGTTGGCATGGCCTGGGAATGTGGTCCAGTGGCTGGCATTGCTCGTGGCTGGGACAGGGAGTGGCGGTGGGGTGCTAGCTTGCTCCGATACAAGGTTGCCGAGGCTAGCGTTGCTCGTAGCTTGCTGTCGACCATGGGGTGGCAATGGTGCTCTCGTCCTGCTCACCATTGATGACAAATGCCAGCTTACAGTGGTGCTAGGGATTAGTTAAGGTTGTTAGATGATCTACTAAGGCTAGTGGTGTCCAGAGAGGGAACTAGTTAGGCCCAAAACACTGCTCAACATAGTGTTTTGATTTTGTTTGATTTGCATCTGCAACCTGTTTGATGAAATGGCCGCATGAACTTATGTTTTGAATTTTGAAAAGATTTTTGGTGGGTGTGCTAGGCATGTACTGGGCAGTATGTGGATGCTTGGGTTTTGAAAATTGAGTTGGTTTGAGTGGTTTTTGAAATAGTGGGATCTTCCCATATCAAATAGATTCAATTTTAAACTGTCATTTAAACTAAGCATTTGAATGTTTCTGGATGATTACAAAGTGGGCCTTGATACCTTGTTATGATTACTATCAAGGGGTGCAGAGATACATACATGTTTCTGTTAAGTTCTGAAAGTTAGAGATAGCCAAAGTAGGCATGGGAGTTAATTTGGCCAAAGTGACCATTCACTTAATTTGATTGTTTTGATTTGTTTGTCTTTGGGAAAAGCTTGGGGATTGTTTAGATGATGTTTATTTCACCTAAGAATCATTTTACAAGCAAAGAAACACATAATCATGGAAATTCAAAAGAATCCAAATTTTAATGCACAATCATATGAATGCTTTCATATTTTTAATTTGAAAAGTTTTTGTTAACCCTAACTTTGGTGATTGGATTTTGATGATTCTAGGTTAATATTCTTGGGATGTTACAAATATCAAACCCTATTCACATCATTAGGGTCTGACTTCGGGACTCGATCCATTACGGCGGAATCTCCCTAGTGTGTGACTTATGGTCTCGGCGAAACCAAGGTAAAGATCGTGGTCAACCACTCTCTGCCGGCCTTCCAAGGAAGAGGGCTAATTATATTTGGCATTAAGAATCAGTTAGTCCGTGTGGGTAAAGTTGTACACCACTGCAGGTTTGAATCTTTTCGAAATTCCGTTTCCACGGTTATGGACAACTTGGTGACCAAATTCTAAGATCATAGAGAACTTGAACCTAATCTTAAAACATGGAAAATTGAGTAACGTGTGCTTAAGGATGCTTCCTCATGGGTACGAGGGGGCGATCCTAGTTGGTAGGTTCAGCTGATGATGATTCGGTGGATATCAAAAGATGATCAAATCTTGATATACCTCTCTCTTATCCCCTTAAGGAGGCCTTATCCTAGACATACAACTTCCATTGTACCATCGCGAAGCCAAGCGAGCAATACAAGAAAGTAGAATTAGGGGCTTTACCTCCTCACGAGGGTCCCGAACCTGGGTAAAAAACCCAGTGTCACCTCTCTGTCGTGGCTCTTGCTCGGCAGTCGCCACCGTCACCAAGGCTTCTTGAGAATGCGTGTTTAGACCCCTGTCAAACCAAGGGATCATTGGACCCTAGTTCCTTCACAGGACAAATCTCCGACAAGAATAAAGAGACTTCCCAAAAATAGTACTATGGTTGAGGGAGACTCATGAATTCCAAGGTTTTGGTTAAGCTATTCAATTTTGGATGGATAATTGCTTGATGGTACTAAAACATGTGATATATGTTGGTAGTTATGTTCTTTTGAGTTCAATTGATCAAGAAACTATTCAACATTAAGAATTGCGTGATTGTGTCCTCTTCGGGCGAGGAAATAGTAGGCTTTGCATTTTTTGTCTATGATAGATTGCAAGTTCGTATGCCATTGAGTTATTTGTGCAAATATTATGTCATATTGGGTTATGTGGACATATCATTAGTACAACATCTTATAATGCTATCTAAAATATTTGTTATTAATTTGTTTTACATATCTTATTGTGCTATGTGAAATATTCGTGGAAAACACATTTAATTTTTATATTACTAAAATTCAAACCAGTGACGGGCAGGATAATAGGCATGTCACTACAAAACACCATGGGGCTGCAACCTTTGATCTTAATTAGTGACATGCATTTCTCTTTCTTGTTACTAGTATACAAATACTAATGAGGAGGCTAGTGTCTGTCACTAGTAACCTCATACCAGTGACTAGTTATTAGTGATAGGCGTTTTACCGATCATTAAAGGCCCTTTTAATCCTGTCACTGCTAGCCTATTTTGCAGAAACTGTGGAAGGGTGTCATGACTCCTGACATACTTGCAAGCAAACCTGAAGATGCCAAGTTCCCTTTGTGTGCTATTGTACTATTCTGTACCCTTGATTTCCAGCACTTGGCACTATGTCAATAAGAGTGATAGCAGGTTACAATGCATGTGTTCGTTGTGAGTCAAAATAGTTTACAGTGAGGCTACAAAATAAGACCGGTTACCTTGGCCATAGGGTTTTTCTTCCTAAAGGACACAAATTCCAAAAAACATAAAATATTGCAATTCTATGGAAAGAGGACTGAGTATGGCACTGCACCATGAAAGTTCACTGCAGCTGAATTGCAGGCGCATCTAAAAAAGGTCAGAAATGTCAATGAGTATGACGAGCCAGTCACCATTGATGTTGCCCACCAAGATGATCCTGGTGGTTGTATGGTAACTAGCTGACGTCGATGAAAATTTGATTGCCAGGTGGCTCTACGCATGATGGACAAGTAGATTTCACTATCGACATTAGTGTAGTGGACAAAGACAGGAATAAACTAGTTCTACCTGATGAATCTTAGGACATGTATGATGAATGGAAAGAGGATGAAGATCCAACCCAGTGAGAATATGTGGGTTTAGAACGCGGTGCTGCAGAAAGCGATGATGGTGATGATGATTAGACTATTGTTTCAAATTATGTAGTGAGATGATGAACATTGATTTCTTTTGGTTTTCTCATTTTAAAATGTATGAGACATGATGACATTTTCTTGTTGGATTGTAATCCTAGACTAATTGTTTTCCATGTCTAAATTGGATTAAGCTTAATTCGATAGGTGCAAACATATGTAGAATAGGTTCAGTATATCAATTAATTAGCAAACACATGACCAGGTTTTATATAGAAGGGGGCATATGCACCTCGTGTCAGTAGATATGGACGAGCACATTGTCTCGGCAGATAGGGCAGCTATCGTTGGTATCAAACCAAGTGAAGATGCACTTGTGGTGGTACAGAAGGTTGCATCCCCGGAGATGCACTGTTGTGTGCTTCGACAATGCCTGCATGCATATGCTGCACTGGCCATCCTCCTTCTCAACCAGGTACCAACTGTCTTGAAGTGCCGGTAGGTTGACGATGAGCCAGAGGTCCATGCTGAGGGTTAGGTGGAAGTGGAACCCGTCGACCGACACACATGCCTCTTGTAGAGCCGATGCAGAATGTCGTAAGCCATGATGATGTTCCACTCCTCTGCCATGAGTTGCAGGTTCTTCAGCAGCCATACAAGGCCAAGAACCTTTCGCATAATTCCCATGACCTTGCTCGGTCTTCGTAGGTTGCTGGAGGCAGGCTGAGATTCAACACATCCTCTTCGCAGGGTGTGGTCACGACATTGTCCTCTTCTAGAGGGGCTAGGAGGGAGCCAAACATCCTTCAAAGCTCGTATGTCCTCGGTAAGAAGATCTTCAGTGTCATTGTGTACGGCATCGCCTCATCAACTAATCGCGGCTCGATGACGAAGAAGCCGGTTGTGGTTGCGGAGATGCGATAGTCACGAAAGACATGGGGGCTAGACTTGATGATGCACTACTGTGCGGAGCGCTCCAGTTCTGGCGGCGCTCCCTTTGGGGATTTTTTGGGGGGGGCAAGGGGGATGGGTAGGGGTCGGGGTGGGGGCTAGTTGATGGCGAGGAGTTGGTTTTTTAATTTTGGGTTCTCTAACGCGGGGCTAGATAAAGGTGGAAGGGGCTAGGGTAATGGGTGAGAGAACAGAGCTCAAAGGCGAGGCCATGCTAGCTCGTCATTCCCCAATGTCATCCCTGACTCGTCCTCTTTCCATGGTTTTATTTAGGAAAAAGTCCAAAATAAACATTGAATTTGGAAGGAAAAGATAAAGTCCAACCCCAACACCAGATCCTTGAAATTGCTACTCCAAACTTATCAATCCTGGTCTGTTTTGTAAGCTAGATCTGTTTGAGATGGGATTTCGTTCTCCCCTTTTATGTAAAAGAGAGAAACTATGTGGGATACAGTGGTAATACCCAAGTTCTATGAATTTTCAAGCTTTCTAGCTAAAGGAGAGCAACTATGTGGATGCACAGGCTGGTGGTGCTTCCCCTTATTATCAGTAAAAGAGAGAAACTATATGGATGCGATGATGATTCAGTTTATTTATATATAACATAACTAGTAGAGGTACTCCACAACCACGACACAAACTAAAAACCATATTCTAGACAGAATCAGCACACACTTGGACACATGCATATCATACGATTTTTTCCATCAAGAACCTATGGTGCCCTCTGCCCCGTGTGTCCATGCCGTCCGTGTTCTGTACTCAGACAAGCCGCCCCTCATGTTGCACCCTTTGTTGCCGCACGTGAACCTCACTGCCGAGGACATCCGATCCACATAAGTGGTTGGTTCGAAGAGGCCTCCATACTCACATCCCGAGCACTTCCATCAGATAATTTTCAACGCATTCTGCGCATTGCGAAAGCACTACTCGTGCAAGAAAAGAGATTTAGCCCAAAAACAATAGTTGTATCGAACCAGTGTGACGTAGAAAGAAAACATCCTGAAAAAAAAGTACTTAACCATGTACGTGGAACGACGAACAATTTAAGAACAAAGCCTACAGCTGAAGACTTGTTTCAATTCAGTCAAGTTAATTGCAGGTTTAATCCACTTGTCCATTATAGAGCCACCCTCATGTCAATCGTAGCTTCAACTACGGACCCGAGAGGGATTTTTGAGACTGAGCGAGAGAGCAGAGAGAGAGGGTTAATGAGAGCGAGCGAGAGAGACTTGCAACTTAAATACTACTAGTAGGAGTACTAGACTCCTCATCTCACTAAGGAAGCGAAAGATAAAGAGATTGGCATGGAGAAAACTAGGAAAGTGCTATGTTTCCGGAGTAGGAGTAGGTGCGGAGTACTCTAGTTTTTAATTAATATCTGACCCAGTATACATGATACTTTGACGACCTAGGGCTACATGCAAGACTAAATATAGTAGTAGTACACCGAGATGGAGGTAGGTACTAGCTAGTTGCACGTTCTTTTATTTATATATTCCCTCTGACCCAAATTAGTTGACTCAAATTTGTTAAGTTATGGATGAATCTAATACTAAATCTTGTATAGAAACAATCGAATCTTGACTAATCTAAGTCAATTAATTTGGGTCGGAGGGAGTAAAATTATAATAGATGAAGCTCTAAAAATAATTTCGAGACACGTCCATAAAGTATTAGGTGTATATCTGGTTCTTATACTTTTTATGTCACATAGGACTAAAAAACAACCTAATACATATATCTACCTACTAATATAGTACTCAATGTTCTCTAGAAAAATGATAAAGGAGAATCTATAATTATTTAGAAGTGTATTTTGAGATTTATGCATAGTGTTCATCGTGCTAAAGACTATCAATAGAATATTGATCTAATAACACTAATAGTCCCATAACTTGCATAATAATTAGTCCTACATCTTGCAAACATGATCATGCAGTACAAAACCTTACATCGAGAGAACAAACTAGTCCGAATTCATTCTAGAGTTGACACATGGCATTATAATTTTTTAAAAGACACCCCCATATATTTTGTCAGGCACATGAATCTTGGTGCTGCTCTATAGGCAGGCACCACTTGTAAGTTTGGCCGAAGTAAGGAGTAAAATAAAATGCGCCGCAGCGTGAAACTTGAACTTAGTGCTTGAGATTATGTATCGTACATGATTACCACCAGGACCCGCACTATTGCACGTTATATATTAATATGTTGATTTATTATATATTATTGGCAGGTGCATCTCTTTTGGGCCGGACAACTCGCACTACCATGGTCGTATGAGCCGTGGAAGCGACACCGGAGGGTGAGGGAACAGTAAAACTAGACTAAATATTGTCGTCCAAGGCTTTTTCGGCCTCGTTCTAGCTGACGAACACGCCATGGATGGCGTCAACACGGATTCTGCCGATGTACTTTGTCCTTGTGTCCATGCCACCTAGGTCATCGCCGTGAACCCCATCACACACGTTGTTGAGAAATCCATGCCAAACCATGCCAGGAACACTGTCGTCCACGCATCCCTCACCGTCACTCGCCATGGATGACTTTAGCACACAACAAGTCTTAGACGTTGTGCTAGACCTTACCCTGCAGAACTCGGAGGGCACTGACGTGTCCTCTATGCTGGTGGTACCGCCGCAGAGAGCTGCTTGGTTGTGCTTAACTGCAGCATGTAGCATTAACTTGTCACACTGTTAAACTTGGTTATGCGCGTGCATGTGGATGTACTATATAAAGAAGGCACTTCCAACTTTAATGAAAGAAGATTTGTAAATTGTACTAGTGGTTACCGCGTGTTGGTATCTACCCTTATTTCTCAGTTTGAATCCATGTCAAACGCATTAAATTTTATTTCTTGCTTCGGCAACTAACAAGTGGGGTTCGCCTATAAGATAGCACCAAGGATGCAAGTGCCCAAGAAACGTATATGGTGGTGTCTTTGCAAAAAATAATAACACCATTTGTTTTATTAATAATAATTTTGGACTAGTTTTCTCTCTCGATGCAAGTTTGTGTACTACAAGATCACGCTTTGCAAGTTGTAGAACTAATCTGCACGTACTATGCAAGTTGTGGGACTACTCGTGTTATTTTCTCTAGAATATTCTAGATATGGATAGAAGATCAAGTGGTCAAGGTTCAAAGTTATTTGTACATTATATAGTGTGGTAATAATATATAATAAATAAATCTCAAAAATTATAATTTTGATCGAAATCAATAAAGTATGGGTGCATATTTGGTTCTTGTAGTTTGTGTCATGCAGAATTCAACGATTATTAGCTCTACCTCATACTTCATTTTTGGTAACCTCGTCTAGCAAAACGACCAAGAAGATTCTAGAATGATAGAGAAGCGTGTTTGAAGTTTATGCATAGCGTACATTGTGCTAAAGGCTATCAATAATATCTTCTAGATGCTAGAATAGAAAAGAAGATCCAACGGCTGGAGAAGTTGGGATTTATAAGTCTTGATCCAATGGTCAATATTCAAAGTTATGTGTACACTATATGCAAGAAGATGCACTCATCTATACTTAATCCGTCACTATATACAGTGAGTATTCGAGAGCCAAATTCACACCTCTACTAATTGATAGTAGTACTCCTAGTTACTTACTCCATCTGCTTGCGGATGTTTTTTTGGTACCAAGACCTGGCCTAGAAAACCGGTGATAAAATCTTGGGAACGTTTGAGCTAGCCTCTTATCTGCAGCGTAATTGTCTCCCCTTTGTTTCCTTTTTTACTACGATTGTTGTAGCTCATGCACAAGTCGTTTTTAGGGGAACCTTGGTCAAAGAAAGAGCACCGAAAACAAGGTCCCCTTATTTATTCATTGTAATGGAGGGAGTATGAGCACTAGTACTAGTACTAGATTAGTACATGTCCTTCGCAAAAAGCAGTTCAATTTCTCCTTCGTGATAATATCATGCGAAACTTCTTTATTCCTCGAAAGACATATTACCCTCACAAAAACTTGAAGGAATCCCGGTGGATTGGTTGTGTCGTCCTCGGAAGTATTCTTCGGCTTGAGGCTAGGCCCGGGAATAGTTCATCCGCCGGAAACATGCATCCATTGAAGCTGCCTCTATAGGGCGCCTGGACGCCCGCGGTAAATGTGTGTTGGCCGTGCCGGGAGATGACGCGATTTTGGGCCCCCTCAACGATACCGATCCCGCGCTGGCCGCGTACGGAGGCGTCAACACGGTAGCCGAAGAAAAGGACCTCTACAACAAAGCACCGGTGTGATTCCACTTCGACTGCAACGAATCTGTGTCCGGAGGCGCTCTGGATGGACATCAACCGTGGCCAAGTTAAGCCCGTGCAAGACAGCAGCCAATCCTTCCGTTGGGACCTGCGGCCAGCGAGCATGCGACCAAGGCAGACATCTCGGGTGGACGCCAGGTCGCCCTGGCCGTGGAAGACGACCCCGTCCTGGGTCCCCTCGAGCCTATCGATCCTATGCTAGCCCTTTCTTACGAGCAGGACATGCTCGAGTGCAAGATCGAGCGCGAGTAACCTGCGTCCGACGGAGGTGCGTCTAGGGGAATCGACTCAGTAGGTGTGAAGGTCGACCTCTTTGGACCTTCGCTTGATGTTAACCACGTACAACAGTGACTTCTGTCCTTAGAATTGCATACCACATCCTTGTGTGCTCCTCTACTCCTTCCGAGCAACCTTGTCCCTTCGACCATGATCAACAGGAACGAGCGCGTTGTTCTTTTTGTGTGTGGCAATCAGTTGTAGGAAGAGTATGGCTCCGCTGCTCGGTTGAAATTGAGCCGGACCCGATTGATTTTCCAAGCTAAATTTTAGGCCCTTTGTGCCATTTTTATGGACTTGGATTTAATTTTCTATTTTTTATATCCTTGATGTAACCTTTAATTCCACTGACCGTGTTGATTGAAGCATGTTGCTCTTTCGAGACCTATCCTAGTTCCAAAATAAAAAGAATGCTATCACCACAATTTTCAGATGAAGTCTACCATGCCAAGTTTTTGGATTTTTCAGGCTTCATAGCTAAAACTTCGCACACTTAAATTACTTTTTGTCAATAATACGATATTAGGAAAAACTTGAATACATGTGAGCATTATAGACACTCTTGTAAATTTCCAAAATTATTCCGAAATTCAACCGCTATTAATAATCATAAACACAAGTTTCAAAAAGGCTTGAAAGTATAAATAATTACACAAAGGTCCACAGACCACCTTGCGGTGACTACAAACCCTAACACGATAATTGAAGCGTTTCGCTCCTCTAGGACCTACGATACCCCGGTTCCAAAAAATAAATAAAGAATGCCACCACCCCAATTTTCAAACAAAGTGTAGCATGCTCTTTTACAATTCCCAAGTTTTAGGATTTTTCAAGTGGGCATAGAAAGGTTTTTCATTTTATTCATGTTTAATCTTCTTAATTTTTCACGAGGTTGCTATATTGTAATTCTAGCTGTTGTATAGTTTAATCACGAGGTATTTTATATGCTAGTATAAGGACGAAAGTAGATGACGTGCCACTTTGTTATACCTAAGACTCGGTTATACTATTGAACTTGCTCTTGCGCACCTAATTCGACATATTGATATAAATTCGTCTGAGTGGCTGAAATTAGGTAGAAAATTAAGCTTGAAAAATATAACATGTAATCTATTCAACCACTTTATGTACTAGTAAATAAGTGGAACATGACATGATCTCTAACTTAGGCATATTAATCGTACTTCGTTCTGAAAAAACTTTTACTTCTTCACAATGTAACATGCACCAAGCTATACCAAAATATGGGCACACCGTCATTTTATTGATGAAGATATAAAGAGTATATCCATGACCTTGGTCATTTGGCTTGAAACTAAAGAAAGTTCACACGGAGTACATGGTATAGTAGGCCATGCCGTGAAGTGAGTTTTTTAAGTATTTTTACTTGTAGATTAAATTAAAAAGAAAATAATAGGCCCACTTGGCAGTGTATGACCAAGCTATAAAATTGCTATACAGAAGTTAGCGTCTTCAGTTTAGTGGGTCCCAAGAATCATCTTGTTTAGACACTATCTAAATGGTGGAGCTTACTCGTAGTAAAGAATTTCTTTTGCTTATACATATGCTCACCTCTATCCACGCGATTTACATGCAGAGAGAATAAAATGTAGGCAGGGGAAGAGGGCAGCAGCGAAGAGAGAAGAGGATTTGAAGGCAGTACGATATGAGAGAAAAGTTTATGATGGGTTCCTCACACGAGGTACTCCTGCCTCCTTACAGTGTATACTCTATTAGTAGTAAACTTCAGGACCTATGCACGCAAAAAATATGTGTTTTCTCTCTCCTTCGCTGCCTCACATCTCTCCCCACCCCTCCCCTCGCGCACTGGCATGGCTGATCTCTCCCTCATCCATAGCGTGGCGCTACCGACGAGTGCATTGGTACGACAACTCTGTTTTATTTATCTTTTTTCAAGGGGGCGGCTCTATTTCTATGGCGCGTTCGGCAACCGTGTTGGTGTCGTGGTATTGTCGACGAGTACACCATGGAGGGGGTCCTCATAGATCTTGTTTAGAGACATGGGGGAAGGCGATGAGGTCGAAGATACCAGGTAACACCGCTTACCCATGTTCAGATCCCACACCGGTGGCGGAATCCTACTCCTTCTATAAATCACTATATTTGCAATATGCCAAGTTACAGGGATTGGTTCTCTGTGCGCGCTGATATGAGTTGTTCTAAGTTGTTCCCTAAAGGATCCCAAAGTTCCGGCTAATAAAGGTGCTCGAACCTATGGTTATAGGAAAGAGTCCTTACCGGACAGGTTACAGAGTTCTACACTAATACTAACTAGTCTTAGTGTCTTTCACTCCAAGGATTCAGGTTGGTCGGTGAATACACCATAGCCTTCCTTTATCCGGCATGGGCCTCCCTTCTGGATCCGTCTAACTGAGCCACCCAGCAGGCCATGGGCCTTGCTACCAACTTTGGGCCACCCAGGTTAGCCGGATTAGAGACATGTAATGGTGATACCCATTTAGCATATCCCCAATAGTAGCCCTAGGAGAACTCCGAGATCTTGCACTGTCTTGCCCTTTCAGTTTAAATGATCCGTGTAGGTGATGTTGGCAATTCTTCAAGCAATATCTTGTAGTCCTCCCAAGAACCCTGCAATGTTCTCTGTCTTTAATATGTAAGTCAGAGAATCACTGAGTCTTCTACCTTACTCTTCTCGTAGCCATACAGGATCCGTCCATGTCAGAATCTTCAGATGGGATTTTTCGTCTGCAACTGTCAGTGGGATGACGTAGACTATAGCTAGTGTCGCCTCGAAACTCACATATGCAGCAAATAGAATCCTAGCGGTTTTCCCTCGTGTGAAATCCGAAACATCAAACGTCGACGAGGGTAACATGGCAAAATCTCTGCGCATGTTCATGCACATGTTGCCCGCGCGAAGATCGTTGGATCGTTTTGCACGAATCTCGATGTCGGTGCTATATAATTTTCACTACGTAGGTTATTTTCTTTTTACCTGCATTTTCCTCCACATCGTCTTCTTCCTCTCGCCAAGGTCTCGGCAAGCTCTTCGCGCAGAGAAAACCATAGCCTCCCCTCCATCTTCCAGTCCTCTCCCCCTCCTCCAATGTCTAGCAGCAACACTCCCACCTCCATGGCGGCGACCAGTGATTCTTCCTCGAAGCCGTTGAGCACTGTGCAGATCCCACCGAAGGGCATAGAAGTTCCCATCTCTGCAATGGAGGAAACCACTAGCAGTGACCATATTACGGAGGCATTCGAGCCACTGGAGGAAGAAACATACTCCCACAAGGGAGTGTGGATAGGCTCTGATATCATCGTCGGGAACATAAAGGAGATGGTCACCAAGGGATACCTTCCGGCGACCAAGGGTCTGGCCTGGCGGCCGGCACCGACCGGCGAGGTGGTTCCTTCGCCCCAAGCCAAAAAAAGGTATACGTCAAGGCTTAGCCGGTACGCGGCATTTCCCTGCCAGTTTCCGACTTCTTCCTCCAGGTTCTCCAGAACTTCCAGGTTCAACTTCAAAAACTTTCCCCTAACAGCATCTTAGCACTTACCAATTATGTAGCTTGTGCGAGGGATTTCTAGGGATTAGGCCTAGGTTATACTTGTTCATATACTTCTTTACCGTCAAGAGGGAAGATGCAGTGAACAAGGATGAGCTTAGGAACTGCGGAACAATTAGCGTCAAGATCCGTCGTGGTCGGCGGTTCCCTGACAACGTGGGTCACGAGTCCTGCAAGAACTTGCAACGTATCTACTTCTATGGCCATGATATCCCTCTGTCTGGCCGAGAACGCACGTACCCGGACTTCATCAATGGGGCCACCACCGAAGCTACCACATGGAGGTCCCAAGCCATCCTTCCCTTCAACGAAGAGGCCTCCCGCACAATAAGGAGGATATAGTGGCTCGTTGAGATGGGTCTGGCCATCTTGGACCTAGCAATGTGCTGGTTTGTTAGGCGGACCAGCCTCTGCAGAACCGTGAGAAGCTGATGTGTCAGTACACAAAGGACATGAAGGATAACCTCTGGATTTCCATGGATAACTTATCTAGTGAATCCATCAAGCTCCGTCTCAAGGACACCGTCAAGGTGAAGGACCGGAAGAGTGGATTCACCATCACCTATGACATGTTCGAGGATGACAAGTGCCCAAAGGTAATTTCTGATTCTTTGCATTGCTTCGACGTATACTCTAGTTATTCCACCTTTAACGCATATGTCCATCTAACACTATGATAACTTAACATCTAGGGGATTTGGAGGAGACCTGCATGGCTCCCCAAGTCTATGACCCCAAAATGAAGGATGTCACTATCGTGTCCGATGATGATGTCCCGGTGGCACGGAAGCAGAAGAGCTCCACCTCTGACGATACTGTCAGAGGCAAGAAGAAGAAGACGAAGAGTGGAGTCTCCAAGAAATCCACCGCCTCCTGGAGGGGAAGAAAAGAAAGTTAGTTGGCATCCCTCTAATCAAGGCGCGAACTGTTGTGTAAGTATCTTTTCCTCCAACTTTGTCGCTTGCATTGCTTCTTCTTGTACTTATACTTTGCCATTTTTTACATTTTAGGAAAAAGATTAACCTGACTTTGAAGAAGACCTCCAAGACTATTGGGGTTTCTAAAAATATCCTTGATATGCTAAACCATGCTTCTCCCGCCATCGCTCCTCCTACTCCTGTCGTCCAGCCCTCTATCGCTCCTACCGGATCCCCGACTGCGTCATCATCTGATCCCTCCTTCATGGAGGTGGATAACACTCATTCGCAGGAGGTCCCAGATGTAGCCAAGATGGTCATCGTTCTAGGTGGCCAGGAGACGCAGGAGATCACTTCCTCCCAACTGGCTGAAGCTCCGGCTAAGGATGCCACCGAAAGAGTGAAGGAGCTGGTCGTGGGAAGCGGATCTGCCGCAACCACGAGCCAGGCGGAGGCCTCCAAGCCTAGAAGCCCAACAATTGTTCCAAGGGCATCTTCCTCGGCTCCTAGTGCAGCATTGGCCTCTCCTACATATGGTCTTGAAGAGCTTCTCAAGAAGGTGGAGATCCTTCGACTAAACACAGTTTCGTTTGGTAAACTGTACTCAAAGGCCGCCAATAACCTCAAGATCATTTCCTTTGTAAGTCGTTTAGATTTTGCGTTTCACATATAATATCCCAATGTAGACCCCGAGGACTCAGACGGAAAACCATAGGTCTTTTGGTCTGAGGGCTCTAAGAGTGACTAAGTAAGAAACTTTGTACTATAGCCCCCAAGTATGTAGTTTGAATGATTAATTCTGAATAGATACTTTTAGAGTAGGATATACAGTGTTTGTAAATTTCTATATTGTAGCCCCCAAGCCTCTAGTTGATACATAGATAGTACCGACTAGATGCTTAAAAAGGACTAAGAATAGCTTTGAGTTAAAAACTTGCACTATAGCCCCGAGCCTCTAGGTAGAACTAAATAATTCCGGCTAGATGCTCCAAATAGACTAAGTACTTATATTTCTGTAGAATGATAATGCTCGGAAGGTCTCCGTCAATGAGAAGTTTCCAAGATCCGCAAGGAGCTAGAAGCTAAAAAGGGTAAAATTTCCTTCTTGAATGAATAGATCACCAAAAACAAGAGTCTTTTTTCTTTTCAATTTACATCTCAACTTAGTTTTGTGCTTTCACTTTCCGACTACTCATTAAGCTTTTTATTTCTCTGACTTGTAGAAGCTGTTGCCAAAGCCAAGGACATTTTCGAGCAATCCAAGAAAATCCAGGAGCTCGACAGTGAGAATAAAATTTTGAAGCATGAGAGGGCTAACGCACTCAAAATGCATGGGGAGGCATTGGCGGCTGTGCAAGAATCTGCCAACATAGAGATAAACCGCCTGAAGGAAGAAATTGAAACCCTCAAGGAGCAGAAGAAAGTTGCCGACGAGAAAAATGCTTGCAACCTTGAGGCGTACAAGATTCTCCGACAGGAACAGGACTCCTTGGCCCAGGTATGCCAACAAGCCAAGAGTAGCATCTTCGGTAAGCTTCCTCCGTCTTCATTTTCTCCAAGTCAGGTACTTTGAACTGATTTGTTGAACTCATGACCTCAATTTATTTGTCGGAAATGCAGATCCCATTGGCCTAGCCAACTTGGGTGAAAATGCTCCACCGCCAAAAGAGTGCATGGTTCTTGCAGGGAACTTCATCAATACAACCATCGCACAGGCCAAAGAGATTTCCAAGCCCTTTGGACATCAACATCAAGGCGTTGGATTCAGTGATGAAGTACTCGGAGATTCTTCTACGAGCCCTCGAGCGTATTGTAAGATGGAAAGTACCCAAGTTGGCACTAGGATGGCCCTGGCATTAGTCAAAGATCACTACGATGACACTAACATCGACATGCTGACCATTGGTATACCCGACATGGACGAGGAGGGACGCAAAATTGATAACAATGCAGTCTGGTCCTCACTCGCCGGCTATGATACCATGGTCACCCAGTTGGTAAAGGCAGATGTCTTTGTGCCTTTGGAGATCATTAACAGTGACCAAGTAGCCTTCGAGTCCCTCAAAACCACCGTCTTTGTTGATGAACAAGATGGCTCTCCCGTCTCCGACGATGCAGTCTCTAAGTCTCCTGCACCATAAGAATAAAAACACATTGTCATATTTGTCTTCTTGGTATGTTATATGCAGAAAACAATGATGTTCTAAGCCAAAAAACTTGGCTTCAAGCCTCTAGATACTTATAATCTAGTTCCAACATGTATACTTGGATTCAAGAACCTAAGAACAAAATTGCCGACTTAGAGTACCAAAATTCACTACTCCAGAATCCACATAAAAACGACAGAAAACGTATAGACCAGAAAACATAAGCTAACGCCCGTAGGTGGAATTTTCACAAGTGCAATTGAAAATTTTGTGTATAAAGGGTTTTACATGATCCAAAAATGAACACCAAAGGAGGTAACAGACTCATGCATATGAGTGAACTAAATTCTTTATTTTATTGATCATATAAAGGTACATAGTATATAACAAAATATGCTAAGTGTAAAAGGGACATAGTTGTGCTATGTTATGGCCAATGAAGCTCCAGGTAGTCATCATCCGGGTCACGTTTCTTATGCTTATGATAGTCACTTGGCCTATCTTTCAACTCACGATTACCAATGAGGTAATAGGAACCATTGAGTAGCACCTTTCTTATGATGAATGGTCCTTCCCATGGCGGGGATAATTTGTGTGACTTTTTCTGCTTGAGTCGGAGCACCAGATCCCGCTTTTTAAATGAGCGATGCCTAACACGAAGATGGCAGATCTTTGGCATGCCAGAAGGCGTTCCTCCTCGAGCAAGTCCACATCTAAGCATCTGGATTCCTCCACGTCATCCTCATCATATGCGGCGACTCTTGGTGCATTGTGAAGAATGTCGAAGGGCGGGATTGCTTCTGCTCCATATACCATGAAGAAAGGGGTGTAGCCGGTAGATCTATTGGGAGTAGTTCGTAAGGTCCACAAAATAGATGGCAATTCCTCCGCCAAGGCTCCAACTACTATATGTAGTGGTGCTTCTAGGCGTGGCTTTATTCCCTGCAAAATCAATCCATTGGCCCAGTCAATTTTACTATTAGATTGTGGATGGGCCATATATGCTAGGTCAAGGTGGATGCCTTTCTCGTGATAGTAAGCCTCCACTTCTTCGAGTGACAAGTTGCTGTCGTTGTCGATGATGATGCTATGTGGGAGACTAAATCTCACCACTAGATACCAGAAAAACTTAAGGGCTATTGTACCATCGATATTTATAATGAGTTTAGCTTTTGTACATTTAGTGAATTTATCAACTGCTACGAGCAGATGTGTAAATGCACAAGGTGTCGTCTACAACAGCCTAACAATGTCAAGCCCCTAAATTGTGAACAACCAAGTAATTGGTATATTTCGCAATTCTTCAGCTGGAACATGTGGTTGTTGTGCATAATATTGATACCAATGCATGCTTCAACCATTTTGTCAGCGTCCGCCTTCGCGGTTAGCCAGTAGAATCCTTGCCAGAAGGCTTTGGAGACCAACGATCGGGGAGCGGCGTGATGCCCGCAATCTCCGAGATGGATCTCACGGAGGATGCCCATACCTAGTTGCTGGGAAACACACTTTAGGAACACTCATGTGGTGCTTATTTTGTAGATCTGCCTATTTATTATGGTATAGCACTTTTTTCGATGAACTATTTGCCAACTTTCGACTTTGTTGGCGAGCAAAGTTCCGTCTTTGAGGTAGTCCATGAACGGTTTCGTCCAAGCTAGAGGGACTATTGTTACTGCATTAACAAATGAGTTAACTCTATCCGGGTTCTCGGGGTCCGCTCCCTTCATGGATGGGGTCCGTAGATGCTCCAGAAAAACGCCTAGCGAAATTGGTTTGCAAGCAGATCCAAGCTTTGAAAGCAGATCTGATGCCTCACTTTCTTCCCTCTTGACGTACTTGACTTTGTAGCCTTCGAAGCACTTGGCTATCTCGTCTACGTCATCCCAATATGCCACCATCATAGGGGTCCCCGTGTTCCTGGTGCCAGCCACCTCCTGTGCAACCAGGTCAGAATCTCCTCAACAAACTATGTGCTTGATGCCAATATCCTTGGCTACGTGAAGTCCATGAATGAGTTCTTCATATTCCTCCATGTCGTTTGTAGACTCGAAGTGGATTTGCAGGTCATACAATAGCTTTTCTCTTGTTGGTGATTGCAATAATACACCAGCCCCCAAGCCATTGAGTAACTTTGATCCGTCAAAGTGCATTACCCAAAATTTTGGCTCTGGCATAGGAGTATCTTCTGGCAGCTCCATCTAATATTCAATAAAATTCACCAATGCTTGTGATTTGATAGCATCGCGTCTTTGGTAAGTGATTTTGAAGGAGGCAAGCTTAGTGCCCCACTTCGCCACTCTTATTGTAGCGCCATGGTTATTAATAATGTCAGACATTGGAGCTTTGCTCACTACTGTGATGGGATGCTCTTGGAAATAGTGCCTTAACTTCCATAAAGCAAGGCAAACTCTATAAGCCATCTTCTGGTAGTGCGGGTAATGCTGCTTGGACTCCTTCAAGATATAGCTTACATAGTAAACTAGTCGTTGTACGCCGTACTCGTGCATTGGTTCCTTCTGCTCCACCACGACAAAGATGTTTTAACTCGGTTGGTGGCCTCCATGTAGATTAACATAGGCAACATCGACTCAGGTGCTGCGAGTATAGGTGCGGAGGAAAGTATCCTCTTCAGCTCCTATAGCGTTGCGTCCGCCTCGTCCATCCATACGAATTTGTCTGCCTTCTTCGGCAACTTGTATAGCGGCATGGCTGATGAGTGCATATTTGCATCATGTTTTAGATTATTATGTTGAATTGTAGTGGCAGGATCTTGGTATTTTACGGTGTTCGAACGCACCTTTTATGCTTATTTTCACCAGGATCAGGACAGATGATGGATCCGATGGACAAAATTCTTGGACCAGTTATATTGGAGTTAAAAGGAGCCAAAAACTATGTAAATTTCTTATTTAGGAAATATTCATAACACCAGAAGAAAACCCAAAGCAATTAGAGGGTACAGAAGGGTTAACGACCAACTATACAGCGGGAGGAACTTTTTTGGCTGTATAGTCCCTGTCCTATAACTGGCTCCGAGACCGCCTCCTCAAATAGTTTCACCCTTGCAACTGGATCAGAGAGAAGACATACAGAACACCCAGAAATTGCCGAAACCTAACCTCTGGAAGGCATATGGAGGGGGAACTCATCCACTAGGGGTCCATCTTCACCCTGCGCAGATCCTAGAGGCTAAGACATCGATATTCATCATCAACCGCTACATTACGACCATCTCCATCCATCCCATCTACATCTTTTCTAGCTCTTGTTATAATTTCCGTACTTGTTGTAGTTTTATACAAGTACTATTCATCTATGATAGATTCCGTTACTTTTGCCATGATGTTGATTGCCTCCATGTCTGAGCAGATCTTTAGTTCTGGGGGAGATGGATAAATCCTAGCATGAGATTGAAATAAGATAAAGTTTATTATGATATTGATTGTTGTGACCATGCGTTAGATTCTCTACATCTTTATGTTGGGAGAAGTCGACCTCTCAATATTTGCCTCTTGTGGGGACTTGATGGAGGGAACTACTTGTTGGTTGAGAGAGGCATGTTAGCACTTACAGTGACTATAAATCTATTGGCACCCCTTATGTATCAACTTGGGAATCGAGGAAACTCACAAAACACTATCCATGCCATGGGATATGTCCTGTGGGATTGTGTCCCTTAATAGAACAGTAATTCAATTGATGTTTATTGTTGTCTGTTGTGGTAATGAGGATGATTTTAGCAGTGATTGCTGCCTCATTGTCAAAATATGGAATTCCTCCCACACATACATAGTTAAGAATGTTTATGATAATAATCTTTACCTTAGCCCTTTATAATTCTAGTGGTGTATCCGCTAATACCCAAGAATGCTTTTCCGCACTGAAGTTTTAAATCTCTTTTACATACGCGATACTTATTTTCTGTATTCAGTTTTGTTTACTTTACTCATTGTTCTCTTATACGAAAAATCCAAAAACACATTTTTATACAATACTCGCATTTCATCTTGTCACTTATAACTTTATTTATCATTTCTATTTTTAGTATTTATTTCAAGAATTCTTAGACTTTAGACTCCTTCCCCCTGTGGGATCGATATCTTTATTTTGAAACTAGCTACAAACAATATGTGCACTTGAAGTCATCAAGCTATTTTCTGGCGCTGTTTCCGGGGAGCTAAGCGTTGTAGGTCTTTTAATTTTTTCTTATTGACTTTAGTTTTGTTAAGTTTTGTTTTGTGTTACAGGTTTCCACCAACATGATGGAGTTTGAGCATATGACTAGTGTTAAACCACTCAGCCACTTTGGGAAACCCTATGATATTTATAAAAGATACAACTCCAATGAGAAGACAAGGGGGTCTGAAATAAATCCTCTACTACTTCGTATATTACACAAGAAGCAATTTACTGCAGATGAAGAAGATCCTGATCCATATGATCATATTGCATGTCTCAAAGATATATGTGGCACGTTCCAATTAACGGGGTATACGGCCGATGAGGTAAGGGCTAAACTTTTTAGTCAAACTTTGAAAAGTACAGCTCTCTCATGGTATAGATCTCTACCCTCAGAAGCCACTACTACTTGGGATAATTTAGCTTGTGAATTTCTATCCAAATATTATCCATTATCAAAATCCTCTGGGATCAGGCATCTTATAATGACTTGGAGGAACCGTCCTAATGAAGGACTATTGAGAGATTAAATAAGATTTAAAGATTTAATTACTAAATGTCCTCATCATGATTTGCCTGCATGATATTTATTGCATATTTTTTATGGCAGCTTAATTAAACCTAATAAAATTGAAATAGACTCTTGAGCGAGAGGAGATTTTATGGATTTACCAATAAATAAACCTTGGGCTTTACTTAATAGAATCCGCGATCATAGAATTTCATGGAATTTTGGTCTAGGAAGTGAAGGAGGCACAAAAATAGATTATAAATGTATTCATGACTATAATAAAAAGGGCCATGTTAATGAATTATCTAAATAGCTTTATTTAGATTCAGATCATGTGTTGCAAATTGTTAAAGATTTCATAGAACACATCAAACCTCCAAAAGAGGGTTCGACTAAGTATGATCCACCACCTGAACCTAAGAAGAAAAGATAAGTTAAAGAAACACTGGCCTCCCTAGAACAAATGTATGAGATACCTTTCCCTAACACAGCACAGAAGCATATTTTGGAATATGAACAAGTCAAGGCAGTACATGAGGAGAAAGAAGAGGAAAGTGTGCCAATAATTGAAGAACATCTGGATGAAACCAAAGGAAGCAATCATGGCTATGTATGCACATTGTAACATAGTTGAACTTGATGAATAGACTTCTATATTGGTTGAAGGTAAAATTAAGGTAAAAGATGTGGGTAAGCCTATTCTTCCATGCATATTTAAAGCAACCTCGCATTACGGTTTATGTGATATTGGTACCAAAGTTAATGTTATATCCTATGTTTTTTATCTAGAAATAAAAGAAGTGATAACAACGGCTACAATAGAAAATACTGGTATCATAATTATGTTAGACAATAAAAATCTTAGAATTCCAATGGGAGTATATGAAGATGCAACTGTCACAATTGGCAATAAAAAATTTCCTATCGATTTTGTAGTTATTGACATGCCAGCTGACACCCTTTGCCCAATCATATTTGGAAGAAACTTTCTGAGTGACGTAGGTGCCACAGTCGACTTCAAAAAGGAGGCTATATCCCTTAAGCTTGGGAAAGAATAAAAAGAATTCCACTTTTCCAAATTTAAAGACAAACCTCTACATATACAAGAAGAAGAGAAAGAGAATACTATTGAGGAGATGGCATCTCTTTTCTTATGTAATCAATAAGAAGAAATAAAAAGAAGACTAAAATTGTGAAGAAATAATTATGGAGGACATGACTCTAGAAGAATTAGAAAGTGAATTTGATTCATTTCCCATTTTAGAACCTCCAACTGATGAAGCTTTTGAAGAGCCAAAAAAAGAGGGGATGAAGAATTACCACCCCTAGAATTAAAAACGTTACCTAATAATCTTAAATATACATTCTTAGATGATACTAATAAATTCCATGTTATTGTTAGTGCTAGACTTTCAGGGGAAGAAGAAGAACTCATGAAGGTACTAAAGGAGAACCGCAAGGCCTTTGGGTACTCAATGGATGAATTGAAGGGTACATGATAGACGTCCATCGAATATTCATGGAGGAAGGTGCTAAACCAGTTGTAGAATTTAATAGAAGGCTAAATCCCGAAATAAAGGAAGTGGTAAGAAAAGAAATAGTACGCGTACTTGATACAGGTATAATTTATCCTGTAAAATAAAGTGAAGGGGTAAGTCCTGTTCATTGTGTTCATAAGAAAGGCAACTTTACTATTGTCCCTAATGAAAACAATGAATTGATACCTATTAGAACTATTGTTGGACATAAGATGTGCATAGATTTTAGTAAATTGAATAAGGAAACAAGGAAAGATCACTATCCTTTACCATTCATAGATCAAACTTTAGAGAGGTTAGCAAACCACACTCATTTTTGCTACTTGGACGGATACTCTGATTTTTCCCAAATAGGTGTTCATCCTGATGGCCAACTTAAAACAAATTTCATTAGTCCTTATGGTTTACATGCTTACCGACGCATGCCTTTTGGCTTATGTAATGCTCCAGCTACTTTTCATAGATGCATGACTGCTATTTTCGCAAATTTTATAGAACTAATAATGGAAGTATTTAATGGATGATTTTTCTTTCTACGGAACTTCGTTTACTAGTTGCTTGGATAATCTCAATAGAATTTTGCAGCGTTGCAAAGAGACCAATCTTGTTCTAAACTAGGAGAAGTGCCATTTTATGGTCAAAGAAGGCATAGTCCTTGGACATAAAGTATCTGGTAAGGTTATTGAAGTAGATAGGGCTAAAGTTGAAGCAATAGAGAGAATGCCACAACCAAGGGACATAAAAGGTATAAGAAGTTTTCTTGGTCATCTAGGCTTTTATAGAAGGTTGATTAGAAATTTTTCTGAAATTTCTAAACCTTTAACTAATCTATTGCAAAATAGAGTAAGATTTCACTTTGATGATAAATGCCTTATTGTCTTTAATAAACTTAAATATGCTTTATCTCATGCTCCCATCATCAAACCACCTATATGGGATATGACTTTTGATTTAATATGTGAAGCTAGTGATGATGTTGTAGGAGTAACTCTGGGACAACACATAGGTCATAGATTTAATATTATACATCATGCTAGTAGAACTCTCAGTAGTGCTCAATAGAATTATCCTAAGGAATAAAGATAACTCTTTGCTGTATTTTTCTCTTGTGATACTTTCGTTCTTATATTGTTGATGCAAAAGTAAGAGTTCATGCGGATCATGATGGTCTAAAAGAACTCCTCGAGAGTAAGATTCATAAGCCAATATGATCCGTTGGATCCTTTTATTTCAAGAATTTGTGTTGCAAATTATGCAGAGACAAGAAGCAAAGGTAGTGGATGCAGCATCTATATTTGTCCAGCAAGACACGCATCTTATTGAGACGAGCTTTAGTCCTGGTAATTTTCCTTTACGAGAATTATTGTATGAACTAACGTCAGATCCTCCCAAGAAGAGGAAGTCCTTGTTGTTGGAGGAGCTTGTCACTCCTGACTAAATAAACGGTAAGTGGAAGGTAAGTTTTCTTACTCTAATAAGTTCTTTGTTTTCACAGTTTCTACCTCTAATTTTTTGCCTTTGAATTCCTCTTATTGTTCCGAAGCTTTTAAGAGGTTTCTGTAACTATACGGGCGCAACTATACGGCTGGAGAAAAATCTCCCACCGTATAGTTGGTCGTTGAAGCTACAGTACCCCTCACAAAATAATTTTCGTAAGTAGTATCTATACGGCCAGAGAAAAATCTCCCGCCGTATAGTTGGTCATCTAAGCTTCTGTATCATCGACCCGTTTTCGATCTTATTTATACTTGTATTCATCTAAAAAAACACATGTCAGTTCCTAGTCTGTAATCTAACCGACCTGGGTTCGAGATATTTGGAAATATCTTCCTGGAACCAACTATACGGCCGGAACTATACGGGCCGCGACCATATAGTTGGTCGTTATGGAGCAGGACTCCTCAAAATCCGTGTTTTCTTTTCCTAATCGGTTTGGATTGTTTTCTTGGGCATGAATTTGATGTTTCTCGCGAGTTTTACCGACCTCTGACCTCTCTTATATACTTCCATTGTGTCTCTCTCTAATCACAAATCTGTAGGGTTTCGTAGCATGGAAAACAAAAAAATTCTACCGCATACAAACAAACAAGCCAAGATCTATCTACTAGATTGTAGCAACGAGTCGATAGAATAACTCACCCTCGAAGATTCCAAAGTGTTTAACGAGAGCGGATTCTCGTGGGTGATGTAGTCGTACTCTTTCCGATCTCAAGATCGCGTAGACGATCCTTCCGGCGCTGCGTTTCGGCAGCGCTCCCATGATCAGTCACTGCGTTCGGTTTTCGTGAACACCTTCCTCTCCCTTGTTCCAGCAGGCGGAGGTTGTAGCACTCTCCTCGCGATTTCGTGCACTGTGGCGTGGTACCGAAGTAGAGGGAGATCTCAGGCTTCGCCTTAAGCCGGAGCGAGTATGGTGGAGTATGAGAGAGTCCCTCGGTGTTCTAGGGTTTAGACACACCAAGGAGGGGGCAAGCCGGTGGCTAGGGATTAGCTAGACGCCGGCTAGGGTTTGCCCTAGGGCCGGCAGCGGCGGCTTGGGGCTAGGGTTTGGAGGAGAGGATCTTGTGTGTCTCTAGGAGGGAGCCCTGCCCCTCCTTATATAGGTGGAGGGGCCGGCCGGCCAAGGGGAGGGACAGGAGTCCCTCCCCAACTCGGCTTCGGTGGTGCGCCACCGGTTGGAGGAGGGAACTCCTCCCCAACTCGGTTTCCCACTCCTCCTCCTCTTTCCAAAAACTGTCGTTTGACTTTCAAACTAGCCGTTTGACTTTTCAAACTAGGATTTGAATAAACCCTCTATTTTGATCAGCGATGACACCGAGTACATGATGCAATCATATCAACTTGATATAACACATTCATGTACCATTCCCCCCCGGAGTGCCGGACATTCCGGAACCTTCTAGAACATTCCCAATGAAAACACCGGAACCATTCCCCAACTCCGAAACGGGACTTTCCTTATATGAATCTTATTCTCCGGACCATTCCGGATCTCCTCGTGATATCCTGGATCCCATCCGGGACTCCGAACAACATTCGGTCTCTTTGTCATCATTCCATAACTACTGAAACAATGTCAAATCCTTAAGTGTGTCTCCCTACGGTTCGTGAATTATGCGGACATGATCGAGACACTTCTCCGAACAATAACCAATAGAGAAATCTGGAAATTCATATGGCTCCCACATATTTCTACGATTACTTTGCGATCGAATGAACCACTTACATATGATATCAATTTCCCTTTGTCTCACGATAGTTTACTTATCCGAGGTTATGATCGTCGGTATCTCTGCATACCTAGTTCAACCTCGTTACTGATAAGTACTCTTTTCTCGTTCCCGTGATATGTGATCCCTTGTGAGCCAGTCACATGCTTGCAAGCTAATTGGATGACATTTCACCGAGAGGGCCCAGAGTATATCTATCCGTCATATGGATGGACAAATCCCATTCTTGATCCATGTGTTTCAACCAATACTTTCCAAACACTCAATGCCATCTTTATAACCACCCAGTTACGGTGTGGTGTTTGATGTCATCAAAGCATCCATCCAGCAAAGGTGATATGCATGATCTCATGGTCGAAGGAATTAGATTACTATGTATCAGAAAGCATATAGCAATTGAACTATTAAAATGACTTGATCTTTATGCTACGCTTATCTATAGGAGTATGTCCATCATATCATTCTCCTAACGATATGATCTTGTTGTTAATAACATCTCAATGTTCATGATAGGGAAACCACAATCATCTTATTAACCAACAAGCTAGTATTAGATAGAGGCTTTTACCAGGGACTTCAAATTAAGTTTACAAATCACACAAGTATCAATGTTTCCTTGTTAATACTATTATAGCATGAATGTAAACATTTATCATAAACACAAAGATATAATAATAACTACATTTATTATTGCCTCTAGGGCATATCTCCAACAGTCTCCCACTTGCACTAGAGTCATCTAATCTAGATTACATGGTAATATACCGAACACCCATGGCAATTTGGTGCTGGTCATGTTTTGCCCTCGGGAGAGGTTTAGTCAACGGATCCGCCACATTCAGATCTGTGTGTACTTTGCAAATCTTTATATCTCCATCTTGAATATGTTCTCGAATAGCGTGAAAACGCAACTTGATGTGCTTCAGCTTCTTGTGTGACCTTGGTTCTTGCGCATTGGCTATGGCGCCCATGTTATCACAGTAGATAGACATTGGGTCCAGCGCACTAGGAACCACACCCAGCTCTGTAATGAACTCTTTCATCCATATCGCTTCTTGTGAAGCCTCCGAAGCAGCCATGTATTCCGATTCAGTTGAAGATCTCACCACAACTCTTTGCTTTGCACTCCTCCAGCTAACTGCTGCACCATTCAAAATAAATACGTATCCAGATTGTGATTTAGAATCATCCGGATCGGTGTTCCAACTAGCATCGGTGTAACCATTAACAACGAGCTGTTCATCACCTCCATAAGAAAGAACCATATCCTTAGTTCTTCTCAAGTACTTAAGGATGTTTTTGACCGTTGTCCAATGATCCACTCTTGGATCACTTTGATATCTGCTAGTTAAACTAACAGCATATGCAATGTCGGGTCTAGTACATAGCATGGCATACATTAGAGATCCTATGGCTGAGGCATAGGGAGTTTTACTCATCCTTTCTCTATCTTCTGTCGATGTTGGACTTTGAGTTTTACTCAAGGTCGTATTGGGCAACATGGGCAAGAACCCTTTCTTGCTATCTTCCATTCCAAATCTCTTTAGAACTTTGTCCAAATATGTACTTTGTGACAATGATATTTGGCGTTTCGATCTATCTCTATAAATTTTTATGCCTAATATGTAAGCTGCTTCACCAAGATCCTTCATTGAAAAACTATTATTCAAATATTCCTTGACACTATTAAGAAGGTCTACATCATTCCCAATCAACAATATGTCATCTACATATAGTATTAAGAATGCTATAGAGCTCCCACTCACTTTCTTGTAAATACAAGCTTCTCCATAGGTTTGTATAAAACCAAAACTTTTGATCACCTTATCAAAACGTTGATTCCAACTTCGGGATGCTTGCTTCAATCCATAGATAGACCGTTGAAGTTTGCATACCTTGTTAGCATCTTTAGGATCGACAAAACCTTTGGGTTGCATCATATACAACTCTTCATCAATGTCTCCATTGAGGAATGCTGTTTTGACATCCATCTGCCATATCTCATAATCATAATATGCAGCGATTGCTAACATAATCCTCACAGACTTTGGCTTCACTACTGGTGAGAAAGTCTCATCGTAGTCAACTCCTTGAATTTGTCGAAACCCTTTTGCGACAAGTCGAGCTTTATAGACAGTAACATTACCATCAACATCTGTTTTCTTCTTGAAGATCCATTTGTTCTCCACAACCTTCCGTCCATCCGGTAAGTCCACCAAAGTCCATACTTGGTTTTCGTACATGGATCCAATCTCGGATTTCATGGCTTCTTGCCATTTATTGGAATCTAGGCTCATCATCGCTTCCTCATATGTCTCAGGGTCATCGGTGTTGTCCACCAACATGACACTCATAACGGGATCATACCAATCTGGAGTGGTACGAGTTCTCGTTGACCTGCGAAGCTCTGTAGAAACTTCAACCGAAGTTTCATGATCATCATCATTAGCTTCCTCTCTTATTGGTGCAGGCACCACAGGAACTTCTTCCGGTGCCGCGCTACTCGCAATTTCGAGAGAAGGTTCGACAACCTCGTCGAGTTCTACTTTCCTTCCAGTCACTTCTTTCGAGAGAAATTCCTTCTCTAGAAAGGATCCATTCTTGGCAACGAAGATTTTTCCTTCAGATCTATGATAGAAGGTATACCCAATAGTTTCCTTCGAGTATCCTATGAAGACGCATTTTTCCGCTTTGGGTTCAAGCTTGTCCGGCTGTAACTTCTTTACATAGGCTTCGCACCCCCAAACTTTAAGGAACGACAATATAGGTTTCTTCCCAAACCATAATTCATACGGTGTCGTTTCAACGGATTTAGATGGTGCCCTATTTAAAGTGAATGTGGCTGTTTCTAATGCATAACCCCAAAATGATAGCGATAAATCTGTAAGTGACATCATAGAACGAACCATATCTAAGAGAGTTCGATTACGACGTTCGGACACACCATTACGCTGTGGTGTTCCCGGCGGTGTCAATTGTGAAAGTATTCCACATTTCTTCAAATGCTCGCCAAACTCGTAACTTAGATATTAACCTCCACCCTCAGAACGTAGAAATTTAATCTTCTTGTTACGTTGATTCTCTACCTCACTTTGAAATTCCTTAAACTTCTCGAAAGTTTCGGACTTATGTTTCATGAAATAGATATACCCATATCTACTCAAATCATCCGTGAAGGTAAGAACATAAAGATAACCACCGCGCGATGCTACACTCATTGGACCACACACATCGGTATGTATGATTTCCAATAAGTCCGTAGCTCGCTCCATCATACCAGAAAATGGAGTCTTAGTCATTTTACCCATCAGACATGCTTCGCATCTACCAAGTGATTCGAAATCAAGTGATTCAAGAAGTCCATCGGAATGGAGTTTCTTCATACGCTTCACTCCAATGTGACCAAGACGACAGTGCCACATATAGGTCGAGTTATCGCTCGATTTCAAACGTTTAGCCTCAATGTTATTAATAGTGTATTTCCACTATCGAGATTCAATAAGAATAGACCATCTATCAAAGGTGCATGTGCATAAAACATATTACTCATATAAATCGAACAACCATTATTCTCGGACTTAAACAAGTAACCGTCTCGCAATAAACAAGATCCCGATATAATGTTCATGCTTAACGCAGGCACCAAATAACAATTATTTAAGTATAAAACTAATCCCGATGGTAGATGAAGGGGTAGCGTGCCGACCGCGATCACATCAACCTTTGATCCGTTTCCCACGCGCATCGTCACCTCGTTCTTCGCTAGCTTCCGTTTATTCTGCAGCACCTGTTTCGAGTTACAAATATGAGCAACCGAACCAGTATCAAATACCCATGCACTACTACGAGTACTAGTGAGATACACATCAATAACATGTATATCAGATATACCTTTCTTCTTGATGTTGCCGTTCTTCAAATCCGCCAAGTACTTTGGGCAATTCGCTTCGAGGACCTTCTCCCTTGCGGTAAAAGCACTCGATGTCGCTTAGGTCCAGCCTTGGTCTTCTTCGTAGGCGTGGCAACTTTCTTACCACCCTTCTTGAAGTGTCCCTTCTGCTTAGACTTTCCTTTCTTGAATTTGGTGGTGTTATTGACCAACAACACTTGGTGCTCTTTCTTGATCTCCACTTCTGCAGACTTCAACATGGCAAAGAGTTCTGGCAACGTCTTGTTCATGTTTTGCATGTTGTAGTTCATCACAAAGTTCTTGTAACTTGGTGGCAGTGATTGGAGGACACGATAAATCCCCAAAGCATTGCGAATCACTATACCCAAGCTTTGAAGTTTGTTTGCGTGCCCAGACATCTTAAGCACATGCTCACTGACGGAGCTTCCCTCTTCCATCTTGCAGTTAAAGAACTTTTCAGAAGCCTCATAGCTTTCAATTGCCGCATGAGTCTCAAAAATCAATTTGAGATCCTCGACAATATCATATGGGTCTAAATTCTCAAACCTTTTAAAGCTCGATTCTAAACCATACAAGATAGCACACTGAACTGTGGAGTCTCGAGTCTTCCGAGTGAGGTAAACATTCTTTACTTCATCGGCAAGATCACTGCAGTGGGTCACCAAATTGCATCCAGCACATAGGTCAAATTACCAGCTATGAGGACAATCCTCAAATTGCGGAACCAATCCGCGAAGTTGCTTCCATTGTTTTTCAACTTTTCTTTCTCTAGGAACGCATTAAAATTGATGGTAGGGGCTGCCATTGATCTACAACATATTTGCAATAGTTTAGACTAAGTTTATGACAAATTGAGTTCAAATTAATAATAAAATTAATCTAGGTGAACTCCCACTCAAAACAATATCCGTCACATTGTTTTAGTGATCACACGAACCAAATCCACCACATCAACACTGATCATCACGAGAGTTGATATAGTTTCAATGGTGAACAATCGACATGTTCATCATATCTACTATATGATTCATGCTTTACCTTTCGGTGATCCGTGTTCCGAGACCATGTCTGTACATGCTAGGCTCGTCAAGATCAAACCTTAGTTTCCGCATGAGCAAATCTGGCTTGCTCACGTTGTATACACTTGCGGAATCTAACACACCCGATCATCACGTGGTGCTTCGAAACAACAAGCTTTAGCAACGGTGCTAACTAAGGGTGAACACTTTATGACTTGAAATTCATGTGCATGAGGGATCATCTTATAATGCTACCGTCATCTACTAAGAAATACAAGATGCATAAAGGATTAACATCACATGCAATTCATAATATGTGATATGATATGGCCTTTCTTCTTAGTGCTTCCGATCTCTATCTTCTAGCACGAACATGATCTCCATCATCACCGGCATAGCATCAAGGTCAATAATGCTTCTCCATGGTTGTCGTCCACCGGCTTCACCTATTACAACTACTTTGAATAGACATGCTGGTCTTAACATAAATTAAAGACAACCATATGGCTCCTGCCGGTTGCCAACTTACAATAAGGAACATTGCATACATCAAATATAATCACAATCATGGCCATATCACATCACAGCACACCCCTGCAAAACAAAGTTAGACGCCTCTACTTTCTTTGCATGTTTTACGTGGTTTGGGGCTTTCGATAAGTGTCGTTCTAACTTACGAACATGAACCACAACATTGATACTAGTATTGTTAATCAGCCTTGTAAATTGGATCTTAACTATGCTAGGAGAAACAGGCACCCGCAAAGCCACTTATGCAATACAAGTTGCATGTCAAGCGTGGAGCAAGTCTCATGAACGATGTCATGTAAGGTTAGCCCGGGCCGCTTCATCCCAACATACCGCAAGATGCAAAGTACACAAGAAGCAATCGACAATAAAAGCATCAACGCCCATAATGACCATTGTGTTCTACTCGTGCAACAGATCTACATATAGACACGGCTCTGATACCACTGTAGGGTTTCGTAGCATGGAAAACAAAAAATTTCTACCGCATACAAACAAACAAGCCAAGATCTATCTACTAGATTGTAGCAACGAGTCGATAGAATAACTCACCCTCGAAGATTCCAAAGTGTTTAACGAGAGCGGATTCTCGTGGGTGATGTAGTCGTACTCTTTCCGATCTCAAGATCGCGTAGACGATCCTTCCGGCGCTGCGTTCCAAGGCGCTCCATGATCGGTCACACGGTACTCGACGTAAGACCTTCCTCTCCCTTGTTCCAGAAGGCAGAGTAGGGTGTATCACTCTCCTCGCGATTCCGGCAGCACAACGGCGTGGTACCGGAAGTAGAGGGGAGATCTCGCAGGGCTTCGCCTTAAGCCGGAGCGAGTATGGTGGAGTATGAGAGAGTCCCTCGGTGTTCTAGGGTTTAGACACACCAAGGAGGGGCAAGCCGGCGGCTAGGGATTAGCTAGACGGCGGCTAGGGTTTGCCCTAGGGCTGGCGGCGGCTATGGAGGCGGCGGCGGCTTGGGGCTAGGGTTTGGAGGAGAGGATCTTGTGTGTCTCTAGGAGGGAGCCCTGCCCCTCCTTATATAGGTGGAGGGGCCGGCCGGCCAAGGGGATGGAGAGTCCCTCCCCAACTCGGCTTGGGTGGTCGCTGCCCGGTTGGAGGAGGAACTCCTCCCCAACTCGGCTTCCACTCCTCCTCCTCTTTCCAAAAAGCTGCTTGACTTTCAAACTAGCCGTTTGACTTTTCAAACTAGGATTTGAATAAACCCTCTATTTTGATCAGCGATGACACCGAGTACATGATGCAATCATATCAACTTGATATAACAAATTCATGTACCCTTCCCCCAGTGCGGACATTCCGAACCTTCTAGAACATTCCCGATGAAAACACCTAACCATTCCCCAACTCAAACGGACTTTCCTTATATGAATCTTATTCTCCGGACCATTCCGGATCTCCTCGTGATATCCCGGATCCCATCCGGACTCAACAACATTCGGTCTCTTTGTCATCATTCCATAACTACTCAAACAATGTCGAATCCTTACGTGTGTCTCCCTACGGTTCGTGAATTATGCGGACATGATCGAGACACTTCTCCTGAACAATAACCAATAGAGGAATCTGGAAATTCATATGGCTCCCACATATTTCTACGATTACTTTGCGATCGAATGAACCACTTACATATGATATCAATTTCCCTTTGTCTCACGATAGTTTACTTATCCGAGGTTATGATCGTCGGTATCTCTGCATACCTAGTTCAACCTCGTTACTGATAAGTACTCTTTTCTTGTTCCCGTGATATGTGATCCCTTGTGAGCCAGTCACATGCTTGCAAGCTAATTGGATGACATTTCACCGAGAGGGCCCAGAGTATATCTATCCGTCATATGGATGGACAAATCCCATTCTTGATCCATGTGTTTCAACCAATACTTTCCAAACACTCAATGCCATCTTTATAACCACCCAGTTACGGTGTGGTGTTTGATGTCATCAAAGCATCCATCCAGTAAAGGTGATATGCATGATCTCATGGTCGAAGGAATTAGATTACTATGTATCAGAAAGCATATAGCAATTGAACTATTAAAATGACTTGATCTTTATGCTACGCTTATCTATAGGAGTATGTCCATCATATCATTCTCCTAACGATATGATCTTGTTGTTAATAACATCTCAATGTTCATGATAGGGAAACCACAATCATCTTATTAACAAACAAGCTAGTATTAGATAGAGGCTTTTACCAGGGACTTCAAATTAAGTTTACAAATCACACAAGTATCAATGTTTCCTTGTTAATACTATTATAGCATGAATGTAAACATTTATCATAAACACAAAGATATAATAATAACTACATTTATTATTGCCTCTAGGGCATATCTCCAACAAAATCACCAGGAACAAATCCAGCTATGCACTATCCCGTCCCAGGCCGTGGAAAACCTATGGGGCTCATTGCTCCTAGGGACCTTTCTAGCAGCCTGTCGATGGAGGATGGAGATGATGAGGTGGAGAGGTTTATCCCAGGGTACAAAGAGTACATCGATCCAAGCTTCTACAGTAGCGACCCCCATGAAGGATGGAGCGACGTTTACATCTGCCGTGACGTCTATGATCCACCGGGGATCGACTGAGCGGTGATGAAAATAACTCAAAAAGAGAGAGAAGGCCACAAGATGCACGGGAAAGGGCGTGTGGAGACGGTCAAGTCCATCACTACAAACCTGAGGCCACACAAGCGTAAGGAAATACCTAACATTGGTGCAGGTGCTAGCAAGGAACTGGCATTGCCCCGCTCAAGCCCTACCACTGGCACTCGTATGAGGGTGAAACCTCAAGAGGATTGGAGGAGCAGCTTCTACTTCCCCGATCCATCAATAATGGATAAGGAAGAAGAAGTTGTCCCCAAGACAAAGGATCGCATACGGGAACTGGAGATATATCAGAAGAAGGAGCTACTCCATCGCGTAGAAGTCTGTCACCGCCTCAAGGAGATAGAGAAGAAGGATGATCTTCTCCCGGTGGTGACTAAACTCGCAGATAGGGTGGACACTCTTCAATCTGATTTGCGTAGGTTCTACAGCTGCATAACTGCTCTAGAGGATACCAACAAGAAGCTATGCACCGCGGCTCTACATGCCATGGCACCACAGTGACCTTCAATAAAACACTATCAAATAATCGAGAGGGATTATTTGATCCCGCCTGGCTTGATTCCTAGGTTGCGGAGATCTTTAAGACCTTGTAATCTATCTAACAAGTTTTTATTACTATTCTAGTTTTTGCATTAGTTCGAGCTCATAACTAAAGTTTGCATCATTAGATTCCCTTCAGAAATAGTTGATCCCTCTTATGAAATTCTGTGTTTATTATAATATATGCAGCATTATTAAGTTTGACTTTGTAAAAAGTTTATATATGAATGACTTGAGTATGATTTTACTTGCACTTGATGATAGCAATAGGAGGCTTCCACACCATTGGTATTAACAGAACATATAAGGATAATTTGATCAATATGTTGTAGGTCAATGGTTTGATTTACAAAAAGGAGAGATTATCTAATTAATTAAGTTGAAAAATAAAAACCTTGAACAAAGGATAAATTATAAGTTCTATCAAAAAGAGTAAGAATAAGTTGAGGTAGAATACTCAATTTATAAAGATGCTTCATATATATTTGGAATTTGGTAATTGAGATCGGTAAACTTTGAATTCCTACATGAAGTGGAATATATGGCTAGCTCCTTTGCACAACACTTAAAAGAAGTGTCACATGAATATATAAAGAGAAAGAGGAAAAAGAAAGATGAAGAAAAAAGACCGAAGGTGCAAAGAGCAAATAGGCATATACCACTATATTGTAGTAAGACAAACAGACGTTTGAGATTTTGAATCCCGAGTGAATATGTTAATCATAAAAACACTTGGGACTACCTCACTAACACGTTCAGTTGAACCGAATGCTTTTACATCATGTTGAGAATAATCTTTTATGAACTGTTAATTGCTAAGGTGTGGAAGCCTGCTAATATTATTCGGATGGTTCGAGTAAGGTACTATTCATGAACTTATTTATATGTATCCTTTATGATAAATATATGCTGCAACTATCTCATTTATTTTATCGACTCAGCTTCATGAATCTAAGGATCACACCCATTAAGCTAAACATGCTCGGGACGAGCAAGAGTCTAAGCTTGGGGAAGTTGGTGAGTGCAAATTTTCATCATGTTTTAGATTATTATTTTGCATTGTAGTGGTAGGATCTTGGTATTTTACGGTGTTCGCAGGCACCTTTTATGTTTATGTTCACCAGGATTAGGACAGATGATGGATCCGATGGACACAATTCTTGGACCAATTATATTGGAGTGAAAAGGAGCGAAAAACTACGTAAATTACTTATTTGGGAAATATTAATAACACCAGAAGAAAACCTGAAGAAATTGGAGGGTACAGAAGGGTTAACGACCAACTATACAATGGGAGGAACTCTTCTGGACATATAGTTCCCACCGTATAGTTGGCACTGACACAGCCTCCTCAAATTGTTTCACCCCGTGCAATTGGACCAAAGAGACGACATACAGAACACCCAAAAATTGCCGAAACCTAACCTCTAGAAGGCACCTAGAGGGGGAAATCATCCACCAGGGGTCCATCTTCGCCCTCGCAAATCCGGGAGGCTAAGGCATTAATCTTTACCATCAACAGCTGCATCACTACCATCTCCATCCATCCCATCTAAATATTATCTAGATGTTGTTATAATTTTTGTACTCGTTGTGGATTTATACAAGTCATATTCATCTATGATAGATTCCATTACTTTTTCCATGATGTTGATTGCCTCCATGTCTGAGTAGATCATTAGTTTTTGGGGAGATGGAGAAACCCTAGCATGATATTGAAATAAGATAATGTTTATTATGATATTAATCATTTTGACCATGTGTTAGATTGTCTACATCTTGATGTTGGGAGAAGTCGACCTCTTTGTATTTGCCTCTTGTGGGGACTTGATGGAGGGAACTACTTGCTGATAGACGGAGGCGTGTTAGAAGTTACAGTGAATATAAAGTTGTTGGAACCCCTGACGTATCAACTTGGGAATCGAGGAACTCACAAAACACTATCCATGCCATAGGATACGTCCTGCGTTATTATGTCCCTTAATAGCGCATTAATTCAATTGATGTTGATTGCGGTCTGCTGTGGTAATGAGGATGATTTGAGCAGTGGTTGCTTCCTCATTGTCCAAATATGGAGTTCCTCCCACACATACATAGTTAAGAATGTTCATGATAATAATCATTACCTTAGCCCTTTATACTGCTAGCGGTGTACTCCCTCTGTTAGAGATTATAAGGCCTATGGACCACTTTGATAGGATTAAGAAAATCAATAACTCACCTTCTTGATTACTACATGCACCAATAGTTACACATGCATGAGAGAAGATAGATAAAAAGGAGAACATGCATTGGAGGAGAGAGACTAATAAATGGAAGAGGACTTACAATTTCTAATATTTTAAAAAAGCTCTTGGGCCTTATAATCCCTAACGGAGGGAGTATCCGCTAATCCCTAAGAACGCTTTTACCCACTGAAGTTTCAAATATCTTTTACATACGCGATACTTATTTTCTGTATTCGATTTTGTTTACTTAACTCATTGTTCTCTTATACCAAAAACCCAAAAAACACCTTTGTATGCAATACTCGCATTTTATCTTGTCACTTAAAATTTTATTTAGCATTTCTATTTTTAGTATTTATTTCAAGAATTCTTAGACTTTAGACTCCTCCTCCATATGGGATCGATATCTTTATTTCGAAACTAGCTACAAACGATATGTGCACTTGCAGTCATCAATGGCATTCTCTCCAAGTTAGCTCACGAACCGGCTTACTGCTGCAACACGGCATATGAGACGTTGGATGTCCTTAATGTCGGACATTTGATGTTGAAGATTTCCTTGATTTTCTCTGGGTTGACCTCGATTCCACGATGAGAAACAATGAAGCCTAAGAATTTGCTAGCATGAACCCATAAGACTCACTTCTTATGGTTAAGTATCATGTTAAACTTTTGGAGGTTATCAAAGGTTCCTTTAAGTCGGCGATGAGGTCATTTGATTTTTTTGACATCACCGCGATGTATTCCACATAAGTGTGAATGTTCCGAACAATTTGTTCATGGAGGCAATGTTGCATTGTCCGCTGGTAAGAAAGGCATCGTGACGTAGCAAAACCTGCCATAGGGTGTGGTGAACGAAGTGGCCAATTGGTCCGACTTGTGCATATTGATTTGGTGGTATCTTGAGTATGCATCAAGAAAACATAGAATTTGTGAGCTATCCGTTGAGTCAATGACATGGTCAATGTGAGGCAAAGCAAACAGATCCTTCGAACAAGCTTTATTCAAGCCGGTGTAATCAACTCACAATCTTAATTCTTTGGTTCCCTTTTTGGGCACAAGTATAGGATTGGCCACCCATTGGGTGTGAAGGACTTCTCGGATAAAATTAGCCTTAAGTAACCTAGCTATCTCTTTGCCTATGGCGCGTCTCCTCTTGTCCCCAAAGAGTCACAAAGGTTGTTTCACCGGTTTTTATTTAAGCTGTGCTCGGCAAGTTCCCTAGGTACACCTTTCATGTTGGAAGGTTGCTAGACAAAGATGTCCCTATTCTCATGGAGGAAATCGACGAGCGTGCTTTCCTATTTGTGATCCAGGTTCGTCCCAATGGCGGTGGTCTTGGAGGCATCGCCTACCACAATTTCTACCGGCTTGATCCCAATGGCAGCCTTGAACGCAGGATCAGAGTCAGAAATCTTCTTCTTCGATGCTGGCATCTCCAAGGTGTCGACCTGGCACTAGATCTCCTTGAATTCTTTGCCATAGAGGATGGCTTTGGCAAAGGCTGATTCACCTATCTCGTAGTCCCGTTCCTTTGCGGAACTTCCAGCAATGGTGATTACACTGTTTGGTCCGAGTATATTGAGCTGGTTGTAAACAAATCATGGTTTGGCCATGAAGGAGTGGAAGATGTCGTGTCCGAATATGACGTGGTACATGCTCTTGAAGGGGACCACTTCAAAGGCCATGCGCTTTTGGCGGCAATTGTTAACATCACCAAAGGCGACCAGAAGGGTGATGCACCCAAGGGACCGAGCTTCCCGGCCAGGAACTATGCCATGAAACACGGGGTTGGTCCGCCTTAGGTTGGTCTCCGTCAAGTTCATCTTGTGCAGTGTATCCATGTACATGATGTTGATGCTGCTTCCACTGTCCACAAGGAATTTGGGGAACTCACTGACATCGATCGGGGGGTTGATGACCATGGCATATTAGTTCTCTGTTAGAACAAGGTCAGGGGGATCCATCCTGTCCCAAGAGATTGGAACTTCCGACCAGCGCAGGTACTAGGGAACTGGGGGTAGGGCGGCCATCAGTATCCTTAGTGAGGTTTTCTATGCCCGGATAGTTGGGGTGCCAAGAAAAGTGTGGTAGATGGGGGCCTTCTTTTCGAAGGGGTTCTTGCCTTTGCCATCGCCCTTGTCGGCATGCTTGGGCTCTACGTCCTCATTCGTGTCACTTGAATCCTTGGAGTCCTCTGCCTTCTTCCCTTTTCCCTTGCCTCGCGTTCTGTTTTGTCGGCTTCACTTGTAGACAGACTCCGGGTCCTCCTTGAGATTGTTGACAAACTTTCATTAGCGGTTGGTTTGAGTGGCTTTGCCACTGGCATCGAGGTGTATGAAGCACGGCATAACGCGGCACTCCTCGTACGTCTAGGGGATGCGGGGCGCTGCCGGTGTAGTTTCACTACCGCGCTTCTGCCCACGACCAGCCCCCCGGCCTCAGCCACACTGTCCACCTCGGCCTTTGCCTGCGAATGTCATGGCGACCATGTCGGAAGCTGGCTTTTCTTCTGGCAGGATCTTCTTATTATTCTTGTTATTCCTCTTAGCTTGGGTTTGTATAGCTATTGTCAGTAGAGACCCACAATCATCGTCATCGTCAACCGCAAATTCAAAAGCCAAGGAGATCATCTGATTGAGATCTAGCTTGTGATTGTACTATAGGCGCTTCAATGTATGCTGGACCAAATTTCCCTTTCCAAAATATCGATGAAGGCAGCCATAGCGATCTGGTTGTGCACTCCCGCGCAGGAATTTTTGATGTCAAGACAACCGGAGAGGTAGGCTCGAGATGACTCGTCCATGTCCTGGATGCACCGCTGTAAGTCACCGACAGTTAATGGCTTAGATATGTAGAGCTCGTTGGGCCCTCAGTTATGAAACCAAGGTTATCGATACAGTAGGAGTAAGGAAACAACTCCAAGGTGTTGCTAACAACTTGGAACCTACACAACACAATCCACAATACTTTGCCCCAACTTATAGTGAGGTTGTCAATCTCACCGGTTTGCTGAAAACAAAAGATTAAACGTATAGTGTGGAAGATAGTAATTGCTTGTAGAAAGTAAACAGTAATCGGTAAATAGTAGATGGTATATCAAAGATAAAGAATCGACATGGGTCCACAGTTCACTAGAGGTGTTCTCCATAAGATAGATAGCATGTTGGGTGAACAAATTACAGCGGGGCAATTGACAAATTGAGAAAGCATAACAATGCATATACTATACATCTTGATTCCTACAAGATTTGATTGGGCATTACAACATAATACATGGACCGTAATACAACTGCATCTATGACTAATAATCCACCTTCAGGTTATCATCCAGACCACTTCTAGTATTAAGTTGCAAGCAACAGATTATTGCATTAAGCAAAGTGTGTAAAGCAAAAAATATAGTTGCCCCATGGACAAAGGATTGTTGTTTTCTCCCTAGTAGCTACAACACATCTACAACCTTAGAAGTTTTTGTCACTCTCCCAGATTACTAGAGGCATGAACCTATTATTGAGCATAAATACTCCCTCTTTGTGTTACAAGCATCTACTTGGCCAAGTTAGTTACTAGCAACGGAGAGCATGCAAGATCACAAATAACATAGACATGATAGAATCAAAATCAATCTAACATAGTATCTCAATATCCATCGGATCCCCGCAAACAAAACATGTATGATTACAAATAGATGATCTTGATCATGAATGAAGCTCACAAGATCTAAACATGATAGCACAAAGGAGGAGAAACAACCATCTAGCTACTGTATGGACCCATAGTCCAAGGGTGAACTACTCACACATCACTCCGGAGGCTGGCATGGTGATGAAGAAGGCCTCCGGGATGATATCTCCCCTCCAGCAGGGTCCTGGGAAGAGCTTCAGATCCCCCCGATCTAGGGATGATGGTGGTGGCATCTATGGACTGTTTCGTGGATTTCTGATTGGGTCCTTAGGGTTTCTGCATCAGGGTGTTTAAATAGGCGAAGGGGAAAGTTCGGTGGATGCTCGAGGGGCCCACACCATGGGGCGGCATGCCCTAGGGGGTGACCACGCCAGCCCTAGTTGTGGCCACCTCATGGGCGCACTTCGGCTGCCCTTAGGTCTCCGTGTCGTGTCTGGTAAAATATTGACTTTGGATTTTGTTCCGTCCAATTTCGAGAATATTTCCTTGCTAGCTTTTATGAAACCAAAAATAGCAGAAAACAGGCAACTGGCACTGCGACATCTTGTTAATAGGTTAGTTCCATAAAATGTATAAAAATTCCTCAAAGTGTAGACAAAACATAAGAAAGTTGATACAAAACAAGCATGGAGCATCAAAAATTATAGATGCGTTTATGACGTATCAAGCATCCCCAAGCTTAACCCCTACTTTTCCTCTAGTAGGTAAGTGATAAAAAGAATAATTTTTTAGGTGACAAGCACCATCACAATCTTAATCAAACTGTTGTAAAGCATTGATAGCTGGGATCACAGTTCTCTAAACATGAACATGAAATATGTAGTTCTAACAATAAGACATAGCAACTATGTTGCAACATGAAAAGGTACAAACAAAAGATCATGATTCATAATGCATTGAAAGATATTTGTTTGTTTCACATATAGAAAACATAGCAAGAGTGGTATTCAGCTTGTCCCTCATGGAATAGAAAAACATAAATGCATATGACACCTTCAAAGTTCATAAGGGTGACTAGATACAAATAATTTAAGAACCAGCAATACCAACATTATGAATAAATATATAAGTTTTGGTCAATGCACATTGCTAAGAATGACAACTATTGTCTCTTAATTGGTGCATAAAGATAAAAGGTGGAGACTCAACATAAAAGTAAAAAGAAAGGCCCTTCACAGAGGGAAGCAGGTTTTTCAAGTTTCATAAAGAGCTTCCAAAAATTATGGTAATTATTAGCTTTCAGCTCTCATTGCCCCTATCATTGGCATCTTGAAGTGATTAAGGTAAAAGTGACACAAATATGAGTATATGCTTGACAAGTTATAAGTTGAAAATATCATGCCCCTTGCATACGAGTATCGAACCTCATGCTACTCAACTTTGGTCACAAGCAAGTTCTTCTTATTGTAAGTATATGTGTATCTTTCACATCCCAAGATTTTCCAAATCTTGTAATGTGAAAAATAAATAAACAAAATAAATAATTGTTGAAAATTAGGGTGAAAAGAAACTTTTGTTGCTAAATGGGAACTTAAAATCCCATGTTGAACAAACTTTGATTAAAGTTTGAATCCAAAAAAATCCAAATCAAGTGAAATGCATTCCTCAATGGATGTATCTTGAAATTTAAACACTTGGAAAAGTTAAACCAAAACCCTAAAACCCTAAAGGAATAAAATCATTTCCAAGATATCTCTAAAACCATGGATTTGATCCATATGAAATTTTGTCAACAAACATTTATAAATGACCAAGAATGACAAATATAAATATTATAAAACCATATAAATTGGTTTCACTTAATTTGGAACCATAGATAAAATCTTATGAATTTAATAAGTTAAGGAAATTGAATTTCCAAAGCTAATAAAACACCTATCAAGAAATCCATACCAAATGGTGAGAAAATAATCCTAAAGAGATTTAAAAGGATAAACAAATATTAAATAAGATTTTACCAATTGGAATCACCAAGTTTGGATCTTTAAATAAAAAGATATGGATTTTATAAGTTAAAGAAATAAATATTAAATGAGGAATATTTAAAGACCAAATTAAAACTTGGCCAAGACCATAAGCAAATGGAATGAATATAATCCAAATCCAAATAAAATAAAAGGATAAAGAATTTCCAAATAAAATAAAATGGCATTAACCACATTCTATCCCTATTTTAATAAAGACAAATCTCTAATAAGAATGATTTTTTAAATCATGAGAAAATAGTATTTTGGAATTTACCCAAGTGGAATAAAAGTTATTTAATTAACTTAAATAATATTAAAGAAATCTTCCAAATAAAATTTATGGAATTAAAACTATATTTAATTTCATTGGAATTAAAACAAATACCCAATTCAAATGATTTATAAATAATATTAAATACTTTCCAAATAATTCAAGGTGAATATTTTGACACCCTATTAAGTAAATAAAACCTACTGAAATGATTTGAAAAGATTTAGATTTCAAATGGAGTTTGAAAACACTATTAAATCTTATTTGAATGAATACAAGAGCTTATTTTAATAATTAAAAGACCCTAAAAAGAATAAAAGAAATATTCTAATTTTGAATTTAAAATGTATTATTAATCAGTATTTGATTGCACATAAAGTTTGAGTGAAGTTTGAATTCAAAGGGTTGTTTGAATTGATTAAATAAAATCAAAAACAGATAAATTGAAAAAGAAAAAGAAACAGGAACAGGAAAAAATAAATAATAAAAGGACTCAGCCCAGCCAGCAGGCCCAACTAGCCCAGCAGCCCATTTCCCTCTTTCCCTCGAAGTGTTTTCCTCTTACTCAGAAACTCAACCACGCCGCCACTGACTGCCTGGACCCACCTTCCCTTTCTCTCATTGCCGACAAGCGGATCCCACCTGCCCCGTCAGCGTCTTCAACCCGCGGACCCGTTCCTCCCCCTCACCTCGCTGTCGTTTCTGCCGCGGATTCTCAGTGTAAATTCATGTTATTTCGCCCATAATTCTCCCTACAACTATGCCGTACTTAATCGCCACTTCCCCTCTCCCTTTTCCTCCAACCAATGCCACCAGAGAGCCACCAGGATGCTCGGAATCATCTCCGAACCCCCACTATCTCCGACGAGCCTCTGCTCCAATTCCGGCCACACCTCGCCGTGCTTCGCCCCCTCGGCCACACAAGCATGTTCCCCAAAACCGTGCGCACCTGCCCGTATCATCTGCTCAGCCGCGCTTGCCCCAGAAACTCGTCCACGTCTTCGACCGAGCGCCACCGTCGGCTGCCACTTCTCCGGCGACTCTTTCCCGTAAGAACTGTCCACCCCTTACCCACCTTTTGATGCTCACCTGTCTACAACACGTATACGAAGCTAACCGCATCCTCCGTTTGCTCTCTCGTGCTCCGTAGCGTTGCCCTCGACGACTGACCGTACCCGACGCAGACGTGAACTCCGGCGAGCAATTGCGTTTGTCCTCGTGCGCCCCTTGCCTCCTCGTGAACACGTTGAGCATCAACACGCCACGGCGAACTCGGTGATCTTCTCCCCTCGCTCTCTCACTTCCTGTAATGCCGACACCGTCAATGTCTAAGCACCGTCGCTCGCTGTCGCCCAGCGCCGCCAGTTCTTAGCTAAGGCGATGTGAGCCGTGAGATCACGATCCTATGCACGCGATAGATTGACTTATCGAAGAGGTATGGAGCGATCTGTGCCGCACGATCTCATTTAATCCAACGCCTCGCAACACTTGATCCGCACGAAACGGTATGGGCGAATAGAATCATGACGCGTGGCCAGTGTGTTGTTTTAAAAAACGGAATTTGATCTATTGGATTAGTAAATTTGCAAAATTCATAACTTTCAAACCACACGTCCAAATTTTTCAAATTTTATATCAATGGAATCAGCAAGACAATTACTTTCCAACCAGGCACTTTGTTTAATGAATTGCTTCTAGAAAAATGGTTGTTTTTGCAAAAACTTGTGTAGGCATATTTTGGGTATAAAATTCTTTTTAAAATTATTTTGGTGATAAAATCTTTGGAAAATGGTTTGTTTTGAACCTACTGACCATAGAAATCAATTTGTGGTTCCAAAAACATATTTTGTGAAGCAAAATAATAAATCTTTGTTTTAGACCATTCCTAGTCAAATAAAAATGTTGTTATATGTTAAAAATACTTTTTGGAAGAAAATCTTTGGGAAATGTTTTCATTTAAACTCTCTACCCCTAAACACAAAGATTTATGTTTTGAAAACATATTTTGTGAACCCTATAAAATTTATTGCTTTGCTAAAGGCAATTCTAACCACATAAAATATTGATTTGGTTTAAAAATGGTTTATAGGTAAAATCTTTTGCAAATAGTTTTGCCACTTTATAAAATGACCAATAAGTGTTTTAGAATGTTTATAACCCATTAGAAATCACTTTTCCAAATAAAACAATCTTTGGCATGATTGCATGCATTGTTTTGATTCTATTATTTTATGTGATGTTTGCTTGATTGGTAGATTGAAATTGTGCCTTGCTTGATAAAATTGTAGTGACATTTGAAGAGTGTGAATATTGCAAGATCAAGGAGTTAACTTATATTCTCTACCAACAAGGCAAGTGATGCTTCATACTTTGTCCCATTATTTTCACTATGCATTAGTGATATTTCTAAGTAGGACTTGCATGGAATTTTGCTAAGTATAAACTATGCCATGGGAAATCCTAGTAGATGAAACCTTAGTAGAAATTTCCTAAGTTAAGATTCCTACTACTATCATGCTTAGATTAGCTAGTAGAAAACAAGGGTGGATTATATTCATGCTATGGAATATTTCTAAGTCAAGGACTTGTGTTTTGTTTAATAAAACAACTATGTGAATGAAACACCTGGGTCAAATGGAAGGAATGGTTTTTGTTGAGTGGTTATACAAGGCCCATTTCTATGGTTTACCTTGTGTATCTCACTTGTGGATGGCCACCCAGGAACAAAGAGATTTGAGATGTCAAATGTTGAGAAGCTTCAAGTGCAACCACTTGGAATTATGGGCTCTTCCTAGATCATATAGGTTGCAATAACTTAGCCAAATGGACATTTGGTGGTAGGGGATGATAGGTTGGAACGCGTCCATTCCGGTCTAAGGGAAGTCTTCTGAAAGATCTTGTCTTGGTGAAACCAAGTCTTGTGGGGAAAGTGCACCACCTCTGCAGAGTGAAAAATCTAAGTACTTAGCCATGTCCCTTGTAAAGGACAATTTGAGAATCAAGACATGGAAGCTATCAAGAATCTCCTCATGCAAATTTCTAAGTTAAAACTTGTGGTTGAAAATGGGTTGGAGGATCACCAATTTCTATTGGGAGATGCCTTGGGTGATTTTGTCAAGCAAAAACTTAGTGTTTTTCAAATGATTTTTTCAAACTTATTATGTTGCAGGTTTGTTTGATGTTAGTGAAGTGTGTTGATTAGGATTACAAGTCTACAACCAACATGATTTCCTGTGGCACTTTGAAGATGAAGGACCCCATGCTATTGTTGTTTTCTGTTGCATTGTAATGCGATAGCCAAATGAGCTTTGTAAGATGTAATAAATTATGTTATTCCTGGTTATAAAGTTGTATTATGACCTTTGTTTCTTGATATTACATCTTAACTGTGGATGCTAGCTATTGATCCAGGGACTAGCATTGTAGACACAGGGATTTCTACCTTATTAAAGGTTGGGAATATTACACCCATCTCTTTGCAATGGCAACATTGCACTTGGCATTTTTCCTTATCATTTGAAAACACTAAGTTTTTGCTTGAAAAAATCACCCAAGGAACCACCAATAGAAATTGGTGAACCTTAAACCCTTGTTCAACCACAAGTTTTTAACTTAGAAATTTGGATGATGAGATTCTTGATAGCTTCCATGTCTTGATTGTCAAATTGTCCTTTGCCAGGGACATGGCTAAGTACTTAGATTTTACACTCTGCAGAGGTGGTGCACTTTCCCCACAAGACTTGGTTTACCAAGACAAGATCTTTCAGAAGCCTTCCCTTAGACCAGAATGGATGCGTTCCAACCTATCAAACCCCTACCACCAACTATCCATTTCGCTAAGTTATTGCAACCTATATGATCCAGGCAGAGCCCATAATGCCATGTGGTTGCACTTGAAGCTTCTCAACATTTGACATCTCAAATCTCTTTGTTCCTGGGTAGCCATCCACAATTGAGACACCAAGTTTTCCCCAGCATACTGGACTTGGTGATGCCCAAGTTTTCCCCAGCATACTGGACTTGCATGACCACTCAACACAAACCATTCCTTCCATTCCACCCAGGTGATTCATTCACTTAGTTGTTTTATTAAACAAAACACAAGTCCTCAGACTTAGAAATTTTCCATAGCATGAATATATATTTCACCCTTGTTTTCTATTAGCTAAGCTAAGCATGATAGTAGTAGGAATCTTAACTAAGGAAATTTCTACTAAGGTTTCATCTACTAGGATTTCCCATAGCATGGTTTATACTTAACAAAATTCCATGCAAGTCTTACGTAGAAATATCACTAATGCATAGTGAAAATAATGGGACAAAAGTATGTAGCATCACTTGACTTTTTGGTAGAGAGTATGAGTTCACTCCTTGATCTTTGCAATGTTCACACACTTCAAATCACTACAATTCAATCAAGCAAACAATATTTCATTCTACCATTCAAGCAATTCATCACATAAAGTGTTAGAAACAAAGCAATTCATGCAAGCATGCTAAAGATTGTTTTATTTGTAAAAAATGGTTTCTAATGGTTCATAAACATTTGAAAACACCTAATTGTCCTTTTATAAAGTGTCCAAATCATTTGTATAAGATTTTACTTCATAAACCATTTTTAGATCAAGTCATTATTTTATGTGGTAAAGAAATGCTTTTAATAAGGCAAAATTCTATAGGTTTCACAAAATATGTTTTGAAACCATATAACCTTGTGTTTAGGGTCAGAGATTTTATTTCCAAAACATTTCTCAAAGATGTTCTACCAACAGAATTTTTAATAATTAAACATTACTTTTGTTTGACTAGAAATGGTTTAAATCCAAAGTTTACTCTTTTGTTTCCCCGAATACATTTTTGAAACCACAATTTGTTTCCTATGGTCAGTAGGTTCAAAACACATCATTTTCAAAAGATTTTATCCCCAAAATCATTTTAGAACAATTTTTATAACCTAAACATGCATACACAAGTTTCTATAAAAAAACAATTTAACAGAAGCTTTTTACTAAACAAAGTGCATGGTTGGCTAGGGATTGTTTTTCTGAATCCATTGATATAAAGTTTGCAAAATTTGGACATGTAGATTAAAAGTTATGGATTTTTCAAATTGGCACATCTAATAGAACACAATTTCTATTTTAAATCATCTCTGGCCACGTGTCGAGTTCTAATTCGCCTGTACCGGTTCGGTTGGATCGACATACAGCAGCCGTTATATCTAAAGTGGATTGTGCAGCACAGGGGCAAGCGTACCTCTTCGCTCAGTCAATCTATCATGGCCACGCGATTAAGATCCTACGGCTACCAGGTGCTTGCCAGGAACAGGCGGCGCTGACGGCGGCTGCGCGGCGGCGCGGCTCTGGCAATGACCTTGCCGGCGATACAGGAAGCTAGGGAAAGAGGGGAAGGGATCACCGCGTTCGCCGAAGCTTGGGGAAGCTCAAGGTGCTACAGGCTGGCAAGGGGGCGCACAAGGATGGCCTTAATCGCTCATCGGAGTTGTGCTGTGCCTCGGGTGCGCGCGGTCGTCGTCGGGGACGTCGTTACGTAGCGCGCTAGGACACGGTACGAGCAGCGTTAGATGCGGGCGAGTACTCTGGTTCCAGGCGTATCATCGAAAGGACAAGGGGTGGCCAGATTATTACCAGAAGCTTCGCCGGAGAGGAAACAGACGGTGGCGGCGGTGGTCGTCGTCGTTGCCGAGGCTCTGGAGCGTGCGGGGATGAGCTGGTGCCACGAGGAGATGCGCCTGGAGGTGGGGAGCAGGTGAGGGTGGTCAAGGGGCGGTGAGGGGTTGTCGGAATTGTCGTCGGAGAGTCGTCGGACAGAGGATGGTGTAGAGAAGAATTGGGAAGCCTAGGGGCACGCTTGGGTGAGGCGACAGAGGGGAAAGGAAGAGGAGGCAGGGGCGATTAAATGGGCGTGGTCACGGCCAGGTATAACAGCGGCAATAACGCGAATTCATCGTCGCAATCAAAGGCAGCAACGGCAGGGCGAGTTCATCGCGGGGAGGAAGAAGGTGAGGTGGCAGTGGGGCCTGGCTGTCTGCGAGTGAGAGAGAGTGGGGCTGGGGTCGTTCTGTCAGGGGTCGAGGGGTGCGGGTTTGAGTGATAAAGATCCAGAGAGGGGTTTCCTGCGTGGGCTGGTGATGGGCTTAGTTGGGCAAGTTATGTTGGGCTGAGTCTTTCATTTTTTTGTTCTGTTTGTTTTTCTTTTTCTCTTTTGATTTTTCTGTTTTGATTTCGAATAAGCAATTCAAACATTCATTTTAATTCAAAGCTCAACCAAGATTTGTCTAGGTTTAAATACTGATTATTAAAACATTCTGGATTCATTTTAGAATAATTTATTTATTCTTTTTAAGGTCTTTTAATTATTCAAAATAGGCTCTTGTTTTAATTAGATAAGATTTAGTAATATTTTTAAATCTCCATTTAAATTCTAAAACTTTCCAAATCTTTACAGTAGGTTTTTATTTGTTTAAAAGGGTGTCAAAAATTCATCTTGAATTATTTGAAATAATTTAATATGATTTATTAATCATTTAAGATTGGGTATTTATTTTGATTCAAATGGGATTAAATATAGTTTTAGTTCCCAAAATATTATTTGGAAGATTTCTTTAATCTTATTTAAGTTGAATGAAACAACTTTTATTTCACTTGGGTAAATTCCAAAATATTATTTTCTCAAGATTTATAACATTATTCTTATTAGAGATTTGTCTTTATTCTAACAGGATTTGTTTTATGCCATTTTATTTTATTTTGGAACTCCTTTTATTTTTATTGGAATTTGGATTATAATTCATTCCATTTGCTTATGGATTAGGCCAAGGTTTGATTTGGTCTTTAAATATTCTTTTAATTAATATTTCTTTCTTCAACTTATAAAATCCATATCTTTTTATTTAGAGATCCAAACTTGGCGATTCCAATTTGTAAAATCTTATTTAATATTTGTTTATCCTTTTAAATATTTTTAGGATTATTTTCCCACCATTTGGTATTGATTTTAGATAAAGGCTTTATTAGCTTTGGGAATTCAATTCCCTATCTTATTAAATAAGTTTTTATTTATGGTTCCAAAATAAGTGAAACCAATTTATATGGTTTTATAATATTTCTATTTGTCTTTCTTGATCATTTGTAAATGTTTGTTGACAAGATTTTATATGGATCAAATCCATAGGCTTGGAGATAACTTGGAAATGATTTTCTCCCATTAGGGTTTTAGGGTTTGGATTTATTTTCCAAGTGTTTAAATTTCCAGATACATTCATTGAGGAATGCATTTCTCTTGATTTGGATTTTTGTTGGATTCAAACTTTTTATCAAAGTTTGTTCAAGATGGGATTTTAAGTTTCCATTTAGAAACAAAGTTCTTTTTCACCCTGATTTTCAACAAAAAATTTATTTGTTTATTTATTTTTCACATTACAAGATTTGGAAAATCTTGGGATGTGACAGGCTACCACCCTTAAAATAAATCTCCTCCCGAGATTTGGGGAGGCTAGGGGTTACAAGTTGGCTCAAAACATCTAGGGTACTACCACCCTTAAAAATTTTCCAACTAGATTACATATTGGCCTTCTTGGGATCCTGTTGAAATCTCTCTGGGCAAACATCTGCATAGTGTCCTTTGTTTCCACACTTGGAACATGTGACAAGGCTGAGATCTTTCATAGGCTTGTTTATCTTGTGCTTCATCTTTTCTGGACAGTTGCTTGCATAATGTCCTTGGTTACCACAATTGTAACATGTGATAAGATTGAGTTCATCACGTATCTTCTGTGGGCAAGATGCTACATAATGGCCTAGCTCTTTGCAGTTGTTGCACCACACTTGGCTAATCTCCTTATACTTCTACTTCTCTGGACATTCACTGGCATAGTGTCCCATTTCTTTGCAATGGCCACATTGCACATGGCTTTTGTCCTTCTTTTTCTTGGGTTTCTCCAAAGCTAGGAGTGCTTATAGTTCATGTTCTTCATATGTTATCTCAAAGGTAGGAACAGTTCCTGGTCTCCTTGACCTTCTATTACTCCTTGGATAATACATATGTCTCCTCTTTGGTCCTTTAAATTGAGTCATGTTGCTGGGAGGTACAAGATGAGATTTTCCTTTGTCTTCATCCTTCTTGGTAAACTTGGCTCTTTCATGGTAGTCTGCAATCAGTTGTTGCACTCCACCTTGTTTCCTTTGTTCAACTATGGAATAGATGGGGCATTGGATAGGGACATGATTGTTTCCTTCACATAGGTAACAAGTAGCTTGGGATGTGGGGCATTGGTCAATTGGATGTTTCTCTTCACAGTTGGGGCATTGATCTTCATGCTCTTTGGAAGTGTGATCCTTGTCTCCACAAATATTGCAAGCTTGGGTTCCTTCTAGAATAACATCTTTGTCATCCTTGTTGTCACAAACTCCTTGGGAAGAGTTTTCTCCCATGTTGATCATTTGAGTAGCCAACCCTTGCAACAATTGGGATTGAGTTTTCAAAATTTCTTGCATGGTTGGATCTAACTCATTGTTCTTGGCTAACAGCTGAGTTGTCTCTTGGTTCAACTAGGTTTGTCTTGCAAGCAGTTGGTCTCTCATGTTGACCTCTTGGTTGTTGTTGTTGTCACCATCCTTGATGTTGGAGTCTCTTGGAGAAGTCATCTGTTTGGGTTGGATTGGGATTAGAATAGGCAAAATATTTCTAAGGGAATAATTCTAATCACACACATCACAATTCACTCAAACAATGTGCAAGCAATCACAAACAAACATTCCACTCACACAACAAAGTTCAAGCACATTTTTAGGCAACCAAAAATATTTTTGTTACACCACTTAAGTTGGTGGGTTTGACTTAAACTAAGTATGGTGGTCCATCTATATGGTTCACTTGAAATCTTTCCATCCTTCTTAGTTGATTCTTCATGAACAAGATCTTTGTATCCTTAGAGAATTTCTTGCATCTTGGTCTCAAATCTTCAAGGTGATGATGGTTCCTTCTAAGTTGTGTTTCCTTAGTCTTCAAGTCTTGAGCAAGATTTCTTGTCTCACTTGTAGTCCTTAGTAATATCTAAGGTTGAAGTCCTTGGTGAAAATGTTGAAGATGTTGAAGTCATTAGAGTTGATGAAGTCCTTTGCACATGGTGAAGTCTTTGGCCATGAAAAAGGCTTTGTCCATCAAGTTTGAAATAGAAGAGATGTAGAGTCAAAACCAAAATGGTTGAGGAAAGAGTTTACAAGATTGTTTGTAAATAAGTTTTGGAACAAATACAACTCCTATTTTTCTAAGGGTTTTGTCCAATCCTAGGTTTACAAATCCTACAGGCAACACAATGCTCTGATACCATCTGTAAGGTTCCCAACCTTTAATAAGGTAGAGATCCCAGTGTTTACAATGCTAGTCCCTGGATCAATAGCTAGCATCCAAAGTTAAGATGTAATATCAAGAAACAAAGGTCAGAATACAACTTTATAACTAGGAATAACATAATTTATTACATCTTACATAGCTCATTTGGCTATCTCATTACAATGCAGCAGAAAACAACAATAGCGTGGGGTCCTTCATCTTCAAAGTGCCACAGGCAGACATGTTGGTTGTAGACTTGTAATCCTAATCAATAACTTCACTAATATCAAACAAACCTGCAACATAACAAGTTATAGCCACAAGGGTCAATACATTTGAATTGTATTGGCAAGTGATACTATGGTAGTATAGTGGAGTCTATCATCTATATGCTTTTGGCTAAGTGGAGCTTAGGCTTGCTTTGCTCAAAATAGATTTTTCCTTATCATTTGAAAACACTAAGTTTTTGCTTAACAAAATCACCCAAGGAACCACCAATAGAAATTGGTGAACCTTAAACCCTTGTTCAACCACAAGTTTTTAACTTAGAAATTTGGATGATGAGATTCTTGATAGCTTCCATGTCTTGATGCTCAAATTGTCCTTTGCCAGGGACATGGCTAAGTACTTAGATTTTACACTCTGCAAAGGTGGTGCACTTTCCCCACAAGACTTGGTTTCCCAAGACAAGATCTTTCAGAAGCCTTCCCTTAGACCAGAATGGACGCGTTCCAACCTATCAAACCCCTACCACCAACTGTCCATCTGGCTAAGTTATTGCAACCTATATGATCCAGGCAGAGCCTATAATGCCATGTGGTTCCACTTGAAGCTTCTCAACATTTGACATCTCAAATCTCTTTGTTCCTGGGTGGCCATCCACAAGTGAGACACCAAGTTTTCCCCAGCATACTGGACTTGGTGATGCCCAAGTTTTCCCCATCATACTGTACTTGCATGACCACTCAACACAAACCATTCCTTCCATTCCACCCAGGTGATTCATTCACTTAGTTGTTTTATTAAACAAAACACAAGTCCTCAGACTTAGAAATTTTCCATAGCATGAATATATATTTCACCCTTGTTTTCTATTATCTAAGCTAAGCATGATAGTAGTAGGAATCTTAACTTAGGAAATTTCTACTAAGGTTTCATCTACTAGGATTTCCCATAGCATGGTTTATACTTAACAAAATTCCATGCAAGTCTTACTTAGAAATATCACTAATGCATAGTGAAAATAATGGGACAAAAGTATGTAGCATCACTTGCCTTTTTGGTAGAGAGTATGAGTTCACTCCTTGATCTTTGCAATGTTCACACACTTCAAATCACTACAATTCAATCAAGCAAACAATATTTCAATCTACCATTCAAGCAATTCATCACATAAAATGTTAGAAACAAAGCAATGGATGCAAGCATGCTAAAGATTGTTTTATTTGTACAAAATGGTTTCTAATGGTGCATAAACATTTGAAAACACCTAATTGTCCTTTTATAATGTGGCCAAATCATTTGTATAAGATTTTACTTCATAAACCATTTTTAGATCAAGTCATTATTTTATGTGGTAAAGAAATGCTTTTAATAAGGCAAAATTCTATAGGTTTCACAAAATATGTTTTGAAACCATATAACCTTGTGTTTAGGGTCAGAGAGTTTATTTCGAAAACATTTCTCAAAGATTTTCTACCAAAATCATTTTTATTAATTAAACATAAGTTTTGTTTGACTAGAAATGGTTTAAATCCAAAGTTTACTCTTTTGTTTCCCCAAATACATTTTGAAACCACAATTTGTTTCCTATGGTCAGTAGGTTCAAAACACATCATTTGCAAAAGATTTTATCCCCAAAATCATTTTAGAACAATTTTTATAACCTAAACATGCATACACAAGTTTCTGTAAAAACAAACAATTCAACAGAAGCTTTTTACTAAACAAAGTGCATGGTTGGCTAGGGCTTGTTTTTTTGAATCCATTGATATAAAGTTTGCAAAATTTGGACGTGTAGATTAAAAGTTATGGATTTTTCAAATTGGCACATCTAATAGAACACAATTTCTATTTTAAATCATCTCTGGCCACGTGTCGAGTTCTAATTCGCCTGTACCGGTTCGGTTGGATCGACAGACAGCGGCCGTTAGATCTAAAGTGGATCGTGCGGCACAGGGGCAAGCGTACCTCTTCGCTCAGTCAATCTATCGTGGCCACGCGATTAAGATCCTACGGCTACCAGGTGCTTGCCAGGAACAGGCGGCGCTGACGGCTGCTGCGTGGCGGTGCAGCTCTGGCAATGACCTTGCCGGCGATACAGGAAGCTAGGGAGAGAGGGTGAGGGCTCACCGCGTTCGCAGAAGCTCGGGGAAGCTCAAGGTGGTACTGGCTGGCAAGGGGGCGCACGAGGATGGCCTTAATCGGTCATCGGAGTTGTGCTGTGCCTCGGGTGTGTGCGATCGTCGTCAGGGACGTTGTTACATAGCGCGCTAGGACACAGTAAGAGCGGCATTAGATGCGGGCGAGTACTCTGGTTCCAGGCGTATCATCGAAAGGACAAGGGGTGGCCAGATTATTACCAGAAGCTTCGCCGGAGAGGAAACAGACGGTAGCGGCAGTGGTCGTCGTCGTTGCCAAGGCTCTGGAGCGCGCGGGGACGAGCTGGTGCCACGAGGAGATGCGCCTGGAGGTGGGGAGCAGGTGAGGGTGGTCGAGGGGGGCAAGGGGCGGTGAGGGGTTGTCAGAATCGCCGTCGGAGAGTCGTCGGACAGAGGACGGTGCAGAGAAGAATTGGGCGGCCTGGGGGCACGCTTGGGTGAGGCGACAGAGGGGAAGGAAGAGGAGGCAGGGGCGATTAAATGGGTGTGGTCACGGTAAGGTATAACAGCGGCAATAACGCGAATTCATCGTCCCAATCCAAGGCAGCAACGGCAGGGCGAGTTCATCGCGGGGAGGAAGAAGGTGAGGTGGCAGTGGGGTCTGGCTGTCTGCGAGTGAGAGAGAGTGGGGGTGGGGTCGTTCTGTCAGCGGTCGAGGGGTGCAGGTTTGAGTGATAAAGATCCAGAAAGGGGTTTCCTGCGTGGCTGGCGATGGGCTTAGTTGGGCCAGTTAGGTTGGGCTGAGTCTTTCATTTTTTTTGTTCTGTTTGTTTTTCTTTTTCCCTTTTGATTTTTCTGTTTTGATTTTGAATAAACAATTGAAACATTCATTTGAATTCAAACCTCAACCAAGATTTATGTAGGTTTAAATACTGATTATTAAAACATTCTGGAATCATTTTAGAATAATTTATTTATTCTTTTCAAGGTCTTTTAATTATTCAAAATAGGCTCTTGTTTTAATTAGATAAGATTTAGTAATATTTTTAAATATCCATTTAAATTCTAAAACTTTCCAAATCTTTACAGTAGGTTTTTATTTGTTTAAAAGGGTGTCAAAAATTCATCTTGAATTATTTGGAATAATTTAATATGATTTATTAATCATTTAAGATTGGGTATTTGTTTTGATTCGAATGGGATTAAATATAGTTTTAATTCCCTAAATATTATTTGGAAGATTTCTTTAATCTTATTTAAGTTGAATGAAACAACTTTTATTTCACTTGGGTAAATTCCAAAATATTATTTTCTCAAGATTTATAACATTATTCTTATTAGAGATTTATCTTTATTCTAACAGGATTTGTTTTATGCCATTTTATTTTATTTTGGAACTCCTTTTATTTTTATTGGAATTCGGATTATAATTCATTCCATTTGCTTATGGATTAGGCCAAGGTTTGATTTGGTCTTTAAATATTCTTTTAATTAATATTTCTTTCTTCAACTTATAAAATCCATATCTTTTTATTTAGAGATCCAAACTTGGTGATTCCAATTTGCAAAATCTTATTTAATATTTGTTTATCCTTTTAAATATTTTTAGGATTATTTGCCCACCATTTGGTATGGATTTTAGATAAAGGCTTTATTAGCTTTGGGAATTCAATTCCCTATCTTATTAAATAAGTTTTTATTTATGGTTCCAAAATAAGTGAAACCAATTTATATGGTTTTATAATATTTCTATTTGTCTTTATTGATCATTTGTAAATGTTTGTTGACAATATTTTATATGGATCAAATCCATAGGCTAGGAGATAACTTGGAAATGATTTTCTCCCATTAGGGTTTTAGGGTTTGGATTTATTTTCCAAGTGTTTAAATTTCCAGATACATTCATTGAGGAATGCATTTCTCTTGATTTGGATTTTTGTTGGATTCAAACTTTTTATCAAAGTTTGTTCAAGATGGGATTTTAAGTTTCCATTTAGAAACAAAGTTCTTTTTCACCCTGATTTTCAACAAAAATTTTATTTGTTTATTTATTTTTCACATTACAAGATTTGGAAAATCTTGGGATGTGACAATGGGACACTATGCCAATGAATGACCAGAGAAGAAACAAAAATATAAGGTGATTAGCCAAGTGTGGTGCAACAACTGTAAAGAGCTAGGCCATTATGTATCAACTTGTCCACAGAAGATACGAGAAGAGCTCAATCTTGTCACATGTTACAATTGTGGTAACCAAGGACATTATGCAAGCAATTGTCCAGAAAAGATGAAGCACAAGATAAAGCCTAGGAAGTATCTCGGCCTTGTCACATGTTTCAAGTGTGGAAATAAAGGACACTATGCAGATGTTTGCCCAGAGAGGTTTCAAAAAGATCCCAAGCAAGCCAAGAAGTAATCTAGTTTGAAAATTTTTAAGGGTGGTAGTACCCTAGTTGCTTGAGCCAACTTGTAACCCTAGCCTTCCCAAATCTCGGGACGAAATTTATTTTAAGGGTGGTAGCCTATCACATCCCAAGATTTTCCAAATCTTGTAATGTGAAAAATAAATAAACAAAATAAATAATTGTTGAAAATGAGGGTGAAAAGAAACTTTTGTTTCTAAATGGAAACTTAAAATCCCATCTTGAACAAACTTTTATTAAAGTTTGAATCCAACAAAATCCAAATCATGTGAAATGCATTCCTCAATGGATGTATCTTAAAATTTAAACACTTGGAAAAGTTAAACCAAAACCCTAAAGGAATAAAATCATTTCCAAGATATCTCTAAAACCATGGATTTGATCCATATGAAATTTTGTCAACAAACATTTATAAATGACCAAGAATGACAAATAGAAATATTATAAAACCATATAAATTGGTTTCACTTAATTTGGAACCATAGATAAAATCTTATGAATTTAATAAGTTAAGGAAATTTAATTTCCAAAGCTAATAAAACACCTATCAAGAAATCCATACCAAATGGTGAGCAAATAATCCTAAAGATATTTAAAAGGATAAACAAATATTAAATTAGATTTTACCAATTGGAATCACCAAGTTTGGATCTTTAAATAAAAAGATATGGATTTTATAAGTTAAAGAAAGAAATATTAAATGAGTAATATTTAAAGACAAAATTAAAACTTGGCCAAGACCATAAGCAAATGCAATGAATATAATACAAATCCAAATAAAATAAAAGGATAAAGAATTTCCAAATAAAATGAAATGGCATTAACCACATTCTATCCCTATTTTAATAAAGACAAATCTCTAATAAGAATGATTATTTAAATCATGAGAAAATAGTATTTTGGAATTTACCCAAGTGGAATAAAAAGTTGTTTAATTAAGTTAAATAAGATTAAATAAATCTTCCAAATAAAATTTATGGAATTAAAACTATATTTAATTTCATTGGAATTAAAACAAATACCCAATTCAAATGATTTATAAATCATATTAAATACTTTCCAAATAATTCAAGGTGAATATTTTGACACCCTATTAAATAAATAAAACCTACTGAAATTATTTGAAAAGATTTAGATTTCAAATGGAGTTTGAAAACACTATTAAATCTTATTTGAATTAATACAAGAGCTTATTTTAATAATTAAAAGACCCTAAAAGAATAAAAGAAATATTCTAATTTTGACTTTAAAATGTATTATTAATCAGTATTTGATTGCACACAAAGTTTGAGTGAAGTTTGAATTCAAAGGTTTGTTTGAATTGATTAAATAAAATCAAAACAGATAAATTGAAAAAGAAAAAGAAACAGGAACAGGAAAAAATAATAATAAAAGGACTCAGCCCAGCCAGCAGGCCTAACTAGCCCAGCAGCCCATCTCCCTCTTTCCCTCGAAGAGTTTTCTTCTTACTCAGAAACTGACCCACGCCGCCACTGACTGCCTGGACCCACCTTCCCTTTCTCTCTTTGGCCGACAAGCGGACCCCACCTGCCCCATCAGCGTCTGCAACCCGCGGACCCGTTCCTCCCCCTCACCTGGCTGCCGTTTCTGCCGCGGATTCTCGGCGTCAATTCGTGTTATTGCGCCCATAATTCTCCCTAAAACTATGCCGTACTTAATCGCCACGCTCCCCTCTCCCTTTCCCCCAACCAACGCCACTAGAGAGCCACCAGGCTGCTCGAAATCATCTCCGAACCCCCACTGTCTCCGGCGAGCCTCTGGTCCAATTCCGGCCACACCTCGTCGTGCTTCGCCCCCTCGGCCACACAAGCGTGTTCCCCAGAACCGTGCGCACCTGCCCGTATCATCTGCTCGGCCGCGCTTGCCCCAGAAACTTGTCCACGTCTTCGATCGAGCGCCACCGTCGGGTGCCACTTCTCCGGCGACTCTTTCCCGTAAGAAATGTCCACCCCTTGCCATCCTTTTGATGCTCACCTGTCTACAACACGTATACGAAGCTAACCGCATCCTCCATTTTCTCTCTCGTGCTCCGTAGTGTTGCCCTCGACGACGACTGACCGTACCCGATGCAGACGTGAACTCCTGCGAGCAATTGCGTTTGTCCTCGTGCGCCCCTTGCTTCCTCGCGAACACGTTGAGCATAAGCACGCCACGGCGAACTCGGTGAGCTTCTCCCCTCTCTCTCTCGCTTCCTGTAACGCCGACACCATCATCGTCTGAGCGGGCCTCCGCTCGCTGTCGCCCAGCGCCGCCAGTTCTTAGCTGAAACGATGTGAGCCGTTAGATCACGATCCTATGCACGCGATAGATTGACTTATTGAATAGGTATGGAGCGATCTGTGCCGCACGATCTCATTTAATCCAACGCCTCGCAAGTCTTTATCCACACGAAACGTTATGGGCGAATAGAATCACGACGCGTGGCCAGTGTGTTGTTTTAAAAACAGAATTTGATCTATTGGATTAGTAAATTTTCAAAATTCATAACTTTCAAACCACACGTCCAAATTTTGCAAATTTTATATCAATGGAATCAGCAAGACAAGTACTTTCCAACCATGCACTTTGTTTAATGAATTGCTTCTGGAAAAATGGTTGTTTTGGCAGAAACATGTGTAGGCATATTTTGGGTATAAAATTCTTTCTAAAATTATTTTGGTGATAAAATCTTTGGAAAATGGTTTTTTTAACCTACTGACCATAGAAATCAATTTGTGGTTTCAAAAACATATTTTGTGAAGAAAAAGAATAAATCTTTGTTTTAGACCATTTCTAGTCAAATAAAAATGTTGTTATATGTTAAAAATACTTTTTGGAGGAAAATCTTTGGGAAATGTTTTCATTTAAACTCTCTGACCCTAAACACAAAGATTTATGTTTTGAAAACATGTTTTGTGAACCCTATAAAATTTATTGCTTTGCTAAAGGCAATTCTAACCATATAAAATATTGATTTGGTTTAAAAATGGTTTATAGGTAAAATCTTTTGCAAATAGTTTTGCCACTTTATAAAATGACCAATAAGTGTTTTAGAATGTTTATAACCCATTAGAAATCACTTTTCCAAATAAAACAATCTTTGGCATGCTTGCATGCATTGTTTTGATTCTATTATTTTATGTGATGTTTTCTTGAATGGTAGATTGAAATTGTGCCTTGCTTGATTAAATTGTAGTGATATTTGAAGAGTGTGAATATTGAAAGATCAAGGAGTGAACTTATATTTCTACCAACAAGGCAAGTGATGCTTCATACTTTGTCCCATTATTTTCACTATGCATTAGTGATATTTCTAAGTAGGACTTGCATGGAATTTTGCTAAGTATAAACTATGCCATGGGAAATCCTAGTAGATGAAACCTTAGTTTAAATTTCCTAAGTTAAGATTCCTACTACTATTATGCTTAGCTTAGCTAGTAGAAAACAAGGGTGGATTATATTCATGCTATGGAATATTTCTAAGTCAAGGACTTTTTTTTTGTTTTATAAAACAACTAAGTGAATGAAACACCTGGGTGTAATGGAAGGAATGGTGTGTGTTGAGTGGTTATACAAGGACCATTTCTATGGTTTACCTTGTGTATCTCACTTGTGCATGGCCACCCAGGAATAAAGAGTTTTGAGATGTCAAATGTTGAGAAGCTTCAAGTGCAACCACTTGGAATTATGGGCTCTTCCTGGATCATATAGGTTGCAATAACTTATCCAAATGGACAGTTGGTGGTAGGGGATGATAGGTTGGAACGCGTCCATTCTGGTCTAAGGGAAGGCTTCTGAAAGATCTTGTCTTGGTGAAACCAAGTATTGTGGGGAAAGTGCACCACCTCTGCAGAGTGAAAAATCTAAGTACTTAGCCATGTCCCTGGTAAAGGAAAATTTGAGCATCAAGACATGGAAGCTATCAAGAATCTCCTCATCCAAATTTCTAAGTTAAAACTTGTGGTTAAACAAGGGTTGGAGGATCACCAATTTCTATTGGGAGATGCCTTGGGTGATTTTGTCAAGCAAAAACTTAGTGTTTTTCAAATGATAAGGAAAATCTATTTTGAGCAATGCAAGCCTAAGCTCCACTTAGCCAAATTCTTATAGATCATAGACTCCACTATACTACCATAGTATCACTTGCCAATACAATTCAAATGTATTGACCCTTGTGGCTGTAACTTATTATGTTGCAGGTTTGTTTAATGTTAGTGAAGTTTATTGATTAGGATTACAAGTCTACAACCAACATGACTGCATGTGGCACTTTGAAGATTTAGGACCCCATGCTATTGCTATATTCTGCTGCATTGTAATGAGATAGCCAAATGAGCTATGTAAGATGTAATAAATTATTTTATTCCTGGTTATAAAGTTGTATTATGACCTTTGTTTCTTGATATTACATCTTAACTGTGGATGCTAGCTATTGATCCAGGGACTAGCATTGTAAACATAGGGATCTCCACCTTATTAAAGGTTGGGACCTCTACAGTATCATAGAGAACCGCCAACGGGGTACCCCTTGCCCCATGACACAGGAGCTATCCCCTATCAAAATGACAAGGAAATAGACAATGAGCATCTCATTGATCTTTTTATTTCCTATTTGCATAGGTTTTTATTGTGGATGCTTCATAGAATGCTTATTATGGTTACAGTGTAAGTTTCCACCATGATTAGGCATGGCTTAGGCTAGCCGCCCAGGTGTTTCTCTAACACATATACAAACTCCATGAGCTTACAAGCTCCCCTTTTATTTCACAACGTCGGGATCCATAAACAAAAGAACATGATATCAACTGAATAGAATAAGTGCCATGTTGAAAGCGTTCCCCATGACAACATGGTTCTGCTAATCCACAATTTATAATTTGTAAGCATATAAGCAACATAGATGGGCACAATAGTTGAAGTTTATTAAGTGAAAGAAATAAAGTGTGCCATCAAGTTTTTGAGATATTTAGTCACTAATTTTCACATAACAAAAGTTTAATTTGGAAGATAAATAAACACATGAACATACTTGGAATAGTGTAACACACCATGCATAGGAATTTATATGGACTCTTTGGAATAACTTCGTTTCTTGGGAGTTGGATGCACGAGTAGAGCTCATACACAGTACAGGTGGAGGCTAGCAAAAGACTGGGAGGGACCAACTAAGAGAGCAATAATGGCAATAATCATGCAAAGTGAAAAAACATTATTAATTAAAGCATCAAGTGATATCACAAGTCAAAAACTAAATGATCATAGAGGCTAGGGTGACTGGTTCATAGTCATAACATGGTGTAAGCATGTGCCAAGTCAACCCAGATAATGTAGGGGTTCGTAGCATGGAAAACAAAAAAATCTACTACATGAACACACACAAGCCAAGATCTATCTACTAGATTGTAGCAACGAGTCGATTAGAGTACTCACCCTCAAAGATTCCAAAGCAGTTAACGAGATCGGATTCTCGTGGGTGATGTGGTCGTACACTTGTCAATCTCAAGATCGTGTAGACGATCCTTGCGGCACTGCGTTCTGGCAGCACTTCCGCAGTCGGTCACACGTTCGGTACTCGATGAAGACCTTCCTCTCACTTGTTCTAGCAGGAAGTAGAGGTTGTAGTTCTCTCCTCGCGATTCCGGCAGCATGACGGCGTGGTGTCGGAAGTAGAGGGAAAATCTCGCAGGGCTTCACGTAAGCCGGTGCGTGTTATGGTGGAGAAATAGGGTCTCCCTAGTGATATAGGGTTTATAAGACGGAGAGGAGGAGGCATGGCCGGAGGCTACGGAGAGCCGGCTGCGGCGGGTGGCGGCGCGGCAGATGCGGCAGCCTGGGTGGTGGTGGTGTTGTGGAGGGGGCAGCCCCCTCCCCTCTATTTATGAGAGGGAGGGGCATCTTGGGAGAGGGGAGTTTGAATCCTTCCCCAACTCCCTCTCCTACTAGGTATGTGGTGGAGGGAGAGAAGGATTCTCTTCCTCCTCCACTAGGAAACATTGTCCCAATTTGACTTTTCAAACTTGCCTTTTGACTTTCAATTTCGGAGTTTGATTTTACTCTTTATTTGCACAGCACTTTGACCTAGGACATGATGCAACCATTCCAATTAGTCATGACACATTCATGCGCCCTTACCCTTCCGGTCTGTTGAACCTTCTAGACCCTTCTAGATCATTCCGGTGAAAACACCGGAATCATTCCCCAAATCCGGAATTGGTCTTTCCTTATATGAATCGTATTTTTCGGACCATTCTAGATCTCCTAGTGATATCCTGGATCCCATCCGAGACTCCGAACAACATTTGGTCTCCCTACTTACATTCCATATCTACTAAACAACATTAAATCCTTAAATGTGTCTCCCTACGGATCGTCAATTATGCAGACATGACCCAGACTCTTCTCTGATCAATAACCAATAGAGGAATCTATAAATTCATATGGTTCCCACATATTTCCATGATTACTTTGTGATCCAATGAACCATTTACATATGATACCAATTTCCCTTTGTCTCACGATATTTTACTTATCTTAGGTCTGATCATCGGTATCTCTGCATACCTAGTTCAACCTCGTTACAGATAAGTACTATTTTCTTGTTCCCCTGATATGTGATCCCTTATGAGCCAGTCACATGCTTGCAAGCTAATTGGATGACATTTCACAGAGAGGGCCCAGAATATATCTATCTGTCATATGGATGGATAAATCCCACTCTTGATCCATGTGCCTCAACACATACTTCCCGAACACTCAATGCCACCTTTATAGCCACCCAGTTACGGTGTGGTGTTTGATGTCATCAAAGCATCCTTCCGGTGATGGTGATTAGCATGATCTCACGGTCAAAGGAATTGGGTTACTATGTATCAGAAAGCTTATAGCAAATGAACTATTGAAATGAGTTGATCTTTATTCTACGCTTATCTATAGGAGTATGTCCATCATACCATTCTCCTAATGATATGATATTGTTGTTAACAACATCTCAATATTCATGATCCAGAAACCATGATCATCTATTAACCAACAAGATAGTATTATAAAGAGGCTTTACTAGGGACTCTAATTTTGTTTACAAATCACACAAGTATCACACTACTAGGAAAATGCCTGTTTGTGGCGCAAATGGAATGGCTATCCGTGGCGCACTAGCAGTGCGCCACTAGTCTCGTGCTGCGGCTATCTCCTAGCCGTGGCGCACTGCTAGTCTTGCAGTTGTGTCGAATAGGCATAAGCGCCACTGCTAATCTTATACTGCTGTGGGCAGGTGCGCTATGCTTTGGATCTTCTATGGCGCACGTTGCAGTGTGCCACTAAGCTGCGCTGGTGCGCTTTAGATGTAGTGTGCCACAAAAGCTAGGTCATGTGCGCCACGGGTGTTTTTTGTTTTTTTAATTTTAGAGCCAGATGATATGCAATACAGATTATATACAATATTACAGGCAGATATACAAACAAATACAAGATATACAATTATATATATAAATACACAATTTGCAAAACAAGATTGAAACAAATACATATAGATAATTCGCATACATGAATACATAGTATAAGTTACATTGTTTCGATCAAGTTACAAAGTAGTTGGTGACATGCGAATACATGTGTCTCGAACAAGTTAGAGCTCGGAAGCTCGCCTAGACATCTAAACTAGCTAGACACAAAAACGGGATAAACAACCAAAGACAATAAGCATGATCACCGCGACGAAGGTGTAGGTATTCATCCGGTTCCTCGTCCTAACTCCCGGTAGATAGCGTGTGTATCTAGCTTCCGCCTCTGCCATAGTGTTGTACCCTTTGTAGCTATTGCCGCTGAAACGGTGCACCTGTCTCCGGCAGTCTTCGCAATCATCGTAGACTCCGGGAACCCGTCCCTTGTACATGACGTACCATGTCATCTACAAGTTAACAATAATAATTAACCGGTCATTGAAAAAAACATGTATAATTAAAGTCGCATATGAAGATATACTTATAGAAAGTACTCCTAAGTCGAAAAGACCAAACTCAAAAAGCATGCCTCATATATAAATAGGTTGTTCGACACAGGAATATGCTACAATGGAACCGTCCACCAAGTAGGATGCACAACACCTGGACCTGTGCATAGCACAAGGCGGACAATCCCATCGCAGCACATTCACATATATAGTGTGCCACGACATTTCAATCATCGGCATTCTCGAAAAAGACCAAAGTAACTCAAAAATCATGCCTCATATATAACTAGGTTGTTGGACACAGGAATATGCTACGATGGAACTGTATGCCAAGTAGGATGCACAACGTCTGGACTTGTGCATAGCACAAGGCGTACAATCCTATCGCAGCATATTCACATATATAGTGTGCCACGACATTTCAATCATCGGCATTCTCAAAAAAGACCAAAGTAACTCAAAACTCATGCCTCATATATAACTAGGTCGTTGGACACAGGAATATGCTACGACGGAACAGTTAGCCAAGTAGGATGCACAACACCTAGACTTGTGCATATCACAAGGATAACTATCCCATCGTAGCACATTCACATATATAGTGTGCCACGACATTTCAATCATCGGCATTATTCTCGTAAAAGACCAAAGTAACTCGAAAAGAATGCCTCATATATATATATATACATAGGTCGTTGGACACAGTAATATGCTATGATGGAACTGTGAGCCAAGTAGGATGCACAAGACATGGCTTGTGCATATCACAAGGCTCACAATCCCATCGTAGGACATTCACATATATATTGTGCCACGACATTTCAATCATTGGCATTATTCTCGAAAAATACCAAAGTAAATCAAAAAGAATGCCTCATATATATACATAGGTCGTTGGACACATGAATATGCTACGACGGAACAGTGAGCCAAGTAGAATGCACAAGACCTAGACTTGTGCATATCACAAGGCTCACAATCCCGTCGTAGCACATTCACATATATAGTGTGCCACGACATTTCAATCATCGGCGTTATTCTTGAAAAAAGACTAATAAACTAAGGAAAAAAGAAGTAAACGATTATTGATAAACCTAATAAGATAAGTAGTAGCATGTAACTTGTCCACACACACAAAGGTCATCTATAGTTTGGAACTACAACTAGGCCAACATCAAGCCTTCTGGCTCGGCTTAGGGAACGGGAGGACGCCTTGTCTCGTCATGAACTTCCTATAGTCACCCTGCATCTCTAGGCGATCTTCTATGTCACGGTTATTCGGGATATTTCCTTCATAGAAGATCCCCCCCGAAGTCATGACATCACGAAAGATGATTGCCCCAGAGTGCTGCTGGATGCGATACATCTCTTGTCTAATATCTGAATCAGTGATCTTGGCCTTTGCTTCGGCCCACTGTTTGAGATGATTCGGTAGCATAGAATTATGCTGGTCTAGTAGGAACGCCCTCATGTGATGGAGTGTGTAGTAGGCTTCCTTCTTACTGCTTTCTGGCTTCTTCACGCAGGGGAACTCCATTACGTGGTTGAATACGTGCCTGCCAAACTTGACCTTCGTATGCACGAAGGTGGTGCCTTCCATCGAGGCATAGCCAGTGAGAGCATCATCCAGAACTTCCTTGATATTGTCATAGTGTTTCTTCTTTTCTAGACTCCCCATCGAGGCATTGTTCATCTCTACGCAAAAAATTCAAATGGAATGTGTTGGAAAAAGAATGATGATAATCTAATAAAGACAATCTACGGTGGTGAGTGAATAACAAATTACTCGGGAAAGTAAGGCACGAGAGTGTATTCCTTTGTCTTGTTCGTCACGAAGATTATTTTTAGGTACAAGGCCACGATACGTCGTTCAACAGGGTAACCCAAGCAGCTGTCACGCATGTAGTAGGGGTCCACTATAGAGATTCCCAGTGTGTTCTCTCTAATGATCTGCATGGCCAGGCTGAGAGAAAACAGGCGGACCATGGTATAGTGCAGCGGGTATAGGTGGAACATATTGAAGATGTCGTCAAACCACAGGAAGAACATATTTGCAGGGGAATTGTCGATGAAGCCCAAGCCTGGTGGCACCTTAACCACGAATACCGGGTGCGAGGGATCTTTCTCTGCCAGAAGGCGTCTCTCTATCGTCAGCACGCCGTCATGCACACTCTGCAGTTCTGAACTGGCGAGCCTCCACAAATTCTTAGGTAGCATGGGCTCACCCGCCACATGAATCCTCCACATAATACCCTCGGGTCCTGGTGGCCCGTCCCGAAACCAGATCGGATTTGAAGTTGACGCCACCAGCTGGCTTGAGCTGCTAGATTTTCTTTTCCTGCCCTTTTTTCCTTTTGGAGAGCGGGCAGGCACCGCACTCTGAACACCAGACGCCCTATGTAGTGTGTCAGGGCTTAGAATAAAGGGCCGGTTGGTTGTATCAGCTGGCTCTATAAAGGCGCAAGCTGGAGGCGTCTCCTGAGAACCAAATAGACGCTTGGTGATAGTGGATTTCTCTGTGGGGCCACCAGCTAGGTCTTCGTTGCTAAACTGAGTGTTGAAGAAGTGATCATTCCAATCCTAGTCGTCCTCGGCCGGATCCTGCGCCATGTGCATATCATCAACATTTATCATCCGACCCACCGCGTGGAGGTGACGGCGAGGGCGGTAAGGGGGCCTTGCCACCGCTTGTTGCTGGCACGACAGGCGGTGTTATTATCTGTGGCGTGATGGCCCCCACCGTCCCCAAATGGATCATGCTCTTTGGCCATTGCAAGAATAAGCCGAAGCAACTTCTGAGGACAGCCGACACTTCTTCATCGGCTCTTGGGGGTTGAATGGGAGGTTCCAGGTCGTCGCAGCCCCTTAGCACCCGACTAATTTTAACCCTTTGCACGCTATTTGGCATCGTCCTTGAGTGGAACGTGCACTGCAAGGGCTGAACGATGGTACCCTTGGCAACATCCCTCAGCTCGTTGTTCACGTAGCATAAGAGAGTGCAAGGAACATCCGTTTGGGGAAAACATGTACGGCATCGTCAGAGATGCCATAAGAGTAATAGATGGCATGAAAGGCGGTAAAGCAATTTGTTTACCGTGATGGAATCGAGATCGGCTAATGTTGAGGCACCGCATACGGCGACGGGCGTGCAAGAGACGGAGGGGCTTCTTGATGGCACGATGCTGGCCGCCGGTGTATTCTCCCTACCGGGTGCTTGGAGCTCCGGTGCCGCCGCGACGATGGCAGGGGGGCCACCAACATGTCTGGCGCCGGGGTGATGGCAGGGGGAGTCACCAACACTTGCAGCGCCGCGGTGCTATCGGGCGGAGTCACGAACACGTAGTTCGCCTGATTCGTCGGCGCCGCGTTGTTCGAGTGGCTGCTGACCATGCTTGGAATCGGGCACGGCCCTACTCGACCACCCGCACTCCAGTTCGCTATTGACTCCACCAAGGTAGGAAGGATGGACATGAGGGTGATTGCCAGGTTGTCTTGGACGATCTGCGTGATCCGTGCCACTTGTTACTTAAGTTCTTGAACCTCGCGGTTTTCCTCCTCGCTCCTTCCCTACGGCGCCACACACGTCCTCGGTGGTGGACCAAAATGATCCACCCAATTCTTACCCCCGAGGCCGGCCATACAGACAGCCGACGACGGCTTCTTCGTAACCGGCTATATTTTCTTGGTCGGGTTCATCGCCCTGTTAAAAGGGTTGTCCCACCGGGTGGCCGCCGTCGACCCCTGGAATGAGGAACCCTGGGATCCATGACTAGCAACAATTTCCTCCTCCTGCAGAAGAAGTAAAAGTGAATCGTTTAGAAACTAGACTTCATCGATTAGAATGCAATTGAGCTGATCCGCGGTAATTATATTACTTACCACAATTTCCTCGAATTCCCGGTGATTTGTTTGGTTTTTGGGTCCACATGGTAACGGGCCCTGATGAAGTTTCGAACCTTCCTGGGTTCGAATTTCACAAAGGGGTTTTCTATCCCCTTAGATCTATACTCTTAGTCCTCCTTATTCCATTTGGCCTCTGCGGTTCTGTATCCACCAGATCCGAGATGGTGATGACCTATATTCATCGCCTGCAGCACCTTTCCCCGATTACTATTGGCCAGGGCTCTTTCGGATTCAGACCTCTCCTTAAACTCCTGGAACTGATCTTCGGTGATCTGCGGGTCAATCTTCTGGATCTCCTTGAGACTTTTTCCTTGTTTATAGATCTTCTTCTTTACCCGGGTTCTCCAGCTGGCCAGGGCGCTGCTCATCATTGTGAGGGCGGATTTGTTTACTTCGTTCCCATGATAATTTGTGTTCCGATACTCAGCGGGGAACTTGTATCTTGCGTGCAACTTCTCGAATAGGAGTGTGCGCAAGTGGCCATTATCTTTATGCCGGAGATTCTCGGTGTTGATTGAGATGGTTGTCCGGGTGATCGCCTCCACATGCCCACCGTACCCTTTGACGACATGGTTGGGCTCCAAAGTAAACCCTGTTGGGATCACTTTGGTAATTTCCTCCCTGACGGTGCCGACTGTGTTCGGGCGCCGTTCTTTCGGCTTCTTCTTCTTCTTCTTAGGAGGATTGCTACCACTCCCTGTGCCCTCGCTGCCATCATTGGTTTCATCACCCGTTGTTCCTTTGGCATCTTCCTCCGTGTCTTCCATCTCATCATCCTCTCTCTCCGAAGGATGGTATTCTTCATCGTCTTCTAGCCGCTGGGCCGCCTCCCAGAATGTCAATTGTTTATTCGGAGATATGAGTTCTCCTTCAGCGCTGATGCGCTTAGAACATCTAGCCTCATCGTTGTCACACATCTTTGCACTAATAAAAACACAAATAATTGGTTAAATGCACGGAAAAATCCGGCATGACCTTTGCTAATTTTCTTAAACTAGGAGTGCCCGATTTCTGCCAGAACGGAAGTTAATCAACTTTTCGGCAAAAATCGGGACTCATTTCATACAAGAACCTGCATACACGACATAATAAAGTGCTTCATACAAGCACAAGCAGAATTTCAAGTGCTACAATTATATCACCACAGATTATATCACCTGTCATTGATGACAGCAAGCAAATACATGTAGATTATAACACCTGTCATTATATGACAGCAAGCAAATACAAGTTTATATGACAAAAAAATACAAGTTTATATGACAGCAAGCAAATACAAGTTTATATGACAGCAAATATGACAGCATGCTTCTGATGAAGGAATTGATCAAGTAATTATTACTAGATCATCACCAGGAGCATTTCATCACTAAAACCATCACCAGGATATTTGGTTCAGCACATATTCATTTTATATATTCATACATTTGGTTCAGCACATATTCACTGCAACATATTGCTTGTAGTAGTGCCTTTTTAGCACTACTAGACCATCACTAGGATCAGTACTAAAACCATACAACATAACTAGGATTTCAGCAGGAGCATTTCATCCGTATATACACATTGTTTGAGATATATATGTGTGTATACCATTCAACACTAAAACCATCACCATAACTAGGATTTCAGCAGGAGCATTTCAGATCATATATCTCTTGCTCTAAAACCTAGCCACAGATCATAACCAGGAGGTCACAAACCAGGATCATATTGCTCTCTGTTTGCTAAAAAAATCAAGCCTAAACCTACAAGCTCTCTGTTTGCTAAAAATCAATTATACATAGTAGTATACACCCTAGACAGTAGTATCTTCATATCTCAATTATACACAGTAGTATACATAGTAGTATACACCCTACATATATTGCTTGCAGTAGTATATACAACATGTTCATATCTCCGGGAACATAATCTTGGTCTTCCTCAACTTAACACACCCACATCTCACCATCCTCCTATTTCATCTGTCCATGAGTGTCCCTCACCCCTCCTCTAGCCTAGATCCTACTTGGACCTAACAAAGCCTAACCAACTGAAACAAAATACAAAATACTAGGAATATGAACTAGTAATTTTCTTAGCTTTAGTGGTCTTAAGGCAATAGAAGTCAGTACATTGAGTGATTCATAAAAACTCATATTTCAGTAATTTGCTTAGCTTTAGTGGTTTTATCTTATGTATAAAGCAATAGAAGTCAGTACATTGAGTGATTCATAAAAACTCACCACAAAAACATCTAGGTAGAAAACACATTGGTTAAGAATGCATCAGCTAGCATGCCCAGCCACATCAAGCAATGGGCATTCACAGTTATCATCTGGATTGACCAGGCACCAATCTAGCTTTTTTTTGGGCAAAATAGTGGGGAGAGTTTCCAATTGAAATGTTTATTAGCACCTCAATTTAGCTACTTGTTCAATCAAATTAAGTTAAATTCAATTTGGCCAGTAGGATTAGCTATCAAGATAACTCATACATTGACCCAAAAACTACTAATCAGTTTTTAGTGAATCATCAGTACTAATCAATTTGGCCAGTAGTGAATCATCAGTACTAATCGTCAGTTTTTAGCTATCAAGGCAACATTCTGCAAGCACCAAAGTACATCAGCCTAACCCTAACCATTGCTCGAGGCAGCCTAACCCTAAACCATTGCATAAGCAGCTTAACCCTAACCATTGCTCGAGGAGAGAGGGAGAGAAGGAGAGAGGGGAGGGGCGGCGCTCACCTCTGAGATGAGGACGACGAGGGCTGGCGGACAACGGCGGGCTCCTCCACGGACTCCTCCTCGGACGCGCACGGGCCTCCTCCTCCACGGCCTCCTCCTCGAGCGACGGCGGCTGGCAGGGCTCAGGCTCCTCCTCCTCCATGTCCTCCTCCTAGAGCAGCTGGCGAATGACGGCGGGCCCCTCCACGGACTCCTCCTCCTCGGACGCACACGAGCCTCCTCCTCCATGACCTCCTCCTCAAGCGGCAGTAGCTGGCAAGGCTCGGGCTCCTCCTCCTCCATGTCCTCCTTCTAGAGCGGCGGCGGATCGAGAGCGTAACGACGGGGCTTAGACTTGGGGATGAGAGGCGGTGTCTGAGATGGGGAGGAGGCGCAGTTGACGGTTGAGTCATACCAGATTTAGGCATAGCACCCTGGCCAGGGTACGCTACGCCTAACTGGGTACGACTAGTCACATAAGACGGCACGGCCACCCCTATTGTCAACTAACACTGCCCTATCCCAGTGGTTCTTCCCACTGCTCTATTCTAAACTTGTGATCACCCAGGTTTGAATCCTGGTGCCCACCTTTTTTATTTTTATTTTAAAAATGCTTTTGAATGTTCCAAAAAAGCCCAAAAGTGGTGACATATGACAAAAAAGTTTTGTTTTGTTTTTAAAATACTTTTAAATATTCCAAAAATGCCCAAAAGTGATAATATATGTCATAAAAGTGGTACAAATTAAATATGATTTAAATATGTCATAATAATTTGTCCATGATACAAATATGTCATAATAATTTTTCCATGAATATTACAATCTTTTTCGACCACGCGTTTTACAATATTTTTGAGCTAGCGTTTTACAATATTTTTTTCCCTTCTTTGTTGCGGTTGAATAATTTAGCCCCAGCACTTTAATGTTTCTTCTGTCGAACGGGCTACCTTTTTTGGGTAGGGTTGTCCTTTTAATTCTTGTGATGTATGTTGTTGCATCGTAGTCGTCATCATCTTCAATCTTTGGATCGCCGTACTGGTCGAAGTCTAGCTCGTTGGCGACTCCACCCATTCTGATGATGTTTCTTTTTCCTCTCCTCACGATAACACGGCTAGGCTTTGTCGCGTCGGTAATGAAAAAATATTGGTCCACTTTGGTAGCCAGTACCCACGGTTCATTTTTTCGGACCATGTTACGTGCCTTGGATTTGGCTGCTTCGGATATAACCATGGTTGTGAAATACCGGTATTATCTTTCGACGCTCTTTGCCAATCTGACACGGAACATCGGCACCTTTTCTCCATAGTAGTCGAGCTTCCAGATCTCCTCGATTCTTCGGTAGAATCTTTCCTACACGTTGTCATCGGTGTAGAATTCCGACGTTACGCCTCAGTTCTGATAATCACACTTGATGTCCTTTTTCTCCGTGTAGAATGTGTAGCCGTTGATATCATACGCCTGACAGGTCACCAGGTTTTGCATCGGTCCCTGCGACAAAGTGAATATGATATTTTACATGTCAGAAGAATGCGATCATGTGGGATTATCAAGGAGCGTCTTCCTAAACCAACGCGTGAAATATGAGTTGTGCTCTTTGATTATTTCTCCCTACGTCCTCTGTATGCCCCGGTCATTGTACCTCTTCTTGATTAATCTTTTGTGCTTCTGTACCCAAGGATCGACCAGTTCTAAATGCTATAGCGTGACGAGGTTTGCTCGATCAAAGTCTGCGCGTCGAAAATCGAAATCTGCATGCAGTATGCGATGACCCTCTCGGTGACCAGATCCGTCGAGCTTGCCAAGGTGCCTCTTGACAGGAAGACCGACAGGGTTCTCAATGTATAGATAATTCGTGCAGAAAGAGATGCACTCTTCGGCCAGAAAGCCCGTGGCTATGCTTCCATCTGGACGGGACCTGTTGCGAACGTATCCTTTGATGTGTCCGTTCATCCTTTCGAATGCCATCATGCTGCGGAGGAACATCGGCCCGAGTTGGACGATGTCCTCCACGACATGAACCAGCAGATGCACCATAATGTCGAAGAATGCAGGCGGGAAGTAGACCTCAAGCTCGCATAGTATCACCACGATCTCCTCCTGTAGCCTCCCGAGCTGATTCACGCCAATCGACTTCCTAGAGATGACGTCGAAAAACTTGTAGAGGCCAAATAACGTTTCACGGACGTGCTCGTCCATTATCCCTCTTAGTGCAACCAGAAGTACCTGCGTCATTAGCACGGCACAGTCGTGAGACTTCATGCCACTGAACCTCTGCTTCGCCTCATCTAGGTATCTGCTTATCTTGCCCACGTAGCCGTAAGGAAATTTGACTCCTAGAAGGCACTTGAAAAACTGTTTGATCTCATCCTGGCTTAGAGTGAAGCAAGAAGGAGGGCTGTAATATTCGTTATTCTTGAAATTTTTACCCTTCCGACGACCTTGTGTCTTCTCCGACTCATGATCATCATCATCTTCCTGATCATCAGGAGTAGTGTGTCCTCCGTGAAGCTCCTTCCGGATACCCATGAATATCAGGTCGTGCCTTCCTTTCGGACCATCTTTCGTCCTATCTGGCATGTTGATTGGTGGCGACCAGACTCTCGCACACGTTTTTCGTGATATGCATGATGTCGAGGCTATGAGGCGTGCGGAGAAACTTCTAGTATGGAAACTCCCAAAAAACAGACCTTGTTTTCCATACCTTCATCAACGGCTTGTCTTGCTGCCTCTTTCGCTTTTTCCAGGCTTAGGACAATCTTTCCAGTTTTTCAGCAACTCTTCCACTTCTTCGTTGCTCCTACGCTCTGGGATTCCTCGGGTCTCGGATTTGCCATCGAACAGGTCTCCACGTTTTCTCCATCGATCATTCTTGCCGAGCCACCTCCGGTGCGCCATGAACACGGTTTTCTAAGACCCTGGATCTTTCTCTAGGTGGAGATAGCTTGTGTTATCCATGCACCTAACGCATGTGCAGAATCCTTGGATAACCTGCCCCGAGATATACCCGCAACCTGGATAGTCTTGCACCGTAGTGACCAACGCGGCTCTCATAGTGAAATAATCTTGTGCGACGGCGTCGTAAGTATTGGCTCCAGATTCCCATAACGTGGCTAGCTCCTCTTTCAACAGCCTGAGATACAGATTGATGTCGGTACCAGGCTAGCTCCTCTTTCGAATTAGCATACTCATTTGTATGTACTTATTCTGCATGCACAACCATGGAGGGAGGTTGTACATCCATACATACACGGGCCAAGTGTTGTGCATGCTGCTCTGGCTACCGAACGGATTGAGTCCATCGGTGCTCGAACCAAGCCTGATGTTCCTCGAATGTCCACCGAATTTTGTGAATTCGAGGCCCAATGCTTTCCACTGGCTAGCATCTGAAGGGTGCGTCAGCAGCTCATCCTTTTCCGGGTCATCGTCATCGCCTGGCTTCTTCCTTTCTGCATGCCATCGCATGAGCTTCGCTTCCTTAGGGTCCGTGAAATAGTGCTGCAGACGAGGAGTGATAAGAAAGTACCATACCACTTTTCGAGGTGCTTTCTTCCCTTTCTTGTATCAACTCACGCCGCACACAGGACATGTGGTTTTCTCCGCGTCCTTGCCCCGATAAATGATGCAATTATTGATGCATACGTGATATCTAACGTGCGGTAGATCGAGAGGACAGACGATTTTCTTGGCGTCCTCGATAATAGTTGGACACGTGTTCCCCTCCGGGAGACGATCGTGCGAGAATGCCATCATATCATCGAAGCTTGCGTCGCTCAATTTGTGTTTTACCTTCATCTCCATAGCCTTGAGCGTTACATTCAACCGGGTATCATCGGGCCTGCATCCATCATATAATGGAGTAACCGTGTCTTTCTCAAGTTGCGCAAGCTTGGCTTTCTCTCTAGCGGCAGCCCTAGCATTACTCGTCTGCTTGAGAAGCAGCTCTTGCACATAAGGGTCCCGCACCCAGCCTGACGTTGTTCCATCGTTGTCTGCTCCTCCGGCATCTAGATCATCATCATCCCGGTCTGCTTCCGCACCTTCACCATCTCCAGGAGACTCTTCATCATCTCGCCCGTTCTCGTCGTGATGATCATCGTCATGTTTCCCACCTTCACCCATCGTCTTCGTCATCGCTTATCCAACGAGTGTATCCATCCATGAAACCATGGAGGAGCAGGTGCGCTTGTTGAGTTTGCATCTTCTGCACGAACATCTTATCTCTGTCTTGTTATTTCGTATCATGTCGGCCGTCGCAGATTTCAAAAATCTAGCCACGATGCCTTCGCTCATTATGATCACCATTTTTGAAGTCTATTAGAACCACATAATAAATGCATGCATGCAATGGTCGATAGAAAATTTCGGCATGACCTATCCTAAAATTAGGACCTTTGCGAAATGCCAAAGTCTTGCCAAAATGGAAATGAATCAACATTTTGGCAAAACAAATGGCAACTTGTTCACACACAAACACAAGAGAGTGAGACCGATCCATACACACATGAACATATCATTATCCTCTCCATACACACATGCATGCATATGAGCATCGATACTCTCCATATATATACAGACACATGACCATCGATCCTCTCCATACACACATCATGAGCATCGATCATCTACATACATATGAGCATATCATCCATATACACATGAACACATCCTTACATGGACAACTTACCGAGATGAGAGAACGATCGCGAGAAGATGGAGAGGTGCGCGCAAGACCGGAGAAGGAGATGAGAGACCGAAGAGCTTCCTCTATTACTTATGTAACATCCAAGGCAAGTTCCGCATGCTAAAAATGGTGAATGAGTGGAGAAATTGAGGTGGGAGGAGAAGGATCCCGACTAGATCTAAGGATTAAGAAGGGGAAAGTGAATTATGGGGTGGTGAATGATCACACATGTGCACAAAGTGGAGCTGCCAAAAAAATACTGGTCGACACATCCGTGGCGCACATGGCCAGAGTGCGCCATAGATGTTTCTGCCCTTTTACAGAACAGAGGGGCCTTCACTTAGGCATAGCGCACGCCCTGCATGTGCGCCACGGTTAACCGTAACAACTGTAGCGCACCTCCCCCATGTGCGCTATGGGTATGTGGCATGCAGCCAGCAGGGCCCTGGCCCACACATATCTGTGGCGCACTATGACCATGTGAGCCACGGTTGTTCTAGTTACTAGTAGGGCACTTCCCACAGGTGAGCCACTCTTGTTTTAGCTGTGGGGAACTTCAACCTTGTGAGCCACGGATGTGCTGATTACCTATAGCCATTTTCCTAGTAGTGTTAATGTTTCCGGTTAATACTATTATAGCATGAATGTAAACATTTATCATAAACACAAATATATAATAATAACTACTTTTATTATTTCCTCTAGGGCATATCTCCAACAGTCTCCAACTTGCACTAGAGTCAACTTATCTAGATTACATGGTAATATACTGAACACCCACGGCGGTTTGGTGCTGGTCATGTTTTGCCCTTAGGAGAGGTTTAGTCAACAGATCCGCCACATTTAGATTTGTGTGTACTTTGCAAATCTTTATGTCACAATCTTGTACATGCTCTCAAATAGTGTGAAAATGAAGCTCGATATGCTTTAGCTTCTTGTGTGACCTTGGTTCTTGTGCATTGGCTATGGCGCCCATGTTATCACAGTACATAGACATTGGGTCCAGCGCACTTGGAAGCCTCCAGCTTCTTGTGTGACCTTGGTGCGAACTCTGTAATGAACTCCTTTTCCATATTGCCTATTGTGAAGCCTCCGAAGCAGCTATGTATTCCAATTCAGTTGAAGATATCGCCACAACACTTTGCTTTGCACTCCTCCAGCTCACTGCTGCACCATTCAAAGTAAATATGTATCCAGTTTGAGATTTAGAATCATCCGGATCGGTGTTCCAAGTAGCATCGGTGTAACCATTAACAACAAGCTGTTCATCACCTCCATAAGAAATAATCATATCCTTAGTTCTTCTCAAGTACTTAATGATGTTTTTGACAGCTATCCAATGATCCACTCCTGGATCACTTTGATATCTGCTAGTTAAACTAACAACATATGCAATGTCGGGTCTAGTACATAGCATGGCATACATGATAGATCCTATGGCTGAGGTATAGGGAGTCTTACTCATCCTTTCTCTATCTTCTGCCATAGCTAGACTTTGAGTTTTACTCAAGGTTGTATTGGTCAACATGGGTAAGAACCCTTTCTTGCTATCTTCCATTTCAAACCTATTTAGAACTTTGTCCAAATATGTACTCTATGAAAATGATATTAGGCATCTCGATCTATCTCTATAAATCTTTATGCCTAATATGTAAGCTACTTTGCCAAGATCCTTCATTGAAAAACTATTATTCAAATAATCTTTGACACTATTAAGAAGGTCTACATCATTCCCAATCAACAATATGTCGTCCACATATAGTACTAGGAATGCTACAGAGCTCCCACTCAATTTCTTGTAAATACAAGCTTCTCCATCAGTTTGTATAAAACTAAAACTTTTGATTACCTTATCAAAACTTTGATTCCAACTTCGGGATGCTTGCTTCAATCCATAAATGGACTGTTGAAGTTTTCATACCTTGTTAGCATCCTTAGGATAGACAAAACCTTTTGGTTGTACCATATACAACTCTTCATCAATGTATCCATTGAGGAACGCCGTTTTGACATTCGTCTGCCATATCACATAATCATAATATGCAGCGATCGTTAACAAAATCCTCACAGACTTTAGCTTCGCTACCGGTGAGAAAGTCTCATCATAGTCAACTCCTTGAATTTGTTGAAACCCTTTTGCGACAAGTCAAGCTTTATAGATAATAACATTAGCATCAGCATCTGTTTTCTCTTGAAGATCCATTTGTTCTCGATAGTCTTTCGGCCATCCAGTAAGTCCACTAAAGTCCATACTTGGTTTTCGTACATGGATCCAATCTCGGATTTCATGGCTTCTTGCCATTTATTGGAATTTAGGCTCATAATCGCTTCCTCATATGTCACAGGGTCGTCGGTGTTGTCCACCAACATGACACTCATAACGGGATCATACCAATCGGGAGTGGTACGAGTTCTCGTTGACCTGCAGTTTTCGTAGTAACTTCAATCGAAGTTTCATGATCAACATCATTAGCTTCCTCTCTTATTGGTGTAGGCACCATAGGAACTTCTTCCGGGTCTGCGCTACTCTCAAATCCGAGAGAAGGTTCGACAACATCGTCGAGTTCTACTTTCCTTCCAGTCACTTCTTTCGAGAGAAACTCCTTCTCTAGAAAGGATCCATTATTGGCAACGAATATTTTGCCCTCAGATTTATGATAGAAGGTATACCCAATAGTTTCCTTCGGGTATCTTATGAAGACGCATTTTTCCGCTTTGGGTTCAAGCTTGTCGGGCTGTAACTTCTTTACATAATCTTTGCAACCCCAAATTTTAAGGAACGACAATTTAGGTTTCTTCCCAAACCATAATTCATACGGCGTCGTTTCAACGGATTTAGATGGTGCCCTATTTAAAGTGAATGCGGCTATTTCTAATGCATAACCCCAAAATGATAGCGGTAAATCTGTAAGTGACATCATAGAACGAACCATATCTAAGAGAGTTCGATTATGACGTTCGGACACAACATTACGTTGTGGTGTTCCCGGTGGTGTAAATTGTGAAACTATTCCGCATTTCTTCAAATGCTCGCCAAACTCGTAACTTAGATATTCAACTCCACGATCAGATCGTAGAAATTTAATCTTCTTGTTACGTTGATGCTCTACTTCACTTTGAAATTCCTTAAACTTCTCAAAAGTTTCGGACTTATGTTTCATGAAATAGATATACCCATATCTACTCAAGTCATCTGTGAAAGTAAGAACATAACGATAACCACCGCGCGATGTTGCACTCATCAGGCCACACACATCGGTATGTATGATTTCCAACAAGACTGTAGCTCTCTCCATCATACCAGAAAATGGAGTCTTAGTCATTTTACCCATCAGACATGCTTCGCATACTTCAAGTGATTCGAAATCAAGTGATTCAAGAAGTCCATCGGAATGGAGTTTCTTTATACGCTTCACTCCAATGTGATCAAGATGACACTGGCACATATAGGTTGAGTTATCGCTTAATTTCAAACGTTTAGCTTCAATGTTATTAATATGTGTATTACTACAATCGAGATTCAACAAGAATACACCACTATCAAAGGTGCATGTGCATAAAACTTATTACTCATATAAATCGAACAACCATTATTCTCGGACTTAAACAAGTAATTTTCTCGTAATAAACATGATCTGGATATAATGTTCATGCTCAACGCAGGCACCAAATAACAATTATTTAAGTATAAAACTAATCCCGATGGTAGATGAAGAGGTAGCATGCCGACTACGATCACATCAACCTTTGATCCATTTCCAACGCGCATCGTCGCCTCGTTCTTCGCTAGTTTCCGTCTATTCTGCAGCACCTGTTTCGAGTTACAAATATGAGCAACCGAACCAATATCAAATACCCAGGCACTACTACGAATACTACTGAGATAAACATCAATAATATGTATATCGGATATACCTTTCTTCTTGATGTTGTCGTTTTTCAGATTTGCCAAGTACTTACAGAAATTCCACTTCCAGTTACCTTCTCCCTTGCAGTAAAAGCACTCAGTATCAGGCTTAGGCCCAACCTTTGTCTTCTTTGCCGGCGTGGTAACTTTCTTATCGCCCTTCTTGAAGTTTCACTTTTTCTTAGACTTGCCTTGCCTTTTGAATTTGGTGGTCTTATTGACCATCAACACTTGGTGCTCTTTCTTAATCTCCACTTCCGCAGATTTTAGCATGGAAAATAGATCAGGAATGACTTGTCCATGTTTTGCATATTGTAGTTCATCACAAAGTTCTTGTAACTTGGTGGCAGTGATTGGAGGACACGGTGAATCCCCAAATCATTAGGAATCACTATACCCAAGATTTGGAGCTTACTTGCGTGCCTAGACATCTTAAGGACATGCTCACTGACAGAGCTGCCCTCTTCCATCTTGTAGTTAAAGAACTTTTCAGAAGCTTCATAACTCTCAACTGCCACGTGAGCCTCAAATAACATTTTGAGTTCACGGACAATATCATGTGGGTCAAAGTTCTCAAACCTTTTCTGAAGCTCCGATTCCAAACCATACAAGATAGCACACTGAACTATGGAGTACTGATTCTTTCGAGTGAGGAAAACATTATGCACATCATCGGTAGCGTCAGCTGAAGTTGGGTCACCCACCAGTGCATCCAGCACATAGGTCAAATTACCAGCATTGAGGACAATCCTCAAGTTGCGGAACTAATCCACGAAATTGTTTCCATTGTTTTTCAACTTTTCTTTCTCTAGGAACGCATTAAAATTGATGGTAGGGGCCGCCATTGATCTACAACATATTTGCAATAGTTTAGACTAAGTTTATAACAAATTGAGTTCTAATTAATAGTTAAATTAATCTAGGTGAACTCCCACCCAAAACAACATCCCTCACATTGTTTTAGTGATCACATGCCCCAAATCGACCACACCAAAACCGATCATCACGAGAGATGATGTAGCTTCAAAGGAGAATAATCAACATGTTCATCATATCTACTATATGACTCATGCTTTACCTTTCGGTGATCCATGTTCCGAGACCATGTCTGTACATGCTAGGCTCGTCAAGATCAAGCATTAGCTTCCGCATGAGAAAATCTGGCTTGCTCTGTTGTATACACCCGCATAATCTAACACACCCGATCATCACGTGGTGCTTCAAAACAACGAGATTTGGCAACGGTGCCTACTAAGGATGAACACTTTATAAATTGAAATTTTGTGACAGGGATCATCTTATAATGCTACCGTCACGAACTAATCAATACAAGATGCATAAAATGTAGGGGTTCGTAGCATGGAAAACAAAAAATTTCTACCGCATACAAACAAACAAGCCAAGATCTATCTACTAGATTGTAGCAACGAGTCGATGGAATAACTCGCCCTTGAAGATTCCAAAGTGTTTAACGAGAGCGGATTCTCGTGGGTGATGTAGGCGTACTCTTCCGGATCTCAAGATCGTGTAGACGATCCTTCCTGATAACGTTCGGCAGCGCTTTCATGATCGTTCACACGTTCGGTTTTCGTGACCTTCCTCTCCCTTGTTCCAGCAGGCAGCGGAGGTTGTAGCACTCTCCTCGTGATTCCGGCAGCACGACGACGTGGTACCGGAAGTAGAGGGGAGATCTCGCAGGGCTTCTCCTTAAGCCGGAGCGAGTATGGTGGACTATGAGAGAGCCTCGATGATCTAGGGTTTAGACACACCAAGTAGAAGGGGCTACGCTGGCGGCTAGGGCAACTAGAAGCCCCAACTCGGCGGCTTGGGAGAAACCCTAGGGGGCGGCGGCTATGGTGGTGGCCGGCGGCTAGGGTTAGGGTTTAGAGGGGCAAGGTGTGTCCTTGGAGGGGCAGCCCTGCCCCTCCTTATATAGGTGGAGGGGGCCCACCAAGGGGATGGGAGTCCCTTCCCAACTCGGCTTCCAAGGCCGACGGTGGAGGGAGAGGGACTTCCTCCCCAAGTAGGTTTCCTACTCTCCCTCCACCAAACAAAATAGCCGTTTGACTTTTCAAATTGGCGTTTGACTTTTCAAACTAGGATTTGATTTAACCCTTTATTTTGTTCAGCGATGACACCTAGTACATGATGCAACCATTCCAACTTGTTATGACACATTCATGTACCCTTCCCCTCCGGAGTGCCGGACATTCCGGAACCTTCTAGAACATTCCCGATGAAAACACCAGAACCATTCTCCAACCCCGAAATAGGACTTTCCTTATATGAATCTTATTCTCCGGACCATTCCGGATCTCCTCGTGATATCCCGGATCCCATCCGAGACTCCGAACAACATTCGGTCTCTTACTCATCATTCCATAACTACTCAACAACATCGAATCCTTAAGTGTGTCTCCCTACGGTTCGTGAATTATGCGGACATGATCGAGACACTTCTCCGAACAATAACCAATAGAGGAATCTGGAAATTCATATGGCTCACACATATTTCTACGATTACTTTGCGATCGAATGAACCACTTACATACGATACCAATTTCCCTTTGTCTCACAATAGTTTACTTATCCGAGGTTTTGATCGTCGGTATCTCTGCATACCTAGTTCAACCTCGTTACCGATAAGTACACTTTTATTGTTCCCGTGATATGTGATCCCTTGTGAGCCAGTCACATGCTTGCAAGCCAATTGGATGACATTCCACCGAGTGGGCCCAAAGTATATCTATCCGTCATATGGATGGACAAATCCCACTCTTGATCCATGTGCCTCAACCCATACATTCTAAACACTCAATGACACCTTTATAGCCACCCAGTTACGGTGTGGTGTTTGATGTCATCAAAGCATCCTTCCGGTGATGGTGATTAGCATGATCCCATGGTCGAAGGAATTAGGTTACTATGTATCAGAAAGCATATAGCAATTAAACTATTAAAATGACTTGATCTTTATGCTACGCTTATCTATAGGAGTATGTCCATCATACCATTCTCCTAACTATATGATCTTGTTGTTAATAACATCTCAATGTCCATGATAGGGAAACCACAATCATTTATTAACAAAGAAGCTAGTATTATAAAGAGGCTTTACTAGGGACTCTAATTTAGTTTACAAATCACACAAGTATTAATGTTTCCTTGTTAATACTATTAAGAATGCTATTTTCTTCTTGAAAATCCATTTGTTCTCGACAGCCTTCTAGCTGTCTGGTAAGTCCACCAAAGTCCATACTTGGTTTTCGTACATGGATCCAATCTCGGATTTCATGGCTTCTTGCCATTTATTGGAATCTGGGCTCATCATCGCTTCCTCATATGTCGTAGGGTCATCGGTGTTATCCACCAACATGACACTCATAACGGGATCATATGAATCAGGAGTGGTACGAGTTCTCGTTGACCTACGAGGCTCTGTAGCAACTACAACCAAAGTTTCATGATCATCATCATTAGCTTCCTCTCTTATTGGTGTAGGCGTCACAAGAACTACTTCCGATGTTGCGCTACTCGCAAGTTCGAGAGAAGGTTCGACAACCTCGTCGAGTTCTACTTTCCTTCCAGTCACTTCTTTCGAGAGAAATTCCTTCTCTAGAAAGGATCCATTCTTGGCAACGAAGATTTTGCCTTCGGATCTATGATAGAAGGTATACCCAATAGTTTCCTTTGGGTATCCTATGAAGACGCATTTTTCCGCTTTGGGTTCAAGCTTGTCCGGCTATAACTTCTTTACATAGGCTTCACAACCCCAAACTTTAAGGAACGACAATTTAGGTTTCTTCCCAAACCACAATTCATACGGTGTCGTTTCAACGGATTTAGATGGTTCCCAATTTAAAGTGAATGCGGATGTTTATAATGCATAACCCCAAAACGATAGCGGTAAATCTGTAAGTGACATCATAGAACGAACCATATCTAAGAGAGTTTGATTACGATGTTCAGACACACCATTATGTTGTGGTGTTCCCGGCGGTGTCAATTGTGAAAGTATTCCGTATTTCTTCAAATGCTCGCCAAACTCGTAACTTAGATATTTACCTCCACGATCAGAACGTAGAAATTTAATCTTCTTGTTACGTTGATTCTCAACCTCACTTTGAAATTCCTTAAACTTCTCGAAAGTTTCGGACTTATGTTTCATGAAATAGATATACCCATATCTACTCAAGTCATCCGTGAAGGTAAGAACATAACGATAACCACCCCGCGCGATGCTACACTCATTGGACCACACACATCGGTATGTATGATTTCCAATAAGTCCGTAGCTCGCTCCATCATACCAGAAAATGGAGTCTTAGTCATTTTACCCATCAGACATGCTTCGCATCTTTCAAGTGATTCGAAATCAAGTGATTCAAGAAGTCCATCGGAATGGAGTTTCTTCATGCGCTTCACTCCAATATGACCAAGACGACAGTGCCACATATAGGTCGAGTTATCACTCGATTTCAAACGTTTAGCTTCAATGTTATTAATATGTGTATTTCCATTATCGATATTCAATAAGAATAGACCATCTATCAAAGGTGCATGTGCATAAAACATATTACTCATATAAATCGAACAACCATTATTCTCGGACTTAAACAAGTAACCGTCTCGCAATAAACATGATCCGGCTATAATGTTCATGCTCAACGTAGGCACCAAATAACAATTATTTAAGTACAAAACTAATCCCGATGGTAGATGAAGAGGTAGCATGCCGACCGCGATCACATCAACCTTTGATCCATTTCTAACGTGCATCGTCACCTCGTTCTTCGCTAGCTTCTGTTTATTCTGTAGCACCTGTTTCGAGTTACAAATATGAGCAACCGAACCAGTATCAAATACCCAGGCACTACTATGAGTACTAGTGAGATACACATCAATAACATGTATATCGGATATACCTTTTTTCTTGATGTTGCCGTTCTTTAAATCCGCCAAGTACTTTGGGCAATTTCGCTTCCAGTGACCTTCTCCCTTGCAGTAAAAGCACTCTGTATCAGGCTTAGGTCCAGCCTTGGTCTTCTTTGCAGTAACTTTCTTACCACCCTTCTTGAAGTGTCCCTTTTGCTTAAACTTGCCTTTCTTGAATTTGGTGGTCTTATTGACCATCAACACTTGGTGCTCTTTCTTGATCTCCACTTCTGCAGATTTTAACATGGAGAAGAGTTCTGGCAACTGCTTGTTCATGCTTTGCATATTGTAGTTCATCACAAAGTTCTTGTAACTTGGTGGTAGTGATTGGAGGACACGGTAAATCCCCAAAGCATTAGGAATCACTATACCAAAGATTTGAAGTTTGTTTGCGTGCCAGACATCTTAAGCACATGCTCACTGACGGAGCTGCCCTCTTCCATCTTGCAGTTAAAGAACTTTTCAGAAGCCTCATAGCTCTCAACTGCCGCGTGAGTCTCAAAGATCAATTTGAGTTCACGGACAATATCATGTGTCTCTGAATTTTCAAGCCTTTTCTGAAGCTCCGATTCCAAACCATACAAGATAGCACACTGAACTGTGGAGTACTGATTCTTCCGAGCGAGGTAAACATTCTTTACTTCATCGGTAGCATCAGCTGTAGGCGGGTCACCCAGCGGTGAATCCAGCACATAGCTCAAATTACCAGCATTGAGGACAATCCTCAAATTGCAGAACCAATCCGCGAAGTTGCTCCCATTGTTTTTCAACTTTTCTTTCTCTAGGAACGCATTAAAATTGATGGTAGGGGCTGCCATTGATCTACAACATATTTGCAATAGTTTAGACTAAGTTTATGGCAAATTGAGTTCTAATTAATAGTTAAATTAATCTAGGTGAACTCCCACTCAAAACAATATCCCTCAAATTGTTTTAGTGATCACACGAACCAAATCCACCACATCAAAACTGATCATCACGAGAGTTGATGTTGCTTCAATGGCGAACAATCGACATGTTCATCATATCTACTATATGATTCATGCTTTACCTTTTGGTGATCCGTGTTTTGAGACCATGTCTGTACATGCTAGGCTCGTCAAGATCAAACCTTAGCTTCCGCATGAGCAAATCTGGCTTGCCCATGTTGTATACACTTGCGGAATCTAACACACCCGATCATCACGTGGTGTTTCGAAACAACGAGCTTTATCAACGGTGCTTACTAAGGATGAACACTTCAAAACTTGAAATTGTGTGCTTGAGGGATCATCTTATAATGCTACCGTCGTGAACTAAGCAATACACGATGCATAAAAGGATTAACATCACATGCAATTCATAATATGTGATATGATATGGCCTTTCTTCTTGTGCTTCTGATCTCCATCTTCAAGCACGAACATGATCTCCATCATCACCGGTGTGGCGTCAAGGTCAATGGCGCCGTTTCATGGTTGTCGTCCCCCAGCATCAACTATTACAACTACTTTGAATAGACACGCAGGTCTTAACATAATTAAAAGACAACCATATGTCTCCTGCCGGTTGCCAACTTACAATAAGGAACATTGCATACATCATATATAATCACAATCATGGCCATATCACATCATAGCACACCCCTGCAAAACAAAGTTAGACACCTCTAATTTTCTTTGCATATTTTACTTGGTTTGGGGCTTTTAATAAGTGTCGTTCTAACTTACGAACAAGAACCACAACGTTGATGTTTGAACTACCAAGTGCCCATTGTAAATTGAATCTATACTATGATGGGAGAGACAGACACCCGCAAAGCCACTTATGCAATACAAGTTGCATGTTGAGCGTGGAGCAAGTCTCATGAACGATGTCATGTAATGTTAGCCCGGGTCGCTTCATCCCATCATACCGCAAGATGCAAAGTACACAAAAATTAATTGATAATAAAAGCACCACTGCCCCAGAATGACCATTATGTTCTACTCGTGCAACAGATCTACATATAGACACGGCTCTGATACCACTGAAGGGGTTCATAGCATGGAAAACAAACATTTTCTACCGCATACAAACAAACAAGCCAAGATCTATCTACTAGATTGTAGCAACAAGTCGATGGAATAACTCACCCTCGAAGATTCCAAAGTGTTTAACGAAAGCGGATTCTCGTGGGTGATGTAGTCGTACTCTTCCCGATCTCAAGATCGTGTAGACGATCCTTCCGGCGCTGCATTCCCTTGATCGGTCTGCACATCACGTTATTTTCGGAAGACCTTCCTCTCCCTTGTTCCAGCAGGCAGCGGAGGTTGTAGCACTCTCCTCGTGATTCAGGCAGCACGACGGCGTGGTGCCGGAAGTAGAGGGGAGATCTCGTAGGGCTTCGCCTTAAGCCAGAGCGAGTATGGTGGACTATGAGAGAGCCTCGGTGATCTAGGGTTTAGACACACCAAGTAGAAGGGGCTAGGCCGGTGGCTAGGGCAACTAGAAGCCCCAACTCAGTGGCTTGGGAGAAACCCTAGGGGGCGGCGGCTATGGTGGTGGCCGGCGGCTAGGGTTAGGGTTTAGAGGGGCAAGGTGTGTCCTTGGAGGGGCAGCCCTGCCCCTCCTTATAGGTGGAGGGGGCGCGCCAAGGGGAGGGGAGTCCCTCCCCAACTCGGCTTCCAAGGCCGGCGGTGGAGGGAGAGGGACTTCCTCCCCAAGTAGGTTTCCTACTCTCCCTCCACCAAACAAAATAGCCGTTTGACTTTTCAAATTGCGTTTGACTTTTCAAACTATGATTTGATTTAACCCTTTATTTTGTTCAGCGATGACACCTAGTACATGATGCAACCATTCCAACTTGTTATGACACATTCATGTACCCTTACCCTCCGGAGTGCCGGACATTCCGGAACCTTCTAGAACATTCCCGATGAAAACACCGGAACCATTCTCCAACCCCGAAATAGGACTTTCCTTATATGAATCTTATTATCCGGACCATTTCGGATCTCCACGTGATATCCCGGATCCCATCCGAGACTCCGAACAACATTCGGTCTCTTACTCATCATTACATAACTACTCAACAACGTCGAATCCTTAAGTGTGTCTCCCTACGGTTCGTGAATTATGCGGACATGATCGAGACACTTCTCCGAACAATAACCAATAGAGGAATCTATAAATTCATATGGATCCCACATATTTATACGATTACTTTGCGATCGAATGAACCACTTACATACGATACCAATTTCCCTTTGTCTCATGATAGTTTACTTATCCGAGGTTTTGATCGTCGGTATCTCTGCATACCTAGTTCAACCTCGTTACCGATAAGTACACTTTTCTTGTTCCCGTGATATGTGATCCCTTGTGAGCCAGTCACATGCTTGCAAGCCAATTGGATGACATTCCACCGAGAGGGCCCAGAGGTATATCTATCCGTCATATGGATGGAAAAATCCCACTCTTGATCCATGTGCCTCAACCCATACTTTCTGAACACTCAATGCCACCTTTATAGCCACCCAGTTACAGTGTGTTGTTTTATGTCATCAAAGCATCCTTCCGGTGATGGTGATTAGCATGATCCCATGGTCGAAGGAATTAGGTTACTATGTATCAGAAAGCATATAGCAATTGAACTATTAAAATGACTTGATCTTTATGCTACGCTTATCTATAGGAGTATGTCCATCATACCATTCTCCTAACGATATGATCTTGTTGTTAATAACATCTCAATGTTCATGATAGGGAAACCACAATCATTTATTAACCAACAAGCTAGTATTATAAAGAGGCTTTACTAGGGACTCTAATTTAGTTTACAAATCACACAAGTATTAATGTTTCCTTGTTAATACTATTATAGCATGCATGTAAACATTTATCATAAACACAAAGATATAATAATAACTACATTTATTATTGCCTCTAGGGCATGTCTCCAGCATAAAAGAATTAACATCACATGCTATTCAATATATGTGATATGATATGGCCTTTATTCTTGTTCTTCGGATCTCCATCTTCAAGCACGAACATGATCTCCCTCATCACCAGCGTGGCGTCAAGGTCAATGGCACCGCTCCATGGTTGTCGTACACCAGCATCAACTATTACAACTACTTTGAATAATAGACACGCATGTCTTAACGAAATTAAAAAGACAACCCAAGGCTCGTGCCGGTTGCCGACTTACACTAAGGAACATTGCATACATCATATATAATCACAATCATGGCCATATGACATCACAGTACACCCCTGCAAAACAAAGTTAGACGCCTCTAAATTTCTTTGCATGTTTTACGTGGTTTGGGGATTTCAATAAGTGTCATTCTAACTTACAAACAAGAACCACAATGTTGATACTAGTATTGTCAATCATCTGTTGTAAATTGAATCTTCAGTATGTTGGGAGAAACAGGAACCCGCAAAGCCACTTATGCAATACAAGTTGCATGTCAAGCGTGCAGCAAGTCTCATGAACGATGTCATGTAAGGTTAGCCCGGGCCGCTTCATCCCACCATCCCATAAGATTAAAAGTACACAAGAACCAATCGACAACAAAAGCATCAATTCCCACAATGACCATTGTGTTCTACTCGTGCAACAGATCTACATATAGACACGGCTCTTATACCATTGTAGGGGTTCATAGCATGGAAAACAAAAAAATTCGACCGCATGAACAGACACAAGCCAAGATCTATCTACTAGATTGTAGCAACAAGTCGATTAGAGTATTCATCCTCGAAGATTCCAAAGCGGTTAATGAGAGAAGATTCTCGTGGGTGATGTAGTTGTACACTTGTCAATCTCAAGATCGTGTAGACGATCCTTCCGGCGTTGCGTTCCAGCAGCACTTCCGCAGTCGTTCACACATTCGGTACTTGATGAAGACCTTCCTCTCCCTTGTTCCAGCATGCAGTAGAGGTTGTAGTTCTCTCCTCGCGATTCTGGTAGCATGACGGCATGGTGTTAGAAGTAGAGGGAAAATCCTGCAGGGCTTTGCCTAAGCCGGTGCGAGTTATGGTGGAGAAATAGGGTTTCCCCGATAATCTAGGGTTTAGAAGCCGGAGAGGAGGAGGCGTGGCCAGCGGCGGCTAGGGCGGAGCGGAGGCGGCGGCCTGGGTGGTGGTGGTGTTGTGGAGGGAGCAGCCCCTCCCCTCTATTTATGAGAGGGGGGTGAGCTTGGGAGAGGGGAGTTTGAATCCTTCCCCAACTCCCTCTCCTACTAGGCTGGTGGTGGAGGGAGAGAAGGATTCTCTTCTTCCTCCACTAGGAAACATTGTCCCAGTTTGACTTTTCAAACTTGCCTTTTGACTTTCAATTTCGAAGTTTGATTTTACTATTTATTTGCACAGCCCTTTGACCTAGGACATGATGCAACCATTCCACCTAGTCATGACACATTGATGCACCTTTACCCTTCCGGTCCGGTGAACCTTCTAGATCCTTCTAGATCATTCCGGTGAAAACAACGGAATCATTCCCGAACTCCGGAATTGGACTTTTATTATATAAATCTGATTCTCTAGACTATTCCGGATCTCCTCGTGATATCCCAGATCCCTTTTGAGACTCCGAACAACATTCAGTCTCCCTATTTACATTCCATATCTACTAAACAACATCGAATCCTTAAGTGTGTCTCCAAACGGTTCGTGAATTATGAAGACATGACCGAGACTCTTCTCCGATCAATAAACAATAGAGGAATCTAGAAATTCATATGGTTCCCACATATTTCTACGATTACTTTGCGATCGAATGAACCATTTACATATGATAACAATTTCCCTTTGTCTCGCGGTATTTTACTTATCTGAGGTCTAATCGTCGGTATCTCTGCATACCTAGTTCAACCTTGTTACTGATAAGTATTCTTTTCTAGATCCTGTGATATGTGATCCCTTGTGATCTAGTCACATGCTTGCAAGCTAATTGGATGACATTCCATCGAGAGGGCCTAGAATATATCTATCCGTCATATGGATTGACAAATCCCACTCTTGATCCATGTGCCTCAAGACATACTTTCCGAACACTCCATGGCACCTTTATAGCCACCCAGTTACGGTGCGGTGTTTGATGTCATAAAAGCATCCTTCCGGTGTTGGTGATTAGCATGATCTCATGGTCGAGGGAATTAGATTACTATGTATCAGAAATCTTATAGCAAACAAACTATTGAAATGACTTGATCTTTATGCTACCCTTATCTATAGGAGTATGTCAATCATACCATTCTCCTAATGATATGATCTTGTTGTTCACAACATCTCAATGTTCATGATCCAGAAACCATGATCATCTATTAACCAACAAGCTAGTATTATAAAGAGGCTTTACTAGGGACTCTAATTTAGTTTACAAATCACACAAGTATTAATGTTTCTGGTTAATACTATTATAGCATGAATGTAAACATTTATCATAAACACAAAGATATAATAATAACTACTTTTATTATTGCCTCTATGGCATATATCCAACAGATAAAACATCAAAGGAGAATACCATAATATTATGTGTTTTGTATTCTAAAACAACGCATGATTCTTTCAAGGCACATTAAGCAATCTCAATTTTTTGGAACAAGTCATGCCACAACAATAATAACTAAGCATAAGGTCAAAGCAACATCTACATGACATGATAAAGTCTAGGCCACAGTCAAAACAAGCTTCCTTTTGTACCACTATAATCATGAAGCATTATACTCTTTTCCAACACCAATCAACTTATTTGTAACAAAATGAGAATACAGGGGTCCAACTAATTTATTGCAGCAAACCAAACAAAAGTGATGAGGATATTCCTACAATTACACCTACCCCAACTACTACTGAAGATGTTCCATTTGCTGCAAAGAAGGTTCAGTCCAATGAGATTAGAATTGGACCTATTACAAGATATCGTGCTAAGCTACTAGAACAACAGGTGAATTTGTTTCTTAATGAGCCTGATGTTTTAATTAATGAGAAATTTATACTGCCTAAGTCATTGTGCTATTGTATGATCAGGTATATTGGAGAAGAAGGCGTAGCACGGAGCGAGGAGCTGAAGCACATGGAGCACAACATGTTGATCGCCCAAGGATGCGCAAGCGAGGAGGGAGAGGAAGGCACGAGGGAAGTTCACCAAGAAGAAGGACAAATTCACTGGAAGGACCGAAGTGTCCGGTCCAGTCCATCCGGACTGTCTGGCCTCCCGAAGAGGCCCCGAGGAGTGGACGTTCTATGTCCCAGTTCGGACACCGCCCGAAAACTTCAAAGTTTCCGGTCGGACTGTCCGGCCTATATGAACCGGACTATCTGGCTCACCGGACTGTCTGGCCTATATCAACCAGACTCTCCGCCCCGACAGAAACCTGGACCGAGTCGGATGTATAAGTTTGAGTCGTTTGCGTCTTAGTTTCGGTTTCTGGCCGCCCTAGCCGCCCTAGGATGTCCCCATAGTTAGGGTTAGACCACGTTTAATCTATTTTGGAGTTGTTTCTTATTAAGAACCTCTGGAATTACCCTGTGATCGAATTATCTACTGTAATTGAGTGTGATATGTTGTTCCATTGGGAATTAGTGGATTGCAAACTACCATTCATGGTCGACGGCTATGTGCGCAAGAGCGTGGTGTTGTGAATATCCCATAGGGTTCGAGAGCTATTGCATCGGCATCAGGGTTCGAGTGGGAGAGTTCATAGCTAAAGGCTATTTATCTATCATCCACCATCATCATCGAGAAGTGCTTGCTGAGAATATCGGGCCACCCCATATCAAAAATAAAACTAAAAACAAAAACAAAGACGCTCCAAGAACAACACAATAGTGCATGAAGAAATAAAAATAAAGTGTCTAGAAAGAAAACCTGAGATTTTTATTGATGAAGAAGGGGATGCCTTGGGCATCCCCAAGCTATGACGCTTGTACCTCTTGAATATTTCTTGGGGTGAAACGGGTGGCATCCCCAAGCTTGAGCTTTTATCCATTCTTCATCTCATCACATCATTCTTCCCCTACACTTGAAAATTTCCTTCATACAAAACTTGACACAATTCTTCATTAGCAACATTAGTGTATTCAAGATAATAAGCCTTTGGGTTTAGTTTCAACGCAAGTAAAACTTCCATGAAAACACAAGATACTTTAGCAACTTCTTTTAAAATCTCAAGTGATCAAACAGAACTCAAAAGAAACCGATTAAGAGGAAAATGCAAATAATGGTAGAAATCTGTCAAAATAGGCCGGCAGGTAAAAACCGATTTTTTCGACGATCTTCTGTTGCTCAAATCAGTGCTAAACTAACGAAAATTAGATAATAACCTAGGTAATATGCTAGGAAAATTATAGCTCAATCCGACATACTGGAATTTTCCGTGAATGTTTACATTGAAGCACCAAAATCTGTTTCGGGGCAGCAACTTCCCCAAATCTTACTTCTCTCTCATTAGAGGTTATTCTTGGCACAAAAAACACACAAAAAGGATAAGGAGAGGTTATTACAGAAGCAATAACTTCCAAGACTCAACAAAAGAAAAACTTACTAACAATAAAAATAAATTGGGTTATCTCCCAATAGTGCTTTTCTTTAACGCCTTTCAGCTAGGCATAAGAAGCAAGAATCAAGTATTTTGAAATGAGGAAGCATTAAGATTAATACTAGAAATCTCTTCAACGAGGCAAGGTATCTCATCCAAATAAGTTCTAGAGGATCCTCTCTCAAGATTCTTGGGTTCACTATTTTCATCAAAAGGGTTTTCAGGAACAATCCAATCAAAATTCTTTTCTAAGGCTTCATGCACTCCTAAAAGTTTAAAAGGTATTGGTATTTTAATTTCCTCTCCATTTTTGGGTTTGGTTTTGTCCAACTTTTCTAGTGTGCCCATAATATCTACACATGAGCCTAGCATATTAAAATGATCAAAGACTTTTTTAGCTTCTTTATCAACATCATTGAATTCTTTTAGCAAAGTTTAAGAAACATTACTTTTCAGTATCCTCAATATCTTTAAGTTTAAGAAACATTACTTGCATCATGAGTTAAGGTTAACAAACCTAGCCTCCAACATGTGAACTAAAGTAGCTGCAGCAATTTCATAATTTGGAGCAAGTTCCGTTAAGGATCTATCCTCAATATCCTCATGCTTGCTAACATGATTAAAGAATTCTTCAATATTATCTTTCCCAATTATAGAGCCACTACCTATTGAAAGATCTTTCAAGGTGAACTTAGGGATCAACATGGTGAGCTACAAACAGGATAACAACTAAAGAAAGAACTAATGTTTTTGTGTTTTTGATAAAGAGAAACAAACTAGTGCAACTGTTTTTTTTGTGTTTTTGATAAAAATAAACAAGCAAAACAAAGAAAAAGAAACTAAGAAAAACAAAAACAAAGTAAACAGATTGGTTGTGAGATACTCCCCTTATAAGAATCTTCTTTCTCCCTAAAAAATGATTGACGAGGAGGAAGAGATTGAAGCTGTCCTTATCTCCCCGGCAACGGCGCCAGAAAAGTGCTTGATGGCTCAGATATGTAGAGCTCGTTGGGAACCCCAAGAGCAAGGTATGATGAGCACAACAGCAAGTTTCCCTCAGTTATGAAACCAAGGTTATCAAACCAGTAGGAGTAAGGAAACAACTCCAAGGTGTTGCTAACAACTTGGAACCTGCACAACACAAGCTAACAACTTGGAACCTGCACAACACAATCTACAATACTTTTCCCCAACTTACAGTGAGGTTGTCAATCTCACCGGTTTGCTGAAAACAAAGGATTAAACGTATAGTGTGGAATATAGTAATTGCTTGTATAAAGTAAACAATAAACGGTAAATAGTAGATGGTATATCAATGATAAAGAATGGACCGGGGTCCACAGTTCACTAGAGGTGTTCTCCATAAGATAGATAGCATGTTGGGTGAACAAATTACAGCGGGGCAATTGACAAATTGAGAAAGCATAACAATGCATATACTAGACATCTTGATTCCTACGAGATTTGATTGGGCATTACAACATAATACATAGACCGTAATCCAACTACATCTATGACTAATAATCCTCCTTCAGGTTATCATCCGAACCCCTACCAGTATTAAGTTGCAAGCAACAGATAATTGCATTAATAAAATTGTGTAAATCAAACAATACAATTGCCCCATGGACAAAGGATTGTTGTTTTATCCCTAGTAGCTACAACACATCTATAACCTTAGAAGTTTCTGTCACTCTCCCAGATTACTAGAGGCATGAACCTACTAGCAACGGAGAGCATGCAAGATCACAAATAACATAGACATGATAGAATCAATAATCAATCTGACATAGTATCTCAATATCCATCAGAACAGAGCTCACAAGATCTAAACATGATAGCACAAAGGAGGAGAAACAACCATCTAGCTACTGTATGGACCCATAGTCTAAGGGTGAACTACTCACGCATCATTCTGGAGGCTGGCATGGTGATGAAGAAGACCACTGGGGTGATCCCTAGCCTCCCGAAGGGTGCCGGGAAGAGCTTCAGATCCCCCCAATCTAGGGACGATGGTGGCGGCAGCTAAGAACTGTTTCATGGATTTCTGATCAGGTCCTCAGGGTTTCTGCATCGGGGTGTTCCAATAGTTGACAGGGCAAGGTCGGTGGACGCCCGGAGGGGCCCACACCATGGGGCATCATGCCCTAGGGGGTGGCCGCGCTAGCCCTAGGTGTAACATCCCAAAAATACTAAACTTGGATCATTAAACTCTAATCATCAAAATTAGGGTTAACAAAAACTTTTCTAAATAAAAATATGAAAGCATGCATGTGTGTATGCATCCCATTTTGAATTCTTTTGAATTGCCTTGTTTATGTGTTTCTTTGCTTGTAAAAGGATTCTTAGGTGAAATAAACATCATCTAAACAATTCCCAAAGTTTTCCCAAAGACAAACAAATCAAAAACAAACAGAATGACTGAATGGTCATTTTGACCAATTTAACTCCCATGCCTACTTTGGCTGTCCCAAACTTTCAGAACTTAACAGAAACTTGTTTGGATCTTTACACCCCTTGATAGTACTCTTAACAAAGTATCAAGGACCACCTTGTGATCATCCAGAAACTTATAAATGCATAGTTTAAATGACAATTCAAAATTGAATCTTTATCATATGGGAAGATCCCACTTTTTCAAAAACCACTCAAACAAGCTCAACTTTCAAAACCCAAGCATCTGTAGACTCACCAGCACCAACCTAGCACACCCACCAAAAATCTTTTCAATATTCAAAACTTGAATTCTTGCGGCCATTTCATCAAACACCTTGCTGTTTCAAATCAAATAAAATCTAAACACTATTGTGAGCAGTGATTGGAGCCTAACTTGTTCCCTCTCTAGCTCACAGAAACCTCAGTAGATCATCTAGCTAACTAAACCAAGCACTAGCCCCACTGTAAGCTTGGCAATGCCATCAATGGTGAAGAGCCGAAGCTCACCATGTCACCCCCATGTCGACAGCAAGCTAGAAGAAGAAACAAGCCTAGCCAACATGTCTAGGAGCAAGCCAACACCCCACTGCCACTCCCTGTCCAGCGCTCGAACCTTGCCAACCCCTGGACCACACGCACAAACCGTGCCCAGCTTGCCAGCAACCATGCCGAGCAGGCGCCAGAGCGCCGCCCTCGACACACGCCCACAGACCGCACGCCGCCCTCGCCGCGTGCATACACGATCACCACCGTCCTAGGAGACCGCCAGACATCCCCGTTTGCTGTCCCATGCCTCACAGCCACCGCTCGCCGTCGAAGACGCCGCCTCGGCCGCGCAAAGCATCGCACGTTCCAGACCATTTGCCACCGCCCCTACGTGCACATTAAAGCCATAGAGCATCGCCAGGAGACCACCAAGCGATCGCCACCGTCGGCCATGCCTCTAGCAGCCCATAGCCATGTCGCCACTGTCGCCTGCCCATCCCGTTCGGTCTCGTCATCGCGACTATAAATAGAGGCCACCCCCAGCCAAATTGAGAACACCATCTCTCTCCCCTCTCCTCACTGATCGTTCCACCCCGTTCCCGAAGCAAGGCGAGCAGCGCTTCGCCAGAATTTCACTAGAGCCCACCGCTGTTGGAGAAGAAGGGAGCCAGCGATTGGAGCCGCCCCAGGACAAGCTGCCAGTACCAGGAGGTTCGCCGTCGTCGACTTCGTCATGCGCCCGCCTCGCCAACCCTTGCCTGAGCCCCGGTGAGCCCTCAACGACCCCCACCTGCCGCGTTAGGGTTCAGTCTCGCCGGCGTTGACCGACGTGGACGACGACCCTCATCCGTTGGATTAGAACTAGATCGAATGCACCATATTGCCGCGTACCGCTTCGTACCCCCTCGTCTCACACTTCTGCACCTAGATTCAAAAATCAACCCAGATCGATTCAGTGAACCAAATTGAATGAAACCAATTTTGTTAGAAAGGCCTGGAAATGCTGAATCCAAGCCCGTTGGATTCAAGTCATTTGGATTTGTATATCACCCTTGGTAAAAATAACAAGGAAGAAGCTTTTCTGCATTCAAACATTTTTCAAATTAAAACCATAATAGCTCTTGAGTTGATTCCAACTCTCAAAAATCAAATTTAACCATACCTTTCAGAATATATAAAAATATATAGGTTTACTTACAGAAATAATGACCAAGTTATAAAAGAATGCCACATGAGCATTTCTAGTCACTTATTTAATTAAAATAAAAGGGTAAAACCTTATTAAATTGTGACACCACTTTAAATCACATTACCATGGACTAAAATATGTGGTGATGACATGTGTCAACATGATCCCATGTTTGGTTTGGAGAATATTAAATCTTAAGTAGTTTTTCAATGAGTAGAAATTACTTTTCTAAAAATAAAAGGAATTAAACCAAGCTTTAATCTTGTAATGTTAGATATGATGCTAGATCATCTATAGGACCCTTTTGTGTGATGATTGAAAATAGTTAAGTATTGTTTGGTGATTGTGTACCTCGTATTTATTTATAGACGCTAGTACCGACCAAGGATACGAGGAAGAAGGAGGATACTACGAAGAAGACGCCGAGGAGAACTTCAACCACTGCTCTGCACAAGGCAAGCCAATACTTGCAAGCTAACGGTTGCAATTTAGCAAGCTTATACTGATATTGATGCAAGCCTAATACTACTTGTTGAATGTGCAAGCTAACACTTGCAAGATACTCTACTGATGCAAACAAACCCTTACTTGTTACCATATGCCCTAAGCATATGTGATCCTACCCACTTGATACCCCCTCCTAGTTTTATTTGCAAGCATTATATTTTATTTCTTTATCAAAGCTATTACTTAGAGTTTACTTAAGTGAATTGTAGATTCTAGAAGGATAAATGAAGGTTGCATAAAGAGCATAAAACTTGGCCTAAGCTAGATAATCCTTATGTCATCCTAAGGCATGATATTGAACTTAGTTAAAACTCCACTAGTTTACCACCCCTCATTAGTACTTACCCCCAATTGTAGATGCTAGTGCTAAGCATAAAACTTGATCAAATTTAAATGGGAATACTTGGTGGGAAAATGTTTATAAAAACCTTGGAATGATGGATCATTCTATTGAGATGTTTTGACATGTGTTTCCAAACACCAGATGATTTTGGTGATGAAAAAATGTTGAGGCATGAGCCTTAGCCCTTTATAAAACTGATGGTTGTCTGGATGCAATACCATTCCAATTTTACCGTACAACCACAATACCCGAGAATTGGGTAGGGCTTGACTAGAAACTTATATACTTTAGTATTAGTTCCCTCACGGCCAAGGTCTGAGCTGAGGCTACCTTGTGAAGATTGTCCACCTGTGCAGTACCCAAGATGATAGTTGGTCATGGTTGGGAGGCCAAACTCACAGGAGAGGTGCTTATACTAGGGCGTGTAATTGAAAGGTTAGGATTGATTATCCGCATACTATGTATGGTGAATTCAGGATTTGTTCCTGACGGATGTATCGAATGTTGTGGTGAAAGTGTACAATCTCTATAGAGTGTCAAACTATTCGAATAGCCGCGTCCACGGTTATGGACAGTTGGAGTGTCCATACTGTTTCCCCCGTCAGATGTTTTCAAAATGACTTGTGAAATGGATTGAGATTTTGACTTGACCACAACAGAGTTGTGATATGAAATACAAGTTCCCCACTTAGGTCTTATAAAACTTCAACTAGCATTCGTTGCTTCTAAACTTAGTAGATGTAAATCTGGCTTTTTGCAAAACAACCATAGAGCTTAGTGTCCTATTACAAAAAACCCCTTCACTTGTTAGTATTAGTTTGCGAGTACTTAAAGAGTACTCATGGCTTTGTCCGTGGCTATTGCCATGGATAGACTATGAAGAGGAGTACCTGGAGGATGGACCCCAGGAAGGTTACGACAACTAGGATCATCTCCCATCGTCAGCATTGCCTGTGACCCCGAAGATGGAGCTTCGCCTACGCTACCATTATTATTGCGTATTCCGCTGCTTGTGTTGTATTAAGACTGGATCATGAGGCCCTTATTTGTGTAAGACCTTATGTATGGTTTGTAATGGATGATGTACTGTGGTATCCAATTCTGTTATGTCTCGCAAAAATGGTAATCCTGGGATTGCGATGTATGGCATCACAGGCATCTGGGATTAAAAATCCGGGTGTTGACAAGTTGGTATCAGAGCCATCCTGACCATAGGAGACCCTAGTTAGACTGGACGATTGAATCAAAAACTTAGTTTCAAAACCAAACAAAGCAAGTATTTACAAAAAGTTATTCTTATTCTTACCTCTTGGACACTTTCATAAAAATTCACGCTAGCAAAGATTTACAAAAACTTATTTTCATTCTTACCTCTTGGACTCTGTAACACCCTCAGAATCGGACCTATGCAAGTTTTAGCGAAACCCGCCAAACCCGCATAGAAACGATTCGAAGGTGCCCACCAGGCACTTGCGTGCGGGTGGAAAACGAAGTAATAACATTACACAACAGTCCTCGATGGGACCCACAGAACAGATATATATACAGCAGCGACTCAATGAGTCAAGAATACAGATATACAGAACAAAGATCCAAATCACCTTGAAAACGATAGGGCGTCCAGCTACGGACAAGATGCAAATGGGGCTAAGAGCCCTGAAGAATAACCATTGGCGTCCATAACCCTGCCCAGGCCAAGCCGGAAGGGTAACCCTGCTAACGACGTCGATCTCAAAACCTGCTTAAACAAAAGGGGTGCCGACAAAGGGCAAAGGAAAAAGAGGAGCGTCGATCGAGGCCAAGACACAGCGAGTCTAGAATTCGCGGTCTCGCCTACATAGGTATGGTGGATCAAGCGCAGCGGCAGCATGCACTAATCAACCTATAGAGACTCGATACAACTGGCGGCAATCAGAGAGGGGTAAGAAAGACCTATTCGGATCCAACCTGATTCTACCATCAAACAAACCCATCCTGGTGTTTCCCCCTCGAGACCAATCGAGGAAGTCAACCGAGGAACTCACACAGTTGGCAGTTTTAATTATCCAGTTATAGTTGCGGCACTTTACTAGTCAGGTTTAGATAATCATCCTGGTAAAGTAAGCAGTGGGCACTTTTAGTTAACCATTCCGTTATAGTGGCAACACTTACTAGTCAGATACAATTAGCATGAGATAACCCCAAAACCCAGCAGTTGTTGGTACTTTTATTCAGCCATTCCGTTGTAGTTGCAATACTTACTAGTCAGATACAATGGTCGCTGGCGACGACCCAAGCAAGCGATTGTTGGCAGTTTTATTGAGCCATTCCATTATAGTGAAGCTGATTACTAGTCATTATAAAGTCAAATTTATAGCAATAAACTTTAGTTATGCTTGTCTATGGTCGAGATACTGTGCTCCAAGTCGTCCATAACCGCGGACACGGCTTTCAGAAAGTTTTAACCCGGCCGGGGTGCACAAATAGCAACACACACACGATATGCCTCGGAAAAACCAAATCAAAACCCAACGAGGCAGTCACGACAAAGCGATCACAGGATTCAGAAATATTTCAGGGGGCCACCCCATTGAGTAGACCTGCAACGAAGCTAGCTGACTCCGAGGCAGACTCAAGGTTTGCGCCAATGGCTGTGAACGACTGGGAACCCAAAACTGGGCTTGTCGACACCGGGAAAACACTCCGCTTACCTAAATAAGACAAAGGTGCTATCCATCGCACAATTTAAATAAAGCAGTAAAGCATGGCATAAGTACAGGATCGTAAATAAAACCTCAAACTAGTTTGTGGCCCCAAGAAATAAGAATGAATCAAGCTCTGGCTCAGGGGGGTCCATAAGCCTCCCGGATGTGGATAGCGCGATAAAACAAGGAACAGGTATCAAGTACTCGGGGTCCTACGGGACACAAGTGGGCGTTCGGAAACCAAATATTATCTATCACCCACCGATGCCTCTGCTTATTTCAATTTTAGTTGTTAACCAGGAATTAAAGTGAGCGATAAGTAAAACTATGATCATCTCCAACATCAACATGCGGCAATACATCAACGACTGTGGCACTTGACGACACGCAACAGCACTTGAGCAAGCGACTACGACGCGCAAGTCCAACTATCTACCAAACAACAGGTAATAGGAGGTGGCCATGGCAATATAGGGCTGCAAGGGATATCACGGGTACGGAAACTAGAGCATCGCAACACAGATAGCAATAGATCAACAGGAAGGAAGTAAATACTATAAAAGTAAGATAGGTAGAAAGGGGGAGATGCTCGCCTGAAAACATTGTCGAAGGATTCAACCGAAGATCGGGGCGAAGCTCACATCAACTCATCGGCCTTATCCGCGAAGAAGCAAAATGCTAGAATAAACACCGGATGCAATATTTAATACAACGGCAGAAGATCGGCATGATGCATGTATGATGCATGGCATGGCAAAGGTGCGATGCAATTAGGTCATATTAAGTGGAACCGGGGTCCCGACAATTAATTAATAGGTTCATGTTGTTTAGCTACCCCGCAATTAAATGTTGTTTTAGCATGGCAAAAGATAGTACCGGTTTGCTACACAAATTTAAATGAGGCCAATATAAGGCTAGATTTGCCCGCATATGGGCCCCATATTTAATTATATGGTGAATCGGCATAAGGCCCCCAAACCACATGACAAGATGCATGCAAGTATGACAATTTAATATGCAACAAGTTGTTATTTCATTTATAAAATAGGGCTCGAGGAAAGGGTTCACACATTAGGGGGCTCGACGAACTTGGGGTTCCGGGGTTCGGGGTCGGACTCAGGGTTCAGGGTTCGACGGGATCGTTCTCGGACTCCGAGGTAGATCTTGTCGCGCGGCGTCAATGCTTCCGGGAAGGAGAACTTGTCGTCCAGGGTCTCGATGTCCGGGGTGAAGTACTCGGCGTCCTCGAGGTAGTACTTGGCGTCCGGCGGTAGATCTTGGGGGTACCGGCGTCTTCGGGTTCCATGTCGAATTACTTGTCGATGGTCCATCGAGCGTCACCTTGCTCGTTCTTTTGATACCCTCTCGATGCGAAGGTCTTGCGGTCTTGCTGTCTCCACACCCAACAACTTAGCACCAACTTGGTACTACACAGGAAACCTGCACGGTGGAGGCAGATGGCATCGGCGGCAACGAGGTTCGGCCCAGCGAGACAGAGACGCAGCGTCGCGCTCACAGGCGGCAGAGGCAGCGACTAGGAAGGCTGGCAGCGGTGGCGAAGCTTCGCGGAGGGAGGGCGACAGCGAGCCAGCTTCAGCCCGGCGAGACACGTCACCGGGCGGAGGAGGGCAGGTGGAGGCCAGAGGAGGGGGAAGGCGCGGGCGTCCGCGAGCACGGGCGAGGAAGGGCGGCTCCGGCGAGCCTGGCAGCGCGGAGGCAGGCGCGGCGGAGGCGGCGAGACGGCCGTGGCAGCGGGCGGCGGCGAGAGAGCTGGAGCGGGGGACGGAGCCAGGGGACGCAGGGAGCTTCGTGGCCGGCGGGGGAGGCGGGGCAGCGGCGTCGGGCGAAGGCCGAGGCGACGGAGGTGCGGGCGGAGGGCTCGAGGCCGAGGCCGAGGAGGAGGGACGAGGTCGGAGGCAGGCCTTGGGCCGACGGGCGGGGCAGCCGAGGTAGCCAGGCGCGAGGAGGCCAGGAGAGGAGGCGGTGGTGGCGAGTCGCCCAAGGGCGGCGGGCGCCGAGGCGAGGGCCGGTGGTGCGAGCCGAGAGGAGGGAAGCCGGGGGACGAGGCGCGTCGGGGAGAGAGGGAGGATGGGGATGCGGTGTGGACCGCGCGTGGGGGTCGCGTGCGTGGGTCCGGTGGGGCCCGGGGGAGAGGTGGGGCGCGGTGGGGCCCAGGGGACAGCGGCAGGTGGGGTGAGTGGGTTGGCTGCGGGTCCAGGGGGGTGAGGGAGGGGTGTGTGGATGGCTGGGGTTGGGGCAGGGTGACGTGGCGAGCCGCGAGTGGCTGGGGTGAGGGAGAGAGGTGAGGTGGCGAGAGAGGATTGGGTGGGGTGAGGTGGCTGGGGGGTGGGTAGATTAGGACTAGGTAGACTAGGGATTTAGGTGGACCGATTGTTTTTGTACGGGGGTGGTCGACTGGGTCGAATCGGCCGTTCATCGCCCCTAAAAATAATTAAATATTTTATTTATTTCAAACTGGGCTTTTGCAAAATCGATAGCAGACAAAACAAAATATCCCGGCGACCCGGGTTTTGCGTTTGAATAAAGACGGGGCGTTTCAAACTGGGCTTTTGCAAATCGATAGCAGACAAAACAAAATATCCCGGCGACCCGGGTTTTGCGTTTGAATAAAGACGGGGCGTTTAGAAGACAAATTAGGTTTTCCGAAAATAGTTTTATGCAAGCAAATGCAAGATGATGACGATGCTCAAATGCAATGTGGCATGATGACATGAGCATGCGGCCATGACGATGCAATGCACAAAAACAACGCGATTTTCTAGTAGTGGTTTTGCGGGATGCCACAATTCGACACCACTAACAATGGATCTCTCCCTCGAGATCTGCCTCATGGTACCAGAAGGAAGGTCGGTGATCTTCTTCTGGCTTCGTGTAGAGCTTCGCGACACCACTAACAATGGGTCGTTGTCCCTGATCGTCGAGAGAGCACTCCGGATAAACAACGGACGAAGTCAAAGGCAAGGCCACCTCTAACTTTCATGGAAGGAGTAGAATTGCATCGATCCACCATTCAATATACAGAGCAAATGATAAGAGTAGTGGTATGGTCGCGACTCCATCCCGCACTCAAAGCATTACTCTATACACGAATAGACAGATTATGCAACCAACCCTCGGATTCAGACTGAAGATCTCGACAAGCGAGGTTCGGATCAAAGGAGTGATGCAGACTCTGCATCGGATCTGGCGTAGATGCTGTCGTCGCGTCAGAAAACACCGGAAAGCACAAACAAAGAACAAAGGATGGTTCCATAGACGAAGGATTCCTCGGATAGCATGAAGACCAGATGTAGCAACACCGTTATCAGAGGAGGAAGCGAAACCCTGAAGGTACGACGGAACCCAACCGCGAGAAATCCTGGACTCGAAGAGAGAGAAGCGAGCGGATTCAAAACACGCAGAGGTGAGAGTAGAACAGCAGAGGGGTAAGGAGTAAAATCAGACCTAATCAGAACTATCCAACCGATTTTGCAAAAATAGTTTCGACACTCTACTTCGGCCGTTAGCTAGGTTATCCTATAGGCTGGACTTGTGGGGTATCGCAACTGCTGAGCTCTGATACCACTCTGTAACACCCTCAGAATCGGACCTATCCAAGTTTTAGCGAAACCCGCCAAACCCGCATAGAAACGATTCGAAGGTGCCCACCAGGCACTTGCGTGCGGGTGGAAAACGAAGTAATAACATTACACAACAGTCCTCGATGGGACCCACAGAACAGATATATATACAGCAGCGACTCAATGAGTCAAGAATACAGATATACAGAACAAAGATCCAAATCACCTTGAAAACGATAGGGCGTCCAGCTACGGACAAGATGCAAATGGGGCTAAGAGCCCTGAAGAATAACCATTGGCGTCCATAACCCCAGCCAAGCGGAAGGGTAACCTGCTAACGACGCCGATCTCAAAACCTGCTTAAACAAAAGGGTGCCGACAAAGGGCAAAGGAAAAGAGGAGCGTCGATCGAGGCCAGTACACGGCGAGACTAGAATTCGGCGGTCCTCGCCTACATAGGTATGGTGGACTGAAGCGGCAGCGGCAGCATGCACTAAACAACCTATAGAGACTCGGTACAACTGGCGGCAATCAGAGAGGGGTAAGATAGACCTATTCGGATCCAACCTGATTCTACCATCAAACAAACCCATCCTGGTGTTTCCCCCTCGAGACCAATCGAGGAAGTCAACCGAGGAACTCACACAGTTGGCAGTTTTAATTATCCAGTTATAGTTGCGGCACTTTACTAGTCAGGTTTAGATAATCATCCTGGTAAAGTAAGCAGTGGGCACTTTTAGTTAACCATTCCGTTATAGTGGCAACACTTACTAGTCAGATACAATTAGCATGAGATAACCCCAAAACCCAGCAGTTGTTGGTACTTTTATTCAGCCATTCCGTTGTAGTTGCAATACTTACTAGTCAGATACAATGGTCGCTGGCGACGACCAAGTAAGCGATTGTTGGCAGTTTTATTGAGCCATTCCATTATAGTGAAGCTGATTACTAGTCATTATAAAGTCAAATTTATAGCAATAAACTTTAGTTATGCTTGTCTATGGTCGAGAATCTGTGCTCCAAGTCGTCCATAACCGGACACGGCTTTCGGAAATTTTTAACCGGCCGGGTGCACAAATAGCAACACACACGATATGCCTCGGAAAAACCAAATCAAAACCCAACGAGGCGATCACGACAAAGCGATCACAGGATTCAGAAATATTTCAGGGGCCACCCCATTGAGTAGACCATAGCGAAGCTAGTCGACTCGAGGCAGACTCAAGGTTTGCGCCAATGGTGTGAACGATCGGGAACCCAAAAGCTGGGCTTGTCGACACCGCGAAAACACTCCGCTTACCTAAATAAAGATGCGATGTGCTATCCATCGCACAATTTAAATAAAGCAGAAGCATGGCATAAGTACAGGATCGTAAATAAAACCTCAAACTAGTTTGTGGCCCCAAGAAATAAGAATGAATCAAGCTCTGGCTCAGGGGGGTCCATAAGCCTCCCGGATGTGGATAGCGCGATAAAACAAGGAACAGGTATCAAGTACTCGGGGTCCTACGGGACACAAGTGGCGCTCGAAACCAAATATTATCTATCACCCAATGCCTGCTTATTTCAATTTTAGTTGTTAACCAGGAATTAAAGTGAGCGATAAGTAAAACTATGATCATCTCCAACATCAACATGCGGCAATACATCAACGACTGTGGCACTTGACGACACGCAACAGCACTTGAGCAAGCGACTACGACGCGCAAGTCCAACTATCTACCAAACAACAGGTAATAGGAGGTGGCCATGGCAATATAGGGCTGCAAGGGATATCACGGGTACGGAAACTAGAGCATCGCAACACAGATAGCAATAGATCAACAGGAAGGAAGTAAATACTATAAAAGTAAGATAGGTAGAAAGGGGGAGATGCTCGCCTGAAAACATTGTCGAAGGATTCAACTGAAGATCGGGGCGAAGCTCACATCAACTCATCGGCCTTATCCGCGAAGAAGCAAAACGCTAGAATAAACACCGGATGCAATATTTAATACAACGGCAGAAGATCGGCATGATGCATGTATGATGCATGGCATGGCAAAGGTGCGATGCAATTAGGTCATATTAAGTGGAACCGGGGTCCCGACAATTAATTAATAGGTTCATGTTGTTTAGCTACCCCGCAATTAAATGTTGTTTTAGCATGGCAAAAGATAGTACCGGTTTGCTACACAAATTTAAATGAGGCCAATATAAGGTTAGATTTGCCCGCATATGGGCCCCATATTTAATTATATGGTGAATCGGCATAAGGCCCCCAAACCACATGACAAGATGCATGCAAGTATGACAATTTAATATGCAACAAGTTGTTATTTCATTTATAAAATAGGGCTCGAGGAAAGGGGTCACACATTAAGGGGCTCGACGAACTTGGGGTTCCGGGATTCGGGGTCGGACTCAGGGTTCAGGGTTCGACGGGATCGTTCTCGGACTCCGAGGTAGATCTTGTCGCGCGGCGTCAATGCTTCCGGGAAGGAGAACTTGTCGTCCAGGGTCTCGATGTCCGGGGTGAAGTACTCGGCGTCCTCGAGGTAGTACTTGGCGTCCGGCGGTAGATCTTGGGGGTACCGGCGTCTTCGGGTTCCATGTCGAATTACTTGTCGATGGTCCATCGAGCGTCACCTTGCTCGTTCTTTTGATACCCTCTCGATGCGAAGGTCTTGCGGTCTTGCTGTCTCCACACCCAACAACTTAGCACCAACTTGGTACTACACAGGAAACCTGCACGGTGGAGGCAGATGGCATCGGCGACGACGGGGTTCGGCCCCAGCGAGACAGAGACGCAGCGGGTCATGGCCTGAGGCGGTGAGGCCGGCGACTAGGGAAGGCTGGCCGGCGGTGGCGAGCTCGCCGGAGGGAGGGCGACGGCGAGCCAGCGGCGGTTCCGGCGAGACACGCGTGCCGGAGGCGAGAAGGACGAGGTGGAGGCCGGAGGAGGGGGAAGGCGTCAGCCGACGGAGGAGGAAGGCGGCTCCGAGCCTGGCGGGCGGAGGCAGGCGCGTGAGGCGGGCGCAGACGGCAGGGCAGCGGGGCGGGCGGCGGACGACGAGGAGGGAGCCGTGGACGGAGGCCAGGAGCCAGCGGGGAGGCGGGGCCAGGGAAGGCCGGAGGCGCACGCAGACGCTGGCGGGAGGGGCTCGAGGCCGAGGCCGGAGGAGGGGGACGAGGTCGGAGGCACGGGCGCGGGGCCGACGGGGCGGGGCCGGCGAGGTAGCCCAGGCGGCGAGGGAGGCCGGCGGGAGAGGAACGGAGGCGGTGGTGGCGGGGTCGCCGGCGGCGGGGCGGAGGCGGCGCCGGAGCAGAGGCCGCCGGTGGCTGCGAGCCGAGAGGAGGGAAGACGGGGGAAGAGGAGCGTCGGGGAGAGAGGGAGGATGGGGATGCGGTGTGGACCGCGCGTGGGGGTCGCGTGCGTGGGTCCGGTGGGGCCCGGGGGAGAGGTGGGGCGCGGTGGGGCCCAGGGGACAGCGGCAGGTGGGGTGAGTGGGTTGGCTGCGGGTCCAGGGGGGTGAGGGAGGGGTGTGTGGATGGCTGGGGTTGGGGCAGGGTGACGTGGCGAGCCGCGAGTGGCTGGGGTGAGGGAGAGAGGTGAGGTGGCGAGAGAGGATTGGGTGGGGTGAGGTGGCTGGGGGGTGGGTAGATTAGGACTAGGTAGACTAGGGATTTAGGTGGACCGATTGTTTTTGTACGGGGGTGGTCGACTGGGTCGAATCGGCCCGTTCGACTGCCCCCCTAAAAATAATTAAATATTTTATTTATTTCAAACTGGGCTTTTGCAAAATCGATAGCAGACAAAACAAAATATCCCGGCGACCCGGGTTTTGCGTTTGAATAAAGACGGGGCGTTTCAAACTGGGCTTTTGCAAATCGATAGCAGACAAAACAAAATATCCCGGCGACCCGGGTTTTGCGTTTGAATAAAGACGGGGCGTTTAGAAGACAAATTAGGTTTTCCGAAAATAGTTTTATGCAAGCAAATGCAAGATGATGACGATGCTCAAATGCAATGTGGCATGATGACATGAGCATGCGGCCATGACGATGCAATGCACAAAAACAACGCGATTTTCTAGTAGTGGTTTTGCGGGATGCCACAGACTCTTTCATAAAAATTCACGCTAATCCAAAATTATTTCAAGGCTTACATAAAATTTTGCACCCTAGATCACTTTTAATAAAACTCACAACTACGCTAGTGCACAAACGTAGTGAGTAGTATTCGGTCCCACTGTATCGTAGTTTCCAGAATGGTTCCTAAAACCATATGTTTAACTTGTTGTGGTGTGTGTTTGTATTGTGTGCTATGAATGAATGAATTAAAAGCAAGTTGCTAGAAAATCTGAGTCAAACTTTAAAAACTTTTCAAAGTCCCGGAACCTTAGAAATTTCCCTCTTTTCTCAAGATCTATCTCAATCTTCAGGTGCCACGTGGAGGAAGTGGTTCATCCCCGGACCCGATGTTTCAGATCTTGCAAATGTTGACTTCTGACTATGAAGCTGAAAGAGCGGAACATCAGGACAACCTAGCCACCCTGCAACAGATAGCACAGCTTGCCCACAACAACCAAGGCCACGGAAATCAGGACAACCATGGATCTAAGCTCAAGAATTTCCAGAACACCAACCCACCTGTTTTCACTAAGTCGGAAGAGCCCCTAGATGCCGACGATTGGCTGCAGACCATGGAAAATAACCTAGAAGTCGCCAGAGTGGAAGCTAACTAGAAAGTTCTGTTCTCCACCCATTATCTAGCCGGAGATGCTAGAGCATGGTGGAACAGTGTTTGTGCCATGACCGGAGGCCAAATGATGACCTGGGAGGAATTCAAGGTCAAGTTCAGTAGAACCCATGTGCCACCGGGTTTGATCAAGAGAATGAGAGACGAATTCAGAGAACTGAAGCAAGGACGGATGACTGTAGTGGAATACCATGACAAAGTTTTGTCATTAGCTAGGTATGCCCCGGATGAGAACGACACCGAAGCCAAGAAGAAGGAGAGATTCCTGAATATCCCCTTTGCTGATATTGAAGCCCTTGTCGACTCTGCCATCCAGATGGAAGGAAAGATCAACCAAGCCAATGAGAACCGCAAGCGTCGCATGATGCATCAATCAGGAACCCATCACACCCCAAAGTATCGCCCTAACCCATCTCCAGGATTTGCCCCAAGAACCAACAGACCCCCGATGAACCATCCGACCTACCCCAACCGTGGAAACCCTAGGCCCGGAGGGAATCACAACAACCCCGACAACTCTAACAATTTCAACCGTGCCCCACCCAAGTTCAACAACAATGCTACCACCAACACCAACACTGCCCCGAGGACTAGAAGCAATGATGTGCCTGTAGCAGCAAAGGACAAGTCGCAAGTGACTTGTTATGACTGTGGAAATAAGGGCCACTATTCCAATGAGTGCCCCAACAATAAGAATGCCGCAGCCCCCAATGCAAATGCCCCAGCTCAGCAGCAGCGTCGTGTCCAGCCAGGAAGAAGGTTTGCCCCAGGGAATTCACTCAACCTCAACGGCCGTCTTTTCCTCATGCATGCTGAAGAAGCTCAGGAAGCGCCAGACGTCATGCTGGGTATGTTTTCTGTTAATTCAATACTTGCAAGAGTGTTGTTTGATTCTGGTGCATCGCATTCATTTTTCACCGAAGAATTTGCATGCACTAGTAAAATTCAACCAACAAAACTGAAGCATGTTATGATCGTCCAAATTCCCGGTTCAACCACCAAAGCTAGGCAAATTTGCAAAGTCGTCCCTATCCGAATCCATGGCATAGATTTTTATGCTAATCTGATAGTACTCGGAACTAAAGGTTTGGAATTAGTACTAGGAATGGATTGGATGTCCAAACATAAAGGATTGATTGACTGTGCCAAGAAAATCCATCACCATGACCAGTACAGCCGGAATATCAGTGGAGCATATATCTGAAACCTTACCTCGCCAATTCAAGTGCAACAAGAGTATAGCCCAACCTACCATTGACCAAGTCCGGATAGTCTATGAATACCCTGATGTATTTCCAGATGTTTTGCCCGGTTGCCCCCAGATCGGGATATCGAGTTTATCATCGAACTAATCCCCGGAACAAGACCCATAGCCAGAGACCCTATAGTATGAACCTGTCGGAACTGGCAGAACTGAAGAAGCAATTGGATTCCATGTTGGAAATTGGATTGATTCAACCCAGTGCGTCACCTTGGAGATCACCTGTTTTGTTCGTGGATAAGAAGGATGGAGGTAACCGTTTGTGTATGGATTACATGAAGTTGAATGACGTCACCATCAAGAACAAGTACCCCTTGCCCAAGATAGAAGATTTGTTTGATTTGTTGACCAGTGCCAAAGTGTTTTCTAAGATTGATCTTAGGACTGGCTATCATCAACTCAAGATTCGTGCAGAAGATATTCCCAAGACTGCCTTTACCACCAGATATGGATTATACGAGTATAGCGTTATGTCCTTTGGATTCACCAATGCCCCCGCTTATTTCATGAATCTCATGAATAAGATTTTTATGGACTTCCTGGATAAGTTTGTCGTTGTTTTCACGGATGACATTCTGATTTATTCCAAATCGGAAGAAGAACATGAGCTACACCTAAGGACCATTCTTGGAACCCTTAGAGAGCATCAGTTGTATGCCAAGTTTAGCAAATGTGAATTCTGGTTACAAGAAGTAGGATTCCTCAGTCACATTGTATCAGCCGGAGGAATTGCCGTTGACCCTGCAAAGGTGAAGGATGTCGAAGATTGGCAAGCCCCAACCACTCAAACCCAAGTTCGTGCATTTCTCGGATTGGCGGGATATTACCGCAAGTTCATAGAAGGATTCTCGAGTATCGCCAGACCCATGACCCAATTGCTGAAGAAGGACAAGAAGTTTGAATGGACCGACAAATGTGAAGCGAGTTTTCAAGAACTCAAGAGGAGATTGATTTCAGCCCCAATCATAACCATGCCAGATATCACGAAGCCCTTTGATGTGTATTGTGATGCATCCAAGATCGGCCTCGGATGTGTGCTAATGCAAGAAGGCAAAGTTATATCTTATCTATCTCGACAACTGAAACAACATGAGCAAAATTACCCAACCCATGACCTAGAACTCGCAGCCGAAGTTCTAGCCCTGAAGACATGGAGACATTACCTGATGGGAAATCATTGTGAGATTTATTCGGATCACAAGAGCCTGAAGTATATATTCACTCAAAAGGAGCTGAATATGAGACAGAGAAGATGGATTGAGCTAATCAAGGATTACAACCTAGAGATTCACTATCACCCCGGTAAAGCCAACGTGGTAGCAGATGCCATTAGAAGATTGCCGTGCCGCTTGAACTCCATGATTTTAAAGGAGCAACCAAGTTTGCACAAAGAGATGGAAGATTTCCGAATGGAATTAGTGAGTGAAGGATTTTTGGCTAGCATAGAACTTCAACCCACTTTGATCATTCAGATCAAAGAGGCGCAGAAAGGAAATACTAGTATCGACGGAATCAAGCATCGTATTGGTACAGGCAAAGTACCCGGATTCACCAAAGACGAAGAAGGAGTTCTGTGGTACAAAGGACGCCTTTGTGTACCAACAGGTTCTGAGTTGAAAGAAGTGATTCTAAAGGAAGCTCATGATACTCTTTATTCTATCCACCCCGGAGGAACTATGTATCAAGATTCGAAGGAGCAATTTTGGTGGCATAAGATGAAGAGAGAAATCGGAAGCTATATCGCCAAGTGTGATATATGTCAGCGAGTCAAGGCAGGACATCAAAGACGCGCTGGACTGTTGCAACCATTGCAGATTCCGGAATGGAAATGGCTGTTGGAATGGACTTTATCACCGGATTGCCTACTACTAGTAGGGGAAACGACTATATCTGGGTCATAGTGGACAGATTGTCCAAAGTCGCCCATTTATTACCCATCAAGACCACATATCAGAGTTCAAAGCTAGCGGAGTTATACATCGCTAGGATAGTTAGTTTGCACGGAGTCCCCAAGAACATCGTATCTGATCGAGGAACCCAATTTACCTCGAGATTCTGGAAGAAAGTCCAAGAAGGTTTAGGAACCCGCCTAGATTTCAGCACCGCATATCACCCTCAGACCGATGGACAAACGGAGAGAGTAAACCAAATACTCGAAGATATGCTGAGAGCATGTGTGTTATAATATGGATCTAAGTGGGAATACTGTCTGCTGTTTGCATAATTTTCATACAACAACAGTTATCAAGCTAGTTTGCAAATGGCCCCATTTGAATTCATGTACGGAAGGAAGTGTCGCACCCCTTTGAACTGGTCGGAAGTAGGAGAGAGTCAGATCTTCGGACCCGACATCCTACGAGACGCAGAAGAGAAGGTTCACAAGATTCGTGAGCACCTCAAGACAGCCCAGTCCAGATAGAAGAGTTACGCCGACAAGAGACGTCGAGACCTCGCTTTCAACATAGGAGATTTTGTATATCTGAAGTTGTCGCCATTGAAGGGAATGCAGCGTTTCCAACTGAAAGGAAAGTTAGCCCCCAGATATATCGAACCCTTCAAGATTCTGAACCGTCGAGGAGAATTGTCGTATCAATTGGAACTACCTGAAGAGATGTCAGCCGTGAACAATGTTTTCCATATCTCATTACTTCTCAAGTGTCTCGAAGTCCCCGAGAAGACTGAAGTGTTCAAGAATATTGATCACCGAACCATAGAGATCAACGATGACCTGACCTATCCCGAAGTACCCATCCGTATTTTGTAAGAAGCTTTCCGAACCACCAGAACCCGAAGCATCAAGTTTCTCAAGATTCAGTGGAGCAACCACACAGAAGAGGAAGCTACCAGGGAGCGCAAAGATCACATCAGGACGGAATTTCCCGATCTCTTCAAATCCTAGGTAATCTTTTTGTCCTTTTTCAAATCTCGGGACGATATTTTGTTTAAGGGGGAAAGGTTTGTAACATCCCAAAAATAATAAACTTGGATCATTAAACTCTAATCACCAAAATTAGGGTTAACAGAAACTTTTCTAAATAAAAATATCAAAGCATGCATGTGTGTATGCATCCCATTTTGAATTCTTTTGAATTCCACTGCTTGTGTTGTATTAAGACTGGATCATGCGATCCTTATTTGTGTAAGAACTTATGGATGGTTTGTAATGGATGATGTACTATGGTATCCAATTCTGTTATGTCTCGCAAAAATGGTAATCCTGGAATTGCGATGCATGGCATAACAGGCATCTGGGATTAAAAATCCGGGTGTTGACACTAGGTGTGGCCACCTCGTGGCCCCACTTCGGCTGCCCTTCGGTCTCCGTGTCGTGTCTGGTAAAATATTGACTTTGGATTTTGTTCCGTCCAATTCCAAGAATATTTCTTTACTAGCTTTTCTGAAACCAAAAACAGGAGAAAACAAGCAACTGGCACTACGGCATTTTGTTAATAGGTTAGTTCCAGAAAATGTATAAAAATGCCTCAAAGTGTAGACAACACATAAGAAAGTTGATACAAAATAAGCATGGAGCATCAAAAATTATAGATACGTTTACGCCATATCAACAGTCTAGGGACGTTTATACGTATCCTCAAAATTCTTGGTGAATGCTTCATGCATGTCCAACCAATTGTATATGGACTTCTCTAGCAAGTCGTCAATCCATTGGTGGGAGGTGCCTATAAACATCAGTGGGAGGTACTTGATGATGACGTTGGGGTTGCCCCTGCAATCTCAACCGCTTCGCTGTAATCCTGCATCTATGTAGCTGGCCTGGCGGTGCGGTCATAGGGATTGATCGCCTTGTCAATCCAGAAACCTTTGGGGTAAGTTGTGGCCCATATTACTGGGCCAAAGGAATGTGTTCCCAAGTATTGTCCTTCTCGGGCCTCACAGATCTTTTTCAAGCGTGAATTTACATCATACGGCTTCGGGTTTGCTTTGTTTTTATCGCCGCCATGGGAAGGGTGGCGTGAACGACGTGGTCCTCCTCCACCATGGTGGCTGCTAGGTGGGGACGGTGGCAGAGGTGGCGGTGGGTTAGATTTCTTATTTTTTTGCTCCTGAGACCCCTCACTCTTGTTGTGGTTGCTTGTTGGACGCGGAGGGTCATGGTGAGACCTGCAACTGTGCCCATTGTTTCCACTGCGCTCTCCGTCACGCCGAGGCTCCTCCATGTTATCCCGGATGACGATGCCGCCTTAGGGGCGTCTAGGTGGGGGCATTCTCATTCAATGGTGAGCCTTTGGGTCTTCGTGATGCTGGGGATGACGGGGAGGTGGGGGAGAACTCCGGGGATGAGCCTTTCCTCCATGGTCAGAGGATATAGGGATAGCGTCAGTCCTGTCGCATTCCTCCCTCCGTCTTCGTTCTGACGAATCCATTTGGGATCCAACATCGTGAGGAGATCTTACCCTAGAGTTCCTGGGCGCGCTAGACTGGAAATATGCCGGGTTAGACTCCAGCCACTAAGACGTGGCCTTTTCCTGTTGTTTGATAGCCTTGGCGACGAGATCATAGACCTGATCTAGAGCCTTAGGCGATCTATCCTGCTCCAGTAGAGTTTTGGCGTTGGCCATGTTGAGGGTGTGTGTTGGCATGACTTGCTTTCCCTCCTTTCCAATGTAAGGCTTAGCTTTTGTCGACTTTGAAGGATCCCACCCCAAGTTACGTTGTACGCCAGGATCGTTGACGAGGTAAGCCAGAGATTTCTTATGCTTCTGCTGCTTGAGCATGTTTTTGTACTCGGTCTCCATGGCTTTATCCGCCTCGATTGATTTCTACGCCTTGGACATATCTTGATCTAGCTTTGTGCCTTGCTCTGCGATGGCATGCGCCTCCTCCAGTAGTTGTTGGTGCTTCTCATCGAGCCGGACAATGTTCCGATTATGGTCCACAATAATGGGCTCGATGAGCAAGTTGTCGTACATCACACTATCTGCTGGAGTGATCTGGGCGGCCGTAGATGTAGATGGTGGTGGCGGAAGATGTAGGGGTTCGTAGCATGGAAAACAAAAAATTTCTACCGCATGTAAACAAACAAGCCAAGATCTATCTACTAGATTGTAGCAACGAGTCGATAGAGGAACTCACCCTCGAAGATTCCAAAGTGTTTAACGAGAGCAGATTCTCGTGGGTGATGTAGTCGTACTCTTGCCGATCTCAAGATCGCGTAGATGATCCTTCCGGCGCTGCGTTCCGGCAGCGCTTCCGTAGTCGGTCACACGTTTGGTACTCGATGAATACCTTCCTCTCCCTTGTTCCAGCAGGCAGCGGAGGCTGTAGCACTCTCCTAGCGATTCCGGCAGCACGACGGTGTGGTACCGGAAGTAGAGGGGAGATCTCGCAGGGCTTCGCCTTAAGCCGGAGCGAGTATGGTGGACTATGAGAGAGGCCTTAGCCATCTAGGGTTTAGAGGAACCAAGGGAGGAGGCTAGGCCGACGGCTAGGGCTTGGGGAGAGCCCCAACTCGGCGGCTAGGGCAAACACTAGGGCGGCGGCAACTTGTGGTGGCCGGCGGCTAGGGCTAGGGTTTTGGTGTAGAGAGGTGTAGGGAAGAGGGGGCACCCCTGCCCCCTTCTTTTATAGGTGGGAGGGCGCCGACCAAGGGGAGGGAGTCCTCCCCCAAGTTGGCCTCCTTGGCCGGCGGGTGGAGGGAGAGGAACTCCTCCCCAAGTAGGTTTCCTACTCTCCCTCCACCAAGCAAAATTGTCGTTTGAATTTTCAAATTGGCGTTTGACTTTTCAAACTAGGATTTCATTTCTCCCTTTATTTTGCTCAGCCATGATACCTAGTACATGATGCAACCATTCCACATTGTCATGACACATTTATGTACCCTTCCCCTCCGGAGTGCCGGACCTTCCGGAACCTTCTAGAACATTCCCGATGAAAACACCGGAATCATTCCCCAACTCCGAAACAGGACTTTCCTTATATGAATATTATTCTCTGGACCATTCCGGATCTGCTCGTGATATCCCGGATCCCATCCGAGACTCCTAAAAACATTCAGTCTCTTACTCACCATTCCATAACTACTCAACAACATCGAATCCTTAAGTGTGTCTCCCTACGGTTCGGGAATTATGCGTACATGATCGAGACACTTATTCGATCAATAACCAATAGAGGAATCTGGAAATTCATATGGATCCCACATATTTCTACGATTACTTTGTGATCGAATGAACCACTTACATACGATACCAATTTCCCTTTGTCTCACGATAGTTTACTTATCCGAGGTTTTGATCGTCGGTATCTCTGCATACCTAGTTCAACCTCGTTACCGATAAGTACTATTTTGTCGTTCCCGTGGTATGTGATCCCTTGTGATCCAGTCACATGCTTGCAAGCTAATTGGATGGCATTCCACCGAGAGGGCCTAGAGTATATGTATCCGTCATATGGATGGAAAAATCCCACTCTTGATCCATGTGTCTCAACCCATACTTTCCGAACACTCAATGCCACCTTTATAGCCACCCAGTTACGTTGTGGTGTTTGATGTCATAAAAGCATCCTTCCGGTGATGGTGATAAGCATGATCTCTTGGTCGAAGGAATTAGGTTACTATGTATCAGAAAGCTTATAGCAATTGAACTATTAAAATGACTTGATCTTTATGCTACGCTTATCTATAGGAGTATGTCCATCATACCATTCTCCTAATGATATGATCTTGTTGTTAATAACATCTCAATGTTCATGATAGGGAAACCACAATCATCTATTAACCAACAAGCCAGTATTATGAAGAGGCTTTACTAGGGACTCTAATTTAGTTTACAAATCACACAAGTATTAATGTTTCCTGGTTAATACTATTATAGCATGAATGTAAACATTTATCATAAACACAAAGATATAATAATAACTACATTTGTTATTGCCTCTAGGGCATATCTCCAACAGAAGATTCACGGAATTAGCTTTGCTATGGCCGATGGCCAGTTCCTGCTACTGCACGGGGATAGCCGGAGGAGGCAAAGCCTTAGGCAGAGGGTCACCAGCGTCATCGACTGGTCCCTTCCCGGTGTCTCATGGCTTTGGCGGAGCTTCTCTGGTTTGTAGATCTTCTTCTATCACACTCCCGATGGCGACTAGCACCTGATGGGAGGTGATGAACTTGTCAACGCGCTCCTTGTGGTTTATCTCCTCCTCCATCTCCCTCATGGCAGTGTCGAGTTCTTCCACGTTGACATCAACTTCTTCCGAGTCCATGCTGATGTCGGTATAAAGCGCGTCTAGGACGGAGTCAAAGAGGGCCAGAGCTTCTTTGATGGTGGAGGACAATGCTAATGTAGCAGGGCCATTGGAAGGCGGTGTCCTGGGTAAAGCGATAGGGTAAGCCTGGGCCTGGTAATCGGCAGTGGTGAAACTATTAACAGTGTCAACCATCTGAGTGAGAGTGAGGTTACCTGTGGCCTATTGCCTCCTGAGCGTACGACAGAGAAGTGTGATGCGTGCAAACACTTCGATGAAGTGGTAGATCGCATCTTCACTAGGATAACCCTCCAAGTCGGCCCTCATCCGGAGCCATCTGGAGAGATAATCTCGGGGTTATCACCCTCTCTCTAAATGCAATGGGCCAGATCGAAGATGGTCATGACGGCGACAAAGTGTGATCGTTTCTTTCCAGATGTGCGGGGTAACCCGGCGGATTTGCATTGATCTTCCACCATTATATCCTGCACAGGGGCGGTTTGGGTGGGCCTTGAATTTTTCCGATCTAAGACGACAAACTTCAAAGAGAGATAAGACTTCGATCCTACCGCGAACGTGTCCTGCCCGAAGGAGGCCTGTGCGGGCCTTGACAATCCTCCGACTTCCTGGGAACTAGTGCCCAAGCCGGTTTCACTGATGAAGAGGTGGATGTCCCCGACAAGGACAATTAGGCAGTGGGTGGGGTTCGTCTTCACTGGGATCCATAATTCATTGTGAGGGACGATCAAAACGTTGCCGGAGAAGAGAACACGCCCGATGGATATGGTGTCACCAATTCCCGCGAAGATCTTGGACCTCACCTAGTGTAGAGATCGAACCGCTTCTTGCCCCATGGTGGGTGCCAACTGTCATGGTATTGCTGGAGAGTACACCATGGAGGGGCCCTCACAGAGCCTATTTAGAGATGTGGGGGAAGGCGGCGAGTTGGCGGGTATGAGCTAACACATCTTACCCAGGTTAAGATACCACACAAGTGGAAGAATCTTACTCCTATAAATCACTATAATGGACATACGGCGACCTACAAGGATCGGTTCACTGTGTGCAATGATATGAGTTGTTCTAAGTTGTGCCCTAAGGGATCCCAAAGGTCCGGCTTATAAATGCACCAAAACCTAGGGTTACAGGGAAGAGTCCTAGCCGGACAGGTTATAGAGTTCTTCACTAATACTAACTAGTCTTCGTGTCTGACACTCCAAGGCTCCGGGTTGGTCAGTGAGTACAACGTAGCCTTCCTTTATCCGGCATGGACCTCCCTTCTAGATCCATCTAACTGAGCCGCCCAAGGGGTCATGGGACTTGCTACCAACAGTGGGCCACCCGGGTTAGCCGGATTAGAGACATGCAATGGTGATACCCATTTAGCCTATCCCCAACAGTTGATGTGGAGTAGGAGGAGCACATAGGAAGGAAACCACTTTGGACCTTGGCGGCAAAAGAATTTAAACTTTTCCGGTTTTGAAATTTTCACTTGCTTCCCAAACATCAGGAGGGAAAGGTTATCCAAAAGACCCTCCATTCGCAGTAGTACTCCTTATCTTTTTTTGTTATAGTGTACAGGTAACTTTCAACATTGACCGTTGGATCAAGACTGGCAATCTAAACATTGCTAACCGTCGGATCTTGTTTTCCATTCTTAGTTTCTAGAAGGTTCTATTGATAGTCTTTAGCACAATGAACACTAGTATGCGCAAACCTCAAAACACACTTCACTTTTTAGTTTTAGAGACCTTGTGCTAAATGCTAGACTTGGATGTAATTTTCATTTTTATGAGGTCCTTGATGTACCTTGTACTTCCACCGACCTTGTTAATTGAAGCACCTCGCTCCTGCGGGACCTACCTCTGTTAGAAGAAAATTCAACCGCCCCAATTATCACACAAAGTGGACCATGGTTTTTTATAGTTCCATTTTTCAAGATTCCTACCTAACTTCGCACACTTCACTGACTTCTTGTCGATTTAACGAAATTAGTTCAAACTTGAGCTACAAGTAAGCATGGTAGATTGATCTAGAATTAAAAGTATTTTGGAGGTAGATGGGTGCATCTTATTTTAGTAAAAAAATCCGTCGATGTGAGTTTCCACTTTGGTCCTTAGCGGCAAAAAATTTAAAATTTTCCTGATCCAAAATTTTCACTTGCAGCCTAAACATCGGGAGGGAAGGTTATTCAAAAGATCGGCAATTCACAGTAGTACTTCTTATCATCTTTATCTTGTCTTTTATCTTACAATACAATACCACTATATAGTATACGGATAACTTTGAACATTGATCGGTGGATCAAGACTGGCAAATCCAAACATTGCTAACTGTTAGATCTTTATTTCAATTCTTAGCATCTAGAAGATTCTATTGATAGTCTTTAGAACAATGAACACTAGTATGCACAATCCACAAAACACAATTCACTGTATAGTTCAGGGACCTTGTGCTAAGTTCATGGACTTGGATGTAATTTTCATTTTTATGAGATCCTTGATGTAACTTGTACTTCCACTGACTGTGTTAACTGAAGCACTCGCTCCTACGGGACATACCACAGTTAGAGGAAAATGCAACTTCCCCAATTGTCACACAAAGTGGACCACGATTTATTATAGTTCCATGTTTCAAGCTTCCTAGCTAACTTCACACACTTCACTGACTTCTTGCCAATTTAAAGAAATTAGGTCAAACTTGAGCTATAAGTAAGCACGGTACATTGCTCTTGAATTAAATGTATTTTCTAAGGTAGATGGGTGCATCCTCTTATACTAAACAATGTCGTTGGTGTGAGTTTCCAACTATCTGGAAAGAACATTCTCAATTTCCCGAGTGATGCCGAGATTGTTCATTTCCTTAAAGAAAGTCCGAACAATATGGATCTGAATGCCACAAGACAACCTTCCAGACATATTAAGTGGACCAACATATTTTACTTACGATTCCAATGTTTAATGTTATGAGTTTTCAAACTTCTTCCGAGCTAACTCTGCCCATTTGGATGAATTTATGCCGATTTATCGAAATTAGGTCAAATTTGAACTACAACTAAACTGTATGTTGCTTTGAAAGTTTTGTGAATTTTTTTGGAGGTAACCATCGGGGGGGTCATTTAATATATAACAAACCACCACCGAGAGTTTTGAAAATAGGTTCAACTTCTTGCTATGATTTTGCATCTTGCAAATTTAACGAAATTAGGTCACACTGGAGCAACAAGCAAGCGCGATAGATTTCTCTCGAATTAAATATCATTTCATGGGTAGATGAGTGCATATTATTGTAGTAAACAACACCGTCGCTGTGAGTTTCCAACTATTAGGAAATAAAATTCTAAATTTTCTTAGTGATGACGAGATTCTTCCTTTCCGAAAAGAATGTCTGAAGAATATGGATCTAAATGCCCCATGTTGGGAATATGCCCTAGAGGCAATCATGTATGATGAGATTTCCCATTGTATTCATAAAGATATTAAGTAGTCCTTGTATAAACATCTGATGTGTATCATTGAATATGTGATTCGGTTGTGGAACTATGCATTCATGTTGCTTGTACTAAATATCCTTGGTCACTGAGGTTGTGATGGACACACAACTTAGACCAATGTGAAAGTTGGCTTGATGACTCGGTTCCACTTGTCATGAGCATGGAGATGCTATTCCAACTTACACAGATTCGGCTAAAGAGTTTAGCGAGTCGGATTGACCCATATTGAGGTACAACGAACAAGTTGTCATTTGTATATATACCAATCAATGTAATCCTTAGACCTGAGGTTGTTGCATAGTCCGAGTTGAGGATCACCGACTTAGGTTCTGTCAAACGCTGATCCGTAACTGGGCAGTTATAAAGGCAGGGTTTGGGTCGACTCAGAAATCAAGCTGCGTGATGTGAATAACCAAGATGGGATTTTGCCCCTCCATTTGGAGAGATATTCTCTGGGCCCTCTCGTGAGATATGATTCGGAAAGCATGGCCATGCACGACTCGGTTAAGTGTTAACCGAGGCGATCGACTAAGAGTTAGTCGGGTGAATCACTTATCTCGGATCGAGAAGAGAGTCGGACTATTTAAGGGATGACAATTATTCGCCTATAGTCTGACAAGGTATATCGTGAGGAAAAAGGGACTCGGACGTAAGTCGCATTGGAAAGGCAAGTCGTCATGACTCTTTGGTACTTGGGAGTCAGCACGTTCTGCTAGGAGCCGCTACCGACTGATCGATTGAGAGTCGGACTCCAATCGTGTCCAAGTAGCCATGAGCCTGCGGGGTCACACATTTAAGAGCGGGAGCATGTTCGGATTGGATCTGAACCTGTAATCTGGTTGGGTTGGACCTAAACCGGATTAGGACTGAGTTATTGAGTTGGACTCACAGTGACTAGTGTTATATGGGATTTAGTGAATGGGTCACGCGAGCAGAGCCCTCGTTCAGTCCCTATATATAGTGGAGCACCGTAACCCAGAAATGTTAATCGTTGTTCGGTTAGGTCATTCCATGTGTTGGAAACCCTAGCTCCGCAGCAGTCCTACCATCGATACGAACCTAGCGAGTCACGGTGCTCCTTGTACGTGTGGATACCAGCAGAGGTGTTGTGCGATCAGCACCAGGACGATCGGATCGTGAGAACTGCATTGCATCAACTGACACGCTTCATCAGTAATCCACAACTGCGCGTCTAGTGGTAAACCTCGTGGCCTTCTACCTCAGCTAGATCTTTGGATCACCACGTTAGAGGAAAAGTTTTGTGTTATCTCTGCGTGGCCCAACAGTGGTATCAGAGCGATAGCTTCTGGTTTTAGGCTCGAGATCTCGCATATGTGATATGCGATTGGCTGTAGATGAGATCTATGTGCTGTTTGGTGGTCGATCTATGAGATAGATCGGTTTTGTACGAAGTTGATTGGATCAACTGTGCTCGAGGAATGGTAGATCTGATTTCCGTGATCATACTGCTGAGGTCATGGAACGACATACCCCTACCGGTCGGCTTCCTCCATCGGGGTAGACTGTGACACGTAAATCCAGAAGCGGTGATTGAAGATCAAAGAGTTTGATCGAATCGGAACGGTGATCGTAGATGAGATCGTAGATGAGATCCATGTTTTGATCGAATCAGAACGGTGGTCGGAATCCATGTTTGATCGAATCAAAACGGGGATCGTCGGCTTCGCCCTATCGTAGCGCCTTAGATGTCGTTGCGAGATTCACAACGCCGGTAGATATTGTATCTATGCATAACTTGTTTTTGCAGGAAGTTGTGAATGGTATGGTTCATATGCATGTGATGTATGTGTGTAATCCATACGTGATCTGCGAATCACGGTTTTTGTCAGCCGGCTGGAGCCTAGGTGCTGTCATTTTATTGTATAACGACCTACGTGTCGGATTCTCTATATAATTTACTTTACTAAGCTAGTGTAGCTGTTTGGAGAACCCGGAAGGCATGCAAGACGTTGTACATGTCGGCGACATGGAGTAAGACGGCAAGTGACAAGAGTTGGCACGAGTCGGATTATAGGCTTTGTGGAGATGGAGATCGCCATGAAGAGAGCAATACCATTTCACATTATAATTTCTTTATTATATAGTCAGTAAAATTTAATCCCTCAAAGAAGGTCTAGTCGGTTTTCCCGCCAGTGCTTGCACCATCACAAGTCGGACATTTTTGGTAGTGGGCTCATAATATTGAGGTGCTGCCAATTCTTTCCGACTAGGTGGGTTCGAGTCGGACTCTTACTGCGGAAACACTCGGTAAGCTAGACGGGTCTATCACAACGGTTGTGGGGCTCGGGGAAAAGTCGGATGGGAGCCGGGGCATGTGATGCCACCCGTCCAACAGGAGTCGCATGAGATGCGATTGACAAGGAGTTGTCTACCTAGATCACTTGGCGGCTAGCGGTGATGCTAAATCTCACTAGCCGACTTGCTTATTTAGGATCCTAAATCACTAAGCAACCATCGGAGGGGTGTTGGTTCTAGTGGGAGCATAAATTATTAAAATGTTTAATATGCTTGCTCTTTTATGAATACATGTCTTAAGTGTTTTGCATATTTTCTGTTGTAGATCATGGCACCAAGTAGCAGTCACTCTCAGATATCCGTTTTGCATTGAGAACCATTCTTGAGAAAGATAAACTGAATGACACTAATTTTACCAACTGGTATCAAAATCTAAGAATTGTTCTCAAACAAGAAAAGAAGGACCATGTCCTAGACAACCCACTTCCAGATGAGCCGAATGAGAATGCGACTATCGCTGCCACCAGTGCCTACCGTCGGGATAAGGATGAGTCCATAGATATTACCTGTCTTATGCTTGCTCACATGGAACCGGACTTACAAAAGCAGTTCGAGCATGTTGAGGCCTACGATATGATCGAAAGCCTCAAAAGTATGTTCCAGGCTCAGGCGAAGACTGAGAGGTATCAAGTCTCTCAGACTTTGCTGAGTTGCAAGCTTGAGGATGGTGATCCACTGAGTCCGCATGTGATCAAAATGGTTGGTTATGTGTAGTCTCTGGAGAGGCTTGGCTACCCCATTAGCGAAGAGTTCGCTACGGATATAATTCTGAACTCTCTTCCTAGTGCATATGGGCAGTTCATTTCGAACTACCACATGCATGGTATGGATAAGAAGCTCACTGAATTACATGGGATGCTCAAGCAGGCAGAAGCTTATCTCAAGAAGGGCGCCAGTCAAGTGTTGATGGTGCAGAATAAGGCTAAGTTCAAGAAGAGTTCTTGGACTAAGAAGAAGGCTAAGTCAGGAGGAAAGCAGGCTCAGGACCCGGTCCCAAGCGCTTCCTCAAGGACTAAACCATCTCCTTCAGCCGGATCCACTTGCTTCTACTGCAAGGCGGATGGCCACTGGAAGAGGAACTGCAGCAAGTACTTGGCCGACAAATCCAAGAGTGGAGGTATGACTTCCGACTCAGGTACACTTGTTTGCAATGTTATAGACATATATCTTGCTGATGCACCTAATAGTTCTTGGGTATATGATACCGGATCAGTTATTCACATCTGCAACTCGTTGCAGGGACTGGTAAGAACTAGGAGCGTAGCAAGAGGCAAGGTTGATATTCGAGGCGACAACAAAGCAAGAGTTGCTGCGTTGGAAGTCGGCACGATGCAACTTCATTTACCTTCCGGATTCATTATGGAACTGAATAATTGTTATTATGTTCCAGTGCTCAGTCGAAACATTATTTCTGCTTCATGTTTGATGAGGCAAGGCTATGAGTCGAATATCAAGAATAATGGTTGTTCTTTGTATTTCAATGATATGTTTCACGGCTTTGCACCCGTCCAGGACGGGTTATTTATTTTGAATCTTGATGGTGAGTCGGTTTATAACATAAATTTTAAAAGTTTGAAACCAAATGATCTGAATATGACTTACTTTTGGCACTGTCGGCTTGGTCATATAAGTTGGAAACGCATGAAGAAGCTCCATGATGATGGACTCCTAACTTCGTTCGACTTGGAGTCGTTCGAGACATGCGAATCTTGCCTACTCGGCAAAATGACCAAGACACCTTTTGCAAAGAGTTGCGAAAGGGCGTCCGACTTGTTGGGACTAGTACATAGTGATGTATGTGGACCAATGAGCATGACAGCCATGGGTGGTTATGAGTACTTCATTACCTTCACTGATGAATTGAGTAGGTATGGATATATCTACTTGATGAAACATAAGTCGGAAGCCTTTGAAAAGTTCAAAGAATTCCAGAATGAAGCACAGAATCAACTCGGCAAGAAAATAAAGTTTCTTCGGTCGGACCGAGGAGGCGAGTACATGAGCCATGAGTTTGATGACCATCTGAAAAGTTGTGGAATAGTTCCTCAACTTACTCCGCCAGGAACGCCGCAAAGGAACGGTGTTTCGGAAAGGCGGAATCGGACCTTGTTGGACATGGTACGGTCAATGATGAGTCGGACAGATCTGCCTTTATCATTTTGGGGTTATTGTCTAGAAACAGCGGCGTTCACACTAAACAGAGTACATCAAAATTGGTAAAGAAGACACCGCATGAGATGTGGACAGGCAAAAAGCTGAGTTTGTCTTTTCTTAAGATTTGGGGTTGTGAAGCATTTGTCAATCGACTTCAGTCGGACAAGCTTACGGCCAAGTCGGATAAATGTATTTTCGTGGGGTATCCGAGGGAAACCTTGGGTTACTACTTCTACAACCGAGAAGAGGGAAAAGTGTTTGTCGCTCGGAACAGTGTCTTCCTTGAGAAAGAGTTTCTCAGTCGGGGAGTAAGTGGGAGCACGGTGCAACTCGAAGAAATTCGAGAGGAACCGGCTAGTAGCGAGTCGGCAAAAACCTTGGAGGTTGAGCCGGTCGTGGTAGCTGAGCCGGCAGCAGCACCTGTACTACGAAGATCGGCAAGATTACGAAGTGTTCGTGATGTGTTACTGTTAGACAGTGATGAGCCGGCAAATTATTCGGAAGCGATGGTGGGATCTGATTCCGAGTCATGGCTTGGAGCCATGAGATCCGAGATAAAGTCCATGGATGAAAATCAAGTTTGGAACTTGGTTGATCTGCCAGACGGTGCAAGACTCGTCGAGTGCAAATGGGTCTTTAAGAAGAAAACTGATATGGATGGAAATGTTTCAATCTATAAAGCACGCCTTGTCGCGAAGGGGTTCCGACAAGTTCAAGGAGTTGATTACGACGAGACTTTCTCGCCCGTAGCGATGCTTAAATCAGTTCGGATCATGTTAGCTATAGCGGCCTATTTCGACTACGAGATATGGCAGATGGATGTCAAAACGGCTTTCCTTAACGGAAATTTAACCGAGGACGTGTATATGATACAGCCCGAGGGTTTTGTCGATCCGGCTAATGCTGACAAGGTGTGCAAACTTCAGAAATCCATTTATGGGTTGAAGCAAGCATCTCGGAGTTGGAATATTCGCTTTGATGAGGTAGTCAAATCGTTTGGCTTCATCAAGATTGATCATGATTCTTGTTTGTACAAGAAGTTTAGTGGGAACAAAGTAAATTTTCTAATCTTATATGTGGATGACATATTACTAATTGGAAATGATGTCCAGATGTTGCAAGAAACCAAGGAATCATTGGAAAGGAGTTTCTCAATGAAAGACTTGGGTGAGGCAACATACATCCTCGGAATCCGGATCTATAGAGATAGATCAAGGAGGCTCATTGGATTGAGTCAGAGTACTTATTTGGACAAAGTGTTGAAGAAATTCAACATGGAATCGTCTAAGAAGGGGTTCTTACCAATGTTCCATGGTGTAAAACTTAGCAAGACTCGGTGTCCTTCGACAACTGATGAGCGAAGTCGGATGAGTGCGATTCCATATGCTTCTGCAGTCGGATCCATCATGTATGCCATGATTTGTACTAGGCCGGATGTTTCCTGTGCTCTAAGTGTTGTGAGCAGATACCAGGCTGATCCTGGAGAGATCCACTAGACAGCGGCTAAAAATATCCTAAAGTACTTGAGAAGGACTAAGGATATGTTCTTGGTTTATGGTGGTGAAGATGAACTCAGTGTAAAGAATTACACGGATGCGAGTTATCTTACCGACTCTGATGATTCTCGTTCGCAATCCGGATACGTGTTTATTATAAACGGAGGTGCTGTGAGCTGGAAGAGTTCCAAGCAAGAGGCGTGGTTCTGCGTCACACAGTAGTTCGAGTATATTGTCACCGGGAGGCAGCAAAGGAAGCCGTTTGGATGAGGAATTTCCTCATGGATCTTGGTGTGGTTCAGGGCTCTTCCAATCCGTTAGACGTGTATTGTGACAATAATGGTGCTATTGCACAAGCCAAGGAACCTAGACAACACCAGAAGAACAAGCACATACTCATGTGGTACCACCTGATTCGCCAGTTCGTGGATCAGGGTGATATCAAGTTATCCAAGGTACACACGGATGCAAATATAGCGGATCCGTTGACAAAGTCGTTACCACAGCCAAAGCATGAGGCACACCTCAGATCCATGGGCATTAGGTGCTTCGACATGTGATGTCGGAAGATTGACTCTAGTGCAAGTGGGAGACTGTTGGGAATATGCCCTAGAGGCAATCATGTATGATGAGATTTCCCATTGTATTCATAATGATATTATGTAGTCCTTGTATAAACATCTGATGTGTATCATTGAATATGTGATTCGGTTGTGGAACTATGAATTCATGTTGTTTGTACTAAATATCCTTGGTCATTGAGGTTGTGCTGGACACACAACTTAGACCAATGTGAAAGTTGGCTTGATGACTCGGTTCCACTTGTCATGAGCATGGAGATGCTATTCCAACTTACACAGATTCGGCTAAAGAGTTTAGCGAGTCGGATTGACCCATATTGAGGTACAACGAACAAGTTGTCATTTGTATATCTCAATCAATGTAATCCTTAGACTTGAGGTTGTTGCATAGTCCGAGTTGAGGATCACCGACTTAGGTTCTGTCAAACGCTGATCCGTGAATCGGGCGATTATAAAGGCGTGGTTGGTCGATCGAGAATCAAGCTGCGTGATGTGAATAACCAAGATGGGATTTTTTCCCTCCACTCGGAGAGATATTCTCTAGGCCCTCTCGTGAGATATGATTCGGAAAGCATGGCCATGCACGACTCGGTTAAGTGTTAACCGAGGCGATCGACTAAGAGTTAGTCGGGTGAATCACTTATCTCGCATCGAGAAGAGAGTCGGACTATTTAAGGGTTGACAATTATTCGCCTATAGTCTGACAAGGTATATCGTGAGGCAAAAGGGACTCGGACGTAAGTCGCATTGGAAAGGCAAGTCGTCATGACTCTTTGGTACTTGGGAGTCAGCACGTTCTGCTAGGAGCCGCTACCGACTGATCGATTGAGAGTCGGACTCCAATCGTGTCCAAGTAGCCATGAGCCTGCGGGGTCACACACTTAGTGCAGGAGCATGTTCGGATTGGATCTGAACCTGTAATCTAGTTGGATTGGACCTAAACCGGATTTGGACTAAGTTAGTGAGTTGGACTCACGGTGACTAGTGTTATATGGGCTTTAGTGAATGGGTTGCGCGAGCAGAGCCCACGTTCACTCCCTATATATAGTGGAGCACCGTAACCCAGAAAGGTTAATCGTTGTTTGGTTAGGTCATTCCATGTGTTGGAAACCCTAGCTCCACAGCAGTCCTACCGTCGATACGAACCTAGTAGTTCGCCGCCGATGCTCCTCCTTGTACGTGTGGATACCAGCAGAGGTGCTGTGCGGTCAGCACCAGGACGATCGGATCGTGAGGACTGCACTGCATCAAGTGACGCGCTTCATCAGTAATCCGCAACTGCGCGTCTAGTGGTAAACCTCGTGGCCTTCTACCTCAGCTAGATCTTGGGATCACCACGTTAGAGGAAAAGTTTTGTTTTATCTCTGCATGGCCCAACACCCTAAACCATGCTTTCATACATCTATAGTGGACCGATATGTTGTACTTACGATTCCTATGTTTTATAAGTTTTCAAACTTTGTCCAAGATAACTCTGTCCACTTGAATGACTTTATGTCGATTTATTGGAATTAGGTCAAATTTCAACTTTATGCGTAGATTGTTTTACGCCTTTTTAGAGGTAATCATAGGGCAATCATTTAATATATCACAAACCACCACCGAGCATTTTGGTAACAGGTTCAACTTCTTGCCAAGATTTTGCATCTTGACAACTTAACAAAATTAGGTCAAACTTGAGCTACCAGTAAGTGTGATAGATTTCTCTTGAATTAATTATATTTTCAGAGGTAGATAGGTGCATCTTCTATTAGTAAACAATATCGTCGGTGTGAGTTTCCAACTATCAGGAAAGAACATTCTCAATTTTCTTAGTGATGACGAAATTGTTCATTTCCGTAAAGAAAGTCTAATGAATATGGATCTGAATGCCACAAGCCAAGCTTTTTAGCCATATATATGGAATGACATGTTGTGTACTACTTATATGATTCCCATGGTTCACGAGTTCTCAAATTTCGTCCAAGATAACTCTGTCCACTTGAATGGCTTTATGTCAATTTATCGAAATTAGGTCAAATTTAAACTACGAGTAAATTGTAGGTTGCATTGAAAGTTTTACAATTTTTTTGGAGGTAACCATCGGGGGTTCATTTATTATATCACAAACCACCATCAAGATTTTTGACAACAGGTTTAACTTCTTGCCAAGATTACGCATATTGACAACTTAACAAAATTAGGTCAAACTTGAGCAACAAGTAAGCGCGATAGATTGTTGTTGAATTAATTGTGTTTTTGAAAGTAGATGGGTGCATATTATTTTATTATATAATTTCGTCGATGTGAGTTTCCAACTATCAGGAAAGAACATTCTCAATTTTCCGAGTGATGACGAGATTGTTTCTTTATGTAAAGGAAGTCTCAAGAATATGGACTTGAATGCCACAAGCAGAGCTTATAAATATATATAGTGGACCGACATGTTGTATTTATGATTCCCATATCTTATGAGTTTTCAAACTTGCTAGCTAACTCCGCCCACTTGAATTACTTTATCCATTTATCGAAATTACATTAAATTTGAACTACAAGTAAATCGTATCTTTCTTTGAATGTTTTACGAAAAAACTTTTGGAGATACCCGTCGGGGGTAAATTAATATATTCGAAACCACCAAGAGTTTGGACAACAGGTTAACTTCGTGCTAAGCTTTTGCATCTTGTAAATTTAACAAAATTTGGTCAAACTTAAGCTACACAAGGAAGAGAACAAAAGGGAGGCATCTCGGGCCTTAAAAATGGCAGCATGAGAGCAGCGAATAGAGAGGAGGAGTTGAAGGCAGTGCGATGTCAGAGCAAAGCTATGATGGGCAGCAGACATGAGGTACATGGTACACTCCAATAGTAGTAAATATATGGACCTATAGTACGGAAGTTTATGTATGCACAAAAAAATGTGTTTTCTCTTTCCTTCAATGCCTCTCACCAACCATCTTCCATCGATCTCTTCTTTGCAGCCCCGTGCGCACATGCTGGCTTGTCTATCCCTCGTCCACAGTGCGGCACTATGCACGTTTTCCTTGGTATGGCGCACCGATCTACTTCTAGCAACCATTTTTTCTTCCTAAATTCAAAATAACCATCAATACCAATACGAAAAGGCTCAAAGGTAACAATAATTACAAAAAGGTCCTCAGACCACCTTGTGACGAGTGTAAACCCTAGAATGATAATAGAAGCATCTCGCTCCTCCAGGACCTCTGGTACCAAAAAATAAATAAATCATGCCACCACCCCAGTTTTTAGACAAAGTGTACCATGCTATCTTATAATTTCCAAGTTTTAGGATTTTTCAAGTGGGCATAGAAATGTTTTTTATTTTATTCATGTTTAATATTCTTTCTTTTTAACGAGGTTGCTGTATTGTAATGCTAGCTGTTGTATAGTTTAATCGCTAGGTATTGTATATGCTAGTCGGCGGGACTTGAAAATTTGAATTATTGGATATTTAAAGAGTGTAACATAAAAGATATACTTGATAAAATATAGTGGTTTGGTAAATAATTCCGAAGTCATGAAGTATTTCGGAACTCTGTGTTATTTGGAGAGAATACATCCGATGTGGAACAATGGTGGGTTAGAAAAATGATATTAGGGGACCATGACATCTTCAAATTTGACTATCTAATAGTGGAGTACGTAGGAACCTTCTAGGTCCTAGTATATAAATACAATGCTATATGGTTTGCATATCTTACAAAGTCACATTTATGAATGCATATGCATCTTAATGGATTTTTGGAAGACATTCTGGAGAGACAACAAATTGTTCCTGACATTAATGGAAGATCAATCGACCTCCCGTTCAACATCATCACACTGAAACAAATCACGATGCAACATGTATATATATACCCTATGCAGTTACATGTTCTGAGTACCCGAAAAAAAAGTTACATGTTCTAAGCAGCACACTTTGGTAACTGTATCATTTTGGTGACACCAAAAGTAGAAAAATAATTACGGATTGCTCGTTTGAGTCAGTCCAAACCATTCAATGGGTATGGCATGTTACATATGAAATGTTTATCACGAAAGAATCTCTTGAAAAATTGACGCAACCCTGCAAAAATTGGGACAAAAAATAATAAGTCCAAGAAAATATATATCACCGCAGTTAAAAACAAAATTGTCTAAGCAGCTAGGATCTGATGCAGCTGACCTTCATGGGACTCCTGCTAGCACTACATGCAAACTGCTATCGGGCAAAGTGTAGTAATATGAGTTGAAGGAAGCAATGACAAAAATAATCTACAGGCCGGCAAAGTACAGGATACTAATCTGATAAACAACACATTAGACAAATACTCGGAGGAAGAATCGGTAAGAACCTGGTATAGATAGGAGACTGAAACGGGCCGCGAGTGGAAGTGCTGCAATTTGCAGATGCCTCTCAGCTAGTGCGCTTGGTACCAGTAGATGATGAGGTAGATGATGAGGTGAACCCATCGGAACTTCTTTGTCCAACTACGATCTCTCCAGTGGACGAAATCCGCTGGACCTCGAGAAGGGGCGCCGGCTTGAGGTCAGGATCCAATAAAGCCTCGGGTAGCAGCAGTACACAGAATCCAATCAAATCGGGTGCAGCGGCGAAATGTTGAGCGGATTTCCAGCCGGTGCTCAACCTGCCAGATTGGGAAGATGTGTTGAGGGATTGAAAAAACTGGGGGAATTAGAATGGGGAGAGGGATGGTACCAGCTAGGAGGACGCTGGCAGAGGTGGCGTCGCGAGCAGGCTCGCGTGCTTGATGAAGATGGACAGATGGTAGCATGGTTTGGTTTTTAACCTCGAGGCGACAGCGGCGAATGAGTTCGATCGAGCAGTTTCCAGTTATTGAATGCTGGGATTTGATCATGCATTTTCATGAGCATTTGTGGCGACGGGAACAATCATGGCGAGAAAGCCGGACGGTCACGGTGGAGGAGTTAGAGCCTTGATTACCAACTACCCGGGGTCTAGCGAGTCAGCGAGACCGCGAAGGAATTCCAGCCCATGCGGATCAAGCCCACCTACTCGCAGAGCCGTGATTACCGACCACCCGGAATAAGAGGCGACGAAGCTAGGATAAGCGCCAGCGGCGAGGACGCCCTACGCGACCGCAAAAGGTGAGACAAAATGGGTGACATGGCTGCACGGGAGAGCAGGAAAATCAGGTAGTGGGGAGTTCCTATTTAGATATAGAAGATATATGGACTTATAGTATAGAAGTTTATGTATGCACAAAAAAATGTGTTTTCTCTTTCCTTCAATGCCTCTCACCAACCATCTTACATTGATCTCTTCTTTGCAGCCCCGTACGCACATGCTGGCTTGTCTATCCCTCGTCCACAGTGCGGCACTATGCACGTTTGCCTTGGTATGGTGCACAGATCTACTTCTAGCAACCATTTTTTTTCTTCCTAATATCAAAATAACCATCAACGCCAATACGAAAAGGATCAAAGGTAACAATAATTACAAAAAGGTCCTCAGACCACCTTGTGACGAGTGTAAACCCTAGAATGATAATAGAAGCGTCTCGCTCCTCCAGGACCTCTGGTACCAAAAAATAAATAAATCATGCCACCACCCAGTTTTTAGACAAAGTGTACCATGCTATCTTACAATTCCCAAGTTTTAGGATTTTTCAAGCGGGCATAGAAATGTTTTTTATTTTATTCATGTTTAATATTCTTTCTTTTAAGAGGTTGTTGTATTGTAATGCTAGCTGTTGTATAGTTTAATCGCTAGGTATTGTATATGCTAGTCACTACTAGGAAAACGCCTATTCATGGTGCACTAGCAGTGCGCCACTAGCCTCACGCTGCGGCTATCTTCTAGCCGTGGCGCACTGCATGGTGCGGCACGATTGTGTCGAGATAGGCGTGGCGCACTACCAGGTGCGCCACGGGTAGAGGTACAGGGTGCGCCACGGATGTTTTTTTCAAAAACCAAAAAAATGCAAAAAACACCCTCGTTTTGAATTGCAAAAGCAATTGGGTCCGTGCGCCGCCACCGTCGTGTCGCCTCGCCGAAGCATATGGTCGTGGCCACGACCTACCACCGCAGGGAGGTACGGGAGGCCGTGGCCGTGGTAGTCCTTGCCGGCATCGAGGCAATAGATGGTTGGAGAAGGGGAGGTACGAAGAGAGGGAGGAAGAGAAGAAGAGAGGGAGGAAGGGAGGTAGGTGAGGATAAGGAGGCCGTCGTCGCATGTCATTGCTGCGAGGAGGAGGAGGCCGCCGTTGCCGGTCATCGCTGCGAGGAGGAGGAGGCCGCCGTCCCCGGTCGTCGCTGCGAGGAGGAGGAGAAGGCCGTCGTCTTGCCACCATCACTTGAAGGAGAGGAAGAGGCCGAAGCAAGGACGCCGGAGCAAGGTGGCCAGAGATAGGTGAAGGGGAAGAAGGTGAAGGAGGAGAAGGAGAAGGAGAAGGAAAAGGGAGAAGGAGAAGGAAAAGGAAAAGGGGAAGGAAAAGGGGAGGGAAAGTTGAGGTGTAGGTGGGCGGGGTGGTGATTCAAATTTGAATCCCGCCCAAGATTATCCGTGGTGCACTAGGTGGTCGTGCGCTACGTGTAAGTTGCCCTCTTTTTTTCTGCAGGAAAAAACGATCTTTTAACCATAACTTTTTACTCTTTTCGAATTTTGAAAATCTAAAAAATGTCTAAACGACTGGAGGTGTTGCGAGCGGATGCGAAATCTTGTTCTCGTCATTTTGGTATATTATACGATTTTTTTCGATATCGTATGCAAAAGTTACGGCCATTTTACCGTGGTATGACTTTTTTTGCAAATAAAATCAAAATTATTGTTTGTTAATTTTCCTACAAACTATACCACATTACCTACATAAATATCAAAGGATTATATTTTTGGAACTGTTTATCATTTTCTTTTATTTTTTTCAAAACCAAAAAAGGCAATCCATCATGGGGGTGTGGTGGAGTTGGTGCAGGACACTTAGCCGTAGGGCACTAGGGAAGAGTGCCCTACGGCTAAGTTGACCCAGCTACTGCAACACACATGCCCGTAGCGCACTAGGTTAAGGTGCGCTACGGCTAAGTGACATATCCGTAGCGCACCTTGACCTAGTGCGCTACGGGTATGTGTGTTGCTGCCACCTGTGCCCTGGCTCACACATAGTCGTGGCGCACCACCCGCATGTGCACCACGCTTATGGAAGTTAGCCGTAGGGCACCTGTGGGCAGTACGTCACGCCTATTTTACCCGTGGGGCACCACTCACAAGTGCGCCACAGAAGTGTGCCACAGAAGTGTGGATTACCTATAGCTTTTTTCTAGTAGTGAGTATAAGGCCGGCTCTAGATGACATGTCACTTTGTTATATCTAAGACTTGGTTATACTATTGAACTTCCTTGTGCTCACATCTTGTAGATTATTAAATTAGACCTAATTCGATATATTGATGTAAAGTCGTCTGAATGGGTGAAATTAGGTAGAAAATTAAGCTTGAAAAATATAACTTGTAATTTATCAAACCACTTTATATACTAGTAAGTAAATGGCACACGCTATGAACTCTAATTTAGCCATATTAACCGTACTTCCTTTTAATTTTTTTTACTTTTACACCAAGCTAACATGCACCGACCTATACCAAAATATGGGCAAACCGTTATTATCTTGATAAAGATATATAGAGTATGTCCATGAAATTGGACATTTAGCTTGAAACCCAAAAAAGTTCACACAAAGCACATGGTATAGTAGGCCATGCCATGAAGTGAATTTTTCAAGTATTTCTACTGGTAGAACAAATTAAAGAGAAATGAATGCCCCAACAAAGTGCATATAAAGTGGAAAATTCTTTCTTATAGTTTCCCATGTTTAAGGATTTTTCAAACTTCCAAGCTAAAGCTCCAAGCACTTAAATGACTTTACGTTGATAAAACGAAATTAGGTAAAACTTGAATACATGTGAGCGCGATGGACTATAACTCTTGAAAATTTCCAAAATTCTTCTGAACGTACTTGGGCAGCAAATATTAAAGGGGTTCACAGCAGAAAATCAAAAAAGTTCCCTATACGAGCACGATCACCAAGATCTATACTATGTAGACATAAGTAATGGAGATTAAGAACAAAGTTCACACCTTGAAGACCGTGTCACGCCTTACGCAGGTAGGCATATAGCGATGAAGAAAACGCCTCAAATATTGCGCCTCGAAGCTGTACACACGTTCGGTGTAGGGGCATCTCCCGGGATCCGATCTAGCAGAGCAGCGGAAGAAGAAAGAAGCCAGACCATCCTGCGCACAACGGTAGAGAAGAGGTGGAGAACTAAACCAAGAGGCTATATCTAATCTAATGGAGAGATCTCTCGGGTTTATGGGAGAGAGGAGAGAACTTGTTGTTGGGATGAAAACAGAGGAGAGGGGGCTCCTCTATTTATAGTAGGAAGGGGGGTAGGGCAAACCCTATGGCTTTGGGGGTGGGAACCCCCAAGCCACCGCTTTCAGGGGAGGCTGGCCGCCGACGGCCCTGGGCCCCACCCCGCGGGTGGGAAACCCTAGGGTTTAGCCGGTGGACACTCTCTCCTCTCTCCCTCAGGCGCCTACCCTATTGGGCCCTTATATAAGCGGCCCAATAGCAATAAAGTTGCCCCATAAAACATAAAATAAAATAGTAATTCAACTAACTGATATAAAACACATATATTAATATATTCCATACACCGAAACTCCTTTCGAACCTCTTCTGATCAACATCAGATAATACCCGGAACCTTTTTGGTTTCTCTCTCTCGTTTCTCCTTCGGTGCCATTTCAATCCCAAAGTGTCTCCACCCTTAAGTGTGCCACCCTTCGGCTCGGAGTTGCTACGAACATGACCAAGACTCTCTTGCATCAATGATCAACATCGGGATCTGGATGGCCATAATGATCCTTGTGCCCTCACGATTAATCTCATCGCTTGAACCTTAACTGTGTAGTCCCATTCCATACTTGTGTTCAATCTTGTTCACAATGAACTCATTTACTCGTTCCCGTGCCATTGCATTCCATGATCCAATCATACGCTTGCATGCTTCGTTAATGCAACGTCACCGAGTTGGTCACGCGTATCTATCTGTTACTTGGATTGACAAATCCTGGTCTTGATAAAAACTCCTCAACCCATTTCTTCAGGAAAACCAACAATACCTTTATGATCACCATTTAAGGGCTTGATACTTGGTATTATCAAAGTGTCCCTAAAAACAGTGATTATGCATTATCTCATAGTCAAAGGATATAAGCCACGGTGTCTCTATGTTATCATCAATGACGAACATTTAAGTAACTAGATCTCATTGTGATTAATTTTAGGGTGAATGTCTATCGCATCATTCACCAATGATGTGACCTTATTGTCAATCGGCACTATCACCATGATCTCCAAACCATAAGATCATCACTTGTCCAATGAGCTAGTTTACTAGAGGCAACTAGAGACCTGGTTGTTTACATACCACACATGTATTAATGTTTTGTATTGATAAAGTTATAGCACGATCAGAAACATATTATGAACGAAAGATACATCAAGTAAAAACTCTTTATTATTTGCCTCTAGGGCATATCTCCTTAAGTATCCCACTTGCACTAGAGTATAAATTAATCTAGTTTTACAATAGGCAATGACTTAACACCAAAACTATCCCGGTGTTGCTCATTCTTGTCTTGTGGAATACTTTTGGTCAACAGATCTGCGACATTCATATATGTGTGCACTTTGCAAATATTTACTTTTCCATTCTCAACATTTTGTCTAATGGCGTGGAATCTAAGATGGATGTGCTTGGCTATGGAATATGTTCTTGGTTCCAAAGCATTTGCTATGGCACCTGTGTTATCGCAGTAGATTGTCACAGGGTCATCCTCATTAGGAACAACTCCTAGTTCCATGACGAAATTCTATAGCCACATAGCTTCATTTGCCGCAGAGTTAACTTCGACGTATTCCAACTCTATTGAAGACTGCGCCACCACTGGTTGTTTCATGCTTCTCCAGGTTATCGCGCCACCATTCACCAAGAAGACAAATCCCGTCTGAGAATTCGAGTCATCGGAGTCCTCCTTTTTCTGACGAATCACGTAATCCCCCAAGTTCACGAACTAATAAGGTTATCAAATGAATCATAATCATAATAGAAATGGTTGAGAAAGAGATATGAGTTAGTATATGTTCTAAAGTTGTAAATTTCGAATTGAATCCATTTTCTAATCTATTGTATTCTTTTTCGAGAATGCCGCCACTTGGATTCGAACCGGTGTTCCAGCTCGCATCCACGTAACCAATTATGTTCAGAACTACATCATCACCTCCATAGACTAGAAACATATCCTTAGTTCTTTTCAGATACTTCATGATATTCTTAACAACTGTCCAATGTTCTACTCCTGGATCACTTTGGAAACGACATGTGCAACTGATAGACAGGGCCACTTCAGGTCGAGTACTTAGCATAGCATACATGATAGAACTGAAGGAATATGCCCGAGAGGCAATAATAAAGTGGTTATTATCGTATTCCTTATTTATGATAAATGTTTATTTTACATGCTATAATTGTATTAATACGGAAACGTTAATACATGTGTGTTTAATACACAAAAAGGAAGTTCCTAGTTATGCCTCTCTTATAAACTAGCTCGTTGATTAACATGATGATCAAAGTTTCCTGATCATGGACATTGGATGTTGTTAATAACGAGGTCACAGCATTAGTGTAATGATGTGATGAACATTCATCCGAAGTATAGCATTACGATCAAAGTCATTGAGTTTATATTGCTATAACAACTTACGAAGTGATCCTAATCCTTAGACCATGAGATCATGTCAATCACTAACACCGGAAGAGTTTCTCGATGACATCAAACGTCACACCGTAACTGGGTGATTATAAAGATGGCTTCAGAACTACTAAAGTGTTATGTTGAGACCCATGGATCGAGAGTGGAATTTGTTCATCCCGATGATGGATAGATATACTCTGGGCCCTCTCGGTGATATCACATTGATTAGCTTGCAAGCAAGTGATTTGATCACTAGAATGTTATATCACGGGAACGAGAAAAGAGTGCATGTCGGTAACGAGATCAAACTAGGTATGGAGATACCGATGATCGAATCTCGGACATGTAATATATCGTGAAACAAAGGGATTAAGATACTAGCGTAAAAGGTTCACACGATCACAGAAGTCATCGTTGAATGTGTGGGAGTCAGTATGGATCTCCAGGTCCCGCTACTGATTATTGATCGGAGAAGGGTCTCGATCATGTCCGCATTATTCGCGAACCGTAGGGTGACACACTTAAGGGATGCCGACACCATTCGGAGCAAATGATATGCCAGAAAAAGAAAAGGAAAGCGCAGGAATTTATTTCACTAGACACCGGAACTGTTTCGGTTGAAATTGCTGAAACTGGTTCTGCATGTGAAATGGAATACTAGCAAGGAGTTTTGTGTGAATGTTTGTTAATTAAAGTAATTAACAAAATTCTGAATAAATAAATAAAAGAGTTTTATTTAAATGAGATCTTGCATTAATTTTGGTGGAAAATTAATGCATGTGAGTGGAATTGTGAGTGGAGAGGTTTTTATGTGAGTGGAGCTTCCACCACATGAATGAGGGAGAGGTGGGGGCACCCTCCATGGCCGGCGGCCATGCCCCCTTGGGCTGCCCCCTCCCCTATAAAAGGACCCCCTCCTCTCACTTGTCTCTCACACCTCCTCGCGAAGGATCTCTCTCCCCCCTTTAGAATTTCCCCATGGTCTCGGATCAGCGAGATACATGTTCCCGGTGGCTTTTTCTGGAAGGATTTGTTGCTTCCGCTGCTTCGCTGGAGCGAGGGCGCGGAGGTTGTCGGGGTACCCGTACGTGTGTGTGATCATGGATGCACCACTGCTTTGAGGTGCTGGACTTGATCGTGCTGGACCGGCTGGACCAGACGGACTTCATCAGATCTTGAGATCGGCAAGCGTTCGTCTACATCATCCACGAGTACAACCTCGTTAACGCTATTCGGTCTTCAAGGGTATGTATTCTATGGATGTATATCCACCCGTTGCTTGTATCTAGTAGATAGATCTTGGTACTTAGATGTTCCCATCGTAGGAAATTTTTTGTTTTCTATGCTGCGAACCCTACAGTGGTATCAGAGCCGGATCTATGCGTAGATGCTTTGCACGGGTAGTACACATATGAGTATGTGGGCGATGATGATCATTTTATTGCTTCTTAGTTGTAGTTTGGATATTGGTGGCATAGTGGGATGAAGCGGCCCGGACAAACTTTACATGTCCTCGCACATCAGACCTGTTCCACGCTTGACATGCAACTAGTTTTGCATAAGTGGCTAGCGGGTATCTGTCTCTCCTACTATAGTCAATATCTAATTTGCAACGAGTTTTCAACAATTTGGTTATCCTCGTTGTGGTTCATGTTCGTAGGTAAGAACGGTTCTATCTTCGAAAGCCCTAAACCACGTAAAATTTGCAATGGATAAATTAGAGGCGTCTAGTTTAGATTGTTGCTGGGCTAGTGTTATGATATGGTGATGTTGTAAGTAGAAGTATGAGATGATACTCTTACAACACACATAGCGTGTAAGTTCCATAGACCTTGGCCTTACACATATAGGTATGATAGAGATCATACCACGGTGCACATGATGGAGATCATATGCGGGAACCATATCATTCCACTAATAAACATGTGATGTTTGATAGCATCTTATATTGCTTGTTGGCGTTTTATTAGCATAATAAGATGATCCCTCATTTAGATATCAAGATAAAAATGTGTTCTTCCTTAAGTATGCACCGACAATGTTTCATTCAAGACATCACGTGATGATCGGGTGTACTTGAATCCACGAGCATATCTCGGGTGTAAGACAGTTACACACGCGAATACTAAGGTTCTTACTTGGCGAGCCTAGAATGTACATACATGGCCTCGGAACACGGACCGAAAGGTTAAGAATGAGTCATATAGTACATATGATGCCCATTTGATGCTCGCCTTTGAAGCTACACCGACTCACGTGATGATCGGACTTGGTGTAGTGGATTTGGTTCATGTAATCACCAAAAAGACACGAGGGATGTCGTTTTTGAGTGGGAGTTCATTTCTAATTTGGATTAGTAGAACTCAATTTATCATAAATTAAATCAAAGTGAATTTGCATAATTTGTTGTAGTCATTGGCATTCATTCACCACCTTATGCATAGTTGTAATTGAGATAATAGAACTATAGAATTCTGGATATATATACTTTACGAACTGGTATCGTATTGTGTTGAGTGTCAATCTAAAGTTTAAAGTCCTATTGCAAACTTTCAGCAAAATTCTATTTACTCCGTGAAATTTAATAATTGGTATTAAATCGAGAGTAACAATTCTAGTGTTAGTATCTTAAGTATCATGTTTGCCTCTATGATTCTTGATTGTTTTAATATCAAGTTTATCTAGGAGCTGAAAGAATTGTTTCAGAAACCATCATGTGTGGCAGATATAACGATATCTGAAACAATGTTTTGGTTGCAATATGATAGAGTAGAATATATGTTCTCATATTGGATGAGAATTTGCAAAGGTTGGAGATGCTAGACATCCTAATCATCCAAAAAGGATTTTGGAAAGTAATGTTATACTCACGATTCGCCTTTATAAGCTACAGTAGCTTGATCATGAAAGCCGTCATGATAAGGGTGAATAGAAGATGTATGTAAAGCGTTTACTACACTAAAAGATTACTAAAGAATGGATTTTGAAAGAATACCGATCATTTTGATGATGGTGATCTACTTCAAAGTTCAAGTCCAAAGGTATTATTATTTGAATATACACGCTTTGGACTATGTGTCATGTATATGGCGCCACTTTTGATGTAGATAGATTCTTTTAAAAAGGAAAAGGAAATGCTGAAAGAGAATCTATAAAATATATTTGGCAGAAAAGAAAAGATTGGAAATATCCAATTTAGGTATATGGATGATATACATGTTATGGTTGTATTCTTTGCTTGTTAAACAATGTGGTTCTTGGGTATTGGATACCGAATTGGTTGCTATGAAATTTCATACGGAACAACGCAATTCATGAACCACAATGGCCTAAGTAACTAGCAAGAGAATATGTGATGATTTTCATCGAAAACAAACAAACCGTTGTTTGTATTTCTCGTTGACATCAAAGCTTGACTTCAAGATTTCTTTTAATAATTGTTATTTAAATCAGGTATTATGAGAACAAAGGTTGTTCAAATAATTACCGTATTCCATATAAGATGGATGATTTACAAATCTAGTTGGATAAATCACATCCATAAAACCTAATGCTAAAATGTCGCAAGACAAATGATTGAAAGATCACTTACGAAGTGACATCGCTGTTTAAATTATATTGGAAAGAAAACATGAAGAATCTCCGTATTCATGGATTTTTTGGAGTCTTTGATTTAATCAAGTGACGCTTGTGAGACTTTCCACATGATAATTAAAACTTCGTTCAAAGGCAAAAGAAGAACGAACGACTAAATTATTGGAATTTATACATATCGATGTATGTAGTCCATTATGTGTAGTCGTAAGCAATGGGTTTCAACTTCATATACTTTCTCCGGAAATTTGAGTGAATGTTCACTTAATGAGAATGAAGTATGAAATATTTGAAAATGTTTCAAAGACTTTCAAGATGAAGTGGAAAATCATTGTAACAAGAAAATAAATGGTTTATGATTTTATCATAAGGGATTTGTTTGAGTTACAAGTGTAACGAGAAAATAAATGAATTATGATTTTATCATAAAGGGATTTATTTGAGTTACAAGTTTAGCAAAACACCTAGATTTACATATCCCGAAACACCATAGGAATATGGAGTGTTTGAGATTTGTAATGAAACCTTGTTTGACATGGTTGGATCAAAGGTGTTATTTATAAAACAGCCATTATGTTTTAAAAAGATTAAAGCTTTAGAGACTACCGCTTTTACACTGAAAAGAGCTCCATCTTGATCCGTTGAAATGACACCATGGAAGTTATGGTTTGGGGTAAAACCCAAGTTGTCATTTCTTAAATTTTGGTATGCTAAACATAAGTAAGATGTTTACAACCGAAGCCGGATGAGCATGTCTTTGTAGGTTATTTCGAATAACAATTGGTTATTCCTTCATAACACCAAGGACAACAGGGTTTGTCGCTTGAAACGTGAAGTTTCTTGGAGAAGGAATTTTTCATAAAAGTTAAGTGGGAGGACAATAGAACTTTGATAAGGTTAACGAACCTTAGCTAAATGTGCTGAGTTGCGCAGCGCCAGAAATGGTTATGGAGGCTGCCATAATGCTCATAGCTTATGTGCCTCAAAGGTTGCGGTCACGGAGGTCTAAAGTTCCTATTGAACCAAGAAGGTCGGATAAACAATCAAATGATTGAGATTTGAGAGTAAATCATTATTGTTTGACAATGATGAACCGACTACAAAGAAGCGATGATGGGCCCTGACTCCGTCAAATGGCGTGAAGCCATAAAATCCGTGATAGTTCCATACACGAGAAATCAAGTTTTGAACTTGGAAGACCCTCCGGAAAGGTGTAAAAACCTATCGGTCGTATTTGGATCTATAAAGAAACAGACATGGATATTTTACATCTATGAAATAGTCGAGATATCGGTAATGTATTTTACGACAATGTTCAAGGAGTTGACTATGACAAGATTTGATCTTTCATAGCGATATTTAGTCTAGACGGATTAAAGTAGCAACCACTACATATAATTTGTTATATGGTAGATGAATAAACAAAACAAAGTTCTTCTAATAGAATGGTTACCTAGGACGTGTACATGACACGATCCAAAGGGTTTTGTTAATTCAAAGGATGCTAAAAAGGGCATACAAACTTCAATGGTTAAAGTAATCATCGTGGAGTTGGAATCTTCACCGTGATGAAAAAGAGTTTTCATCAGAAGACGATGAAGATGCTTGCATTTGTAAGAAATTAAGTGGGAGCGCTAAGATATATTTCTAATACATTTTGTGGAGGACATCTTGTTGATTAGAAATGATGTATCTTTTATTGACAAAGATTAAGAATTTCATTTCGATGAAATACTTAGGCAAAACCCAAATATTTAACATGAATGTCTATAGTGGATAGACTGTGACGCTAATATGGTTGTGTCAAACGTACATATATGAGATATTGAAGGAGTTCAATATAAAAACGACAAGAAATAGTTCTTATTGCATGGAAAGGAATTGAATCAAGATTCAAGTGTATCGACACTTGATAAGTGAAACAAGATTCAAGTGCTTTGACACTTGATGAGTGAAATCACGAGAATGTTTTGATCAATCATACCATGATATGTACACATCCAGATATGTCCTATGCTCTAAGTGTTATGAGCATATACCAGAATGAATCATAAAATGATCATTGGACTATAGTAAGGATATTCTTATGATCTTTTGGAAGAACTAAGAATATATTTGTGTAGAGGTGACAAACAATTAGAAATAGTTCATTGTAAAGAGTTACATTGATACTAGTTTTGTCACAAGATACAAATTAAGTTTATCTCAATTTAAACTATGGGTGGCACAATGTAATGGAAAGGAGATTCCATGATGGATTTGGAAGAGTTCCAAAGTTAAGACATTGTGACGAATACTACAACAAAAAGGCTAAGTATATGACTGCTATAGTAGCAGCAAAGGAGGGAATTTGTGTCAAGTAGTTTGTTATCAAACTAAGGTGTTGTTCATAACGGGCTAACACTAAAGATATATTGTACGACAATAGTATCAACGTGTTTAACCCCAAGGAACTAAAGGTCTCACCAAAAGACCAAATTTATACAATGCCATCTCATTGGAGAATGAGTGATGCGTGGAGACGCAAAGACATGCAAATACACACGGACCTGAAAGCATCAGATCCGTAGATTATGTTAACCACTTGCAGTTGCGTATATGGAACACCAGAAAGCCATAGGTGTTCAATACACAAAGTTTTCAAAACTAGATTATTGTCTCTAGTGCAAGTGGGAGACTGAAGGGAATATGCCCGAGAGGCAATAATAAAGTGGTTATTATCGTATTCCTTATTTATGATAAATGTTTATTTTACATGCTATAATTGTATTAATACGGAAACGTTAATACATGTGTGTTTAATAAACAAAAAGGAAGTTCCTAGTTATGCCTATCTTATAAACTAGCTCATTGATTAACATGATGATCAAAGTTTCCTGATCATGGACATTGGATGTTGTTAATAACGATGTCACAACATTAGTGTAATGATGTGATGAACATTCATCCGAAGTATAGCATTACGATAAAAGTCATTGAGTTTATATTGCTCTAACAACTTACGAAGTGATCCTAATCCTTAGACCATGAGATCATGTCAATCACTAACACCGGAAGAGTTTCTCGATGACATCAAACGTCACACCGTAACTGGGTGATTATAAAGATGGCTTCAGAACTACTAAAGTGTTATGTTGAGACCCATGGATCGAGAGTGGAATTTGTTCATCCCGATGACGGATAGATATGCTCTGGGCCCTCTCGGTGATATCACATTGATTAGCTTGCAAGTAAGTGATTTGATCACTAGAATGTTATATCACGGGAACGAGAAAAGAGTGCATGTCGGTAACGAGATCAAATTAGGTATGGAGATACCGATGATCCAATCTCGGACATGTAATATATCGTGAAACAAAGGGATTAAGATACTAGCGTAAAAGGTTCACACGATCACACAAGTCATCGTTGAATGTGTGGGAGTCAGTATGGATCTCTAGGTCCCGCTACTGATTATTGATCGGAGAAGGGTCTCGATCATGTCCGCATTATTCGTGAACCATAGGGTGACACACTTAAGGGATGCCAACACCATTCGGAGCAAATGATATGCCAGAAAAAGAAAAGGAAAGCGCAGGAATTTATTTCACTAGACACCGGAACTGTTTCGATTGAAATTGCTGAAACTGGTTCTACATGTGAAATGGAATACTAGCAAGTGGTCTTGTGTGAATGTTTGTTAATTAAAGTAATTCACAAAATTCTGAATAAATAAATAAAAGAGTTTTATTTAAATGAGAGCTTGCATTAATTTTGGTGGAAAATTAATGCATGTGAGTGGAATTGTGAGTGGAGAGGTTTTTATGTGAGTGGAGCTTCCACCACATGAATGAGGAGGGTGGGGCACCCTCCATGGCCGGGCGACCATGCCCCTTGCTGCCCCTCCCCTATAAAAGGACCCCCTCCTCTCACTTGTCTCTCACCCCTCCTCGCGAAGGATCTCTCTCCCCCTTTTAGAATTTCCCCATGGTCTCGGAACAGCGAGATACATGTTCCCGGTGGCTTTTTCTAGAAGGATTTGTTGCTTCATTTGCTTGGAGCGAGGCGGAGGTTTCGGGTACGTGCGTGTGTGCGATCACGGATGCACCACTGCTTTGAGGTGCTGGACTTGATCGTGCTTGCTGGACCGGACGGACTTCATCATGATCTTGAGATCGGCAAGTTCGTCTACATCATCCACGAGTACAACCTCGTTAACGCTATTCGGTCTTCGAGGGTATGTATTCTATGGATGTATATCCACCCGTTGCTTGTATCTAGTAGATAGATCTTGGTACTTAGATGTTCCCATCATAGGAAATTTTTTGTTTTCTATGCTGCGAACGTACAAGAACCTATGGCTGAGGCATAGGGAATATTAACCATCATTTATCTTTCAGCATCTGATGTTGTACATTGATTCTTATGCAATGGCACACCTTTCACAAGAGGTATAAAACCCCTTTTTGCATTTTCCATTTTGAACTTCTTCAAAATATTATCTATGTATGTACTTTGACTTAACGCTATCACGTGTATTGATTTATATCTATAGATCTTAATGCCAATATATAGGCTGCTTCACCTAGATCCTTTATTGAAAACCGACTGCTCAGATATTCTTTTACGCTTGATAATAAATACACATCATTCCCAATCAGTAGTATGCCATCCACATATACCACTAGGGATGCCACCGAGCTCCCACTCACTTTCTTATAAACACAAGCCTCTTAATTATTTTGGACAAATCCAAAATTCTTGACCACTTGATCAAATCGCTTGTTCCAACTCCTAGATGCTTGCTTTAGTCCATAGATGGAATGCTCAAGCTTGCATACCTTTCCAGCATCCTTAGGATCGACAAACCCTTCTGGTTGTATCATATACAACTCTTCTTCAATCTGACCATTGAGGAAGGAGGTCTTTACATCCATCTTCCATATCTCATAATCATAATATGCAGTAATTGCTAGTAAAATCCTGACAGATTTGAACATTGCTACAGGAGAGAATGTCTCACTATATTCCATTCCTTCCACTTGTTGAAAACCCTTTGTGACAAGTCTCGCCTTATGGACAATCACATTTCCATCAGCATATGTCTTCTTCTCAAAGATCCATTTGTTTTCCACGGCCTTTCAACCTTCAGGGAGATCCACCAAGTTCCAAACTTGGTTCTCATGCATGGATCCTATCTCGGATTTCATGGCTTGTAGACATTTCTCCGAGTCAGCACTTTCCATTGCTTGTCTATAGGGTTTGGGTTTTTCTTGTTCATCTAACAAGACTAACATCACAAGGCTACTGTACCAATCTGGAATAGCTCGAGCGCTTGTAGATCTCTAAACCGTAGGAGCTTAGATGTTATGATCTTTATCATTTGATTCTTCTTCCACTATAGAGGGTGGTTCCGAAACAGTTTCCTTTGCGCTACTCGGTATTTGGAGAGAAGGGTCAACGGTCTCATCTAGCTCTATGTTTCTTCCACCAACTACTTTCGCGAGAAACTCTTTCTCTAGAAAGACGCCATCTTTAGCAACAAACATTTTGCCCTCGGCATTGTTGTACAAGGTATATCCAATAGTATCCTTTGGGTATCCCACAAAGATGCACTTTTCCGGTTTAGGTTCATTTTGTCAATATGTAGTTTCTTAACATAAGCCTCACATCCCCAAACTTTAAAGAACGACAACTTTGTCTTCTTGCCACACCATATCTAATATGGGGTTGTCTCCACGGATTTGGATGGTGCTCTGTTTAAAATTAAAGCAACGGTTTCTAGTGCATAGCCCCAAAATGACATAGACAAACAAGTCAAAGAGATCATGGACCGAACATTATCCAATAGAGTGCGGTTACGTATTTCCGACACACCATTACATTGTGGTTTTCCGGCTGGCGTAAGCTGTGGTACTATACCACAGTTCCTCAAGTGCATGCCAAACTCATAACTCAAGTATTCGCCTCCCTGATCGGATGGGAGATGCTTAATCTTATTGTTGAGTTTATTCTGAAATTCCTTGAACTTTTCAAAGGTTTCAGACTTATGCTTCATCAAATAGATATACCCATATCTACATGAATGATTAGTAAAGGTAACAAAATAATAATACCCATTGCGTGTCAAGACACTCATTGTTCCACTAACATCTGTATGTATGATTCCCAATAGGTCTGCAGCCCGCTCCATAGTACCGGAGAAGGGTGTCCTGGTCATCTTTCCCATGAGGCAAGGCTCACATGTATCAAGAGATTCAAAATCTATTGATCCCAGAAGTCCATCATAATGGAGTTTCTTCATTCGCTTTATGCCAATATGACCAAGACGGCAATGCCATAGGTACATGGTATTATCGTCATTATGCTTACAGCGCTTGGCATCAATGTTATGGATGTGTGTGCTAACATCAAGATCCAGTAAGAATAAACCCTTGCATACACGCGCATGAACATAAAAGACATCATTCATGAAAATATAATAACCATTTGTTCTGGATTTAAACAAATAATGATCTTGCAATAAGCAAGATCCACTCACAATATTAATGCTCAAGGCGGGTACAAAGTAGCACTTATTCAACACTAATATTAATCCCTAAGTTAGACACAGAGACAAATCGCCGACGGCCTTGACAACAACCTTCGATCCGTTGCCGACGTGCATCATCACTTCGTCCTTTCCCAAGTACCGCTTATTCTGTAGCTCCTGTTGGGAGTTACAAATATGTGCGACAGAACCAGTATGAAATACCCAGGTGTTTCTCCTGCCTCTTGTAAGTAAAACATAAATAACATGTATATCACATATACCTTTGTCTTCTGGGGAAAATATGCCGACTTTCTTGTCATCGAGATACTTGGGGCAGGTGTGCTTCCAGTGCCTGTCTCCCTTCTAGTAGTAGCACATGACACCAGCCTTATGCTTTGGGCCCTTAGGGGATCGGGCAACTTGCTTTCCATCCCTCTTAAGTTTCTTGCCCTTAACAACTAATGACTTCTTAAATTTGTTGGTCTTATCGACCATCAACACAGTGTGCTCCCTCTTGATTTCCACCTTAGAAGTCATCCGCATGGAGAACAACTCAGCAAGGGTTTTAGCCATCCCTTGAATATTGTATTTCATCACGAAAGCTTTGTAGCTAGGAGGCAATGAGTGCAACACCTATCAATCGCCATCTTGTCTGGGATTTTGCAATCTAGGGCGTTCAAGAGTTGAACGTAGCCAGACATATTGACCACGTGCTCACTCATACTACTATGCTCTTCTATCTTCGCAGAGAAGAAGATCTCGGAACCTTCATACCTCTCTTCCCGAGCCTTTGGATCAAAGATATATTTGAGATCATCAAGGATCGCAAAAGCAACCATCTTCTCAAAATGCTTTTGAAGATCTGGCTCCATGGCATAGAGAATTCCACTCTAGATGAGAGAGGAATCATCCGCCTTGGACTTCCAGACATTCTTTTCGTCCTCAGTGGCGCTGTTTGCGGGTTTGGCGGGAAGTTTTGTCTCTAAGAAATAGTTGAACTTGTAGGGTGCAATGCTAGGCGGTGAAATTCGTCCCATCGATTTTTAGGTTGTCCTTCTCTAGGAATGAGCTAAGGTTGAAGGTGGGTGGGTGAGACATCTACAATGGATATGCAAAGAGTTTAGACCATGTTCATAATACACTGAGCACAGGTTTTTAAGTTTTACCTTTAAACTTAAATTAAGAAGGCTCCCACTCAAGACAGATATCCCTCCATTAGTCCTAGTGATCACATGATCCCATTTTGCTATATCGCCCCCGATCGTCATGGCCGATGACATAGTTCCAAATGTGGACATTCTGAATGTCGATCACATCTCCATGTGACTCATGCACGACCTTTCAGTCTCTATGTTCGGAGGCCATGTCTGCACATGCTAGGCTCGCCAACTCAAACTCGTGTGTATTTCAGTGTAACCTTTCTTACACCCACTATATGAGAACGTAGGTATGTCTGACACCCGATCGTCATGACCTGCCACATACCGAAGAACTTTCTTGGTGGTACACACACGAGGGGAACACTATCATTGGAATTTTTAGAGGGATCATCCTATTTAGCTATCGTTGTATAACTTAATATACTATGCCAAACAAGTTGAGCAAACAGATACTTCATAAGCATGGTGGCATGACATGGTTGCAGCACCTTGATCTCCATCGAGATCTCCAATAGACAATCATTTCATAAACTTACCATTACCATGTCATGACATACGCCCCTGCAAAACAAAGTTGAGCCTTGATCTCCATCGAGATGCCTCTACTTTATTCTTTTGCAAGTTTTACACAGCTTTAGGGATTTCATGGTAGAACCCCTTCCCACCTATGAACATTGAGCCACAACGTTGATTTAATTATTACCTCTTCGCTCCCTTTTTAGGGCCCTCCGGTGTAAAAGTCATATCCACTATTGAAAGAGATACAGACACCCACTAGCCACTTATACAGAACAAGCCGAATGCTGAGCGTGGAATCAGTCTCGCGTAAACTTACGTGAATGGTCGGTCCAGGACGCTTTATCAATCAATCCCGCGATATTACAAAAACACGAAGGAGGTTCTCAACTAGAGAATCAGCACCCACATACTTCTATGTGTTCTATATGTACTAAATGTCTACCCATAGATTTTACTCTAATACCACTAAAGGGGTTCGCAGAAGAAAATCAAAAAATTCCCTATACGAACACGATCACCAAGATCTATACTATGTAGACATAAGTAACATATAAGAAGAAAGGAGTTCATACCCTTGAAGACCGTGGCACGCCTTACGCATGTAGGCGTATAGAGATGAAGACAGTGCCTCAAATATTCTGCCTCGAAGCTCTACACATGTCTAGCGTTAGGACGTCTCCCGGGATCCGATCTAGTAGAGCAGCAGAAGAAGAAAGAAGCCAGACCATCCTGTGCACGACGGTAGTGCGGAGGTGGAGAACTAAACCAAGAGGCTAGATCCAATCTAATGGAGAAAGCTCTAGGGTTTAGGGAGATATGACATAACTTGTTGTTGGGATGAAAATAGAGGGGAGGGGGCTCCTCTATTTATAGTAGGGAGGGGTAGGGCAAACCCTAGGCTTGGGGGTGGGAACCCCCAAGACGCCGCCAGGCCCTGGGCCCCACCCCGCGGGTGGGAAATGCTAGGGTTTGGACGGTGGCCCCTCTCCCCTCTCTCCCTTAGGCGCCTACCCTATTTGGCCCTTCTACAAGACGGCGCAATAGCAATAAAGCTGCCCCATAAAATATAAAATAAAATATGTTTTAATATTAATTCAACTAATTAATATAAAACACATAGAATAATATATTCCGTACAACGAAACTACTTTCGGACCTCTTCCGGTCAACATCGGATAATACCTGGAACCTTTCCGGTTTCTCTCTCTCGTTTCTCCTTTGGTGCCGGTTCAACCCCAAAGTGTCCCCACCCTTAAGTGTGCCACCCTTCGGCTCGGAATTGCTATTAACATGACCAACAATCTGTTGCATCAATGATCAACATCGAGACCTTAGATGCCATAATGATCCCTGTGCCCTCACGATTAATATCATCGCTTGAACCTTAACAGTGTAGTCATATTCCCTTTGCCATACGATACCTAGGTCATCCGAGATTTGATATCAAGCATCTCCATACTTGTGTTCAATCTTGTTACCGATGAACTCGTTTACCCGTTCCTGTTTCGTTGCATTCCATGATCCAATCATATGCTTGCAAGCTTTGTTAATGCAACGTCACCGAGTTGGCCACGTGTATCTATCCGTTACTTGGATTGGTAAATCCTGGTCTTGATAAAAACTCATCAACCCATTTCTTTAGGAAACCCAATAATACCTTTATGATCACTCTTTAATGGCTTGATACTTGATATTATCAAAGTCTCCCTCCAAAACAGTGATTATGCATTATCTCACAGTCGAAGGATTTAAGCCATGATGTCTCTATGTTATCATCAATGATGAATGTTTAATTAACTAGATCTCATTGTGACTAACTTTTGGGTGGATGTCTATCACATAATTATCCAATGATCTGACCTCATTTTCAATCTACACTAGCACCATGATCTCGAAACCATAAGATCATCACTTGCCCAATGTGCTAATTTACTAGAGGCGACTAGAGACCTGGTTGTTTACATACCACACGTGTACTAACGTTTCGTATTAACACAGTTATAGCACGGTATGAAACGTATTATGAACAAGAGATAAATCAAATAAAAACTCTTTATTATTTTCCTCTAGGGCATATCTCCTTCAAATATATCATGGGCCAACAATAGTTTTGAAAAAAATGCCAGTACTGATTAGTATTTGCATACCGACAAATTTTACCACACATGGAAAACATTCAAACAATATAAAGCATAAAACAAAAACATAAGACTTCATTATGCTTGGCATACTTTTGATGGTGCAGTATTATTAATTTCCAAGAAAAATGGTAAACATGAGTTTTTGACAAGTTTAGAAAAAACAGATTCACATTACTAGAGCCTACCATGTATATGAAAACTCTTGGGTTTTAGCCTGAACGGCCAATAAGGTCATGGCCATATATGTATATATTGGTACCTTAGATACTTTATGATATAGTTCACACATCGTCCGGGTAGATGGGAGCGTCTTGGCGTAGTAAACAATATTGCCCATGGGAGTTTCCGACAATAAGGAAAAAACATTTTTAACATTTCCAAGTGATTATGGGGATGTTTTGTACTAGTAAATAAAATCAGAAGAATGTGGCTCGAAATGCGACAAGCTCGCCTTGTTTCTGGACATAGCAGACCATGTATGTTTACTTGCAATTCCTTGGTTCTATGAATTTTCAAGGTTCGCAGCTAAATTAACCCACTTAAATTACACTACTCCCTCTGACTCAAATTGATGTTTTCCAAATTGCAGATAAGGTCAACATTTTCCACAAGGTAGGGCCCACATAGCTTGGTTATATTTATCCATGCAATAGAGAGGAGAGAGGGGAAATGATTTTTCTATTATCTATGGGTAACCCAAAATCTTGAGGTAACTTTATTTTCTCCATAATGTACTAATACTATATGCCTTAAGGTGTGTTTTTTACACATTGCACATGCCCTAAGGAAAAAGCAAATAATGGGCCCACTTGGCAGTGTATGACCAAGCTATAAAACTCCTATGCAAAAGTTACCGTCTTCAGTTTACAGGGTCGCACGAATCATCTCGTTCAAACACTGTCTAAATGGTCCAGCTTACTCATAGTACAGTATTTCTTTTGCTTAGACATATACTCACGTCTGTTCATGCGTTCTACATGCAGAGAGAATAAAACGTAGGCAGGGGAAGAGGGCAGCAACAAAGAGAGAAGAGGAGTTGAAGGCGGTTCGATGTTAGAGAAAATTTTATGATGGGTTCCTGACACGAGGTACTCCTGCCGCCATACAGTGTACACTCTAGTAGTAGTAAATTTCAGGACCTATGCACGCAAAAAAATGTGTGTTTTCTCTCTCCTTTGCTGCCTCTCATATCTCTCCACCTTTCTCCCCTCGCGCACCAGGCCGACTGATCTCTCTCTCTCGTCCATAGCGTGGCACTGTGCACGTGTGCCTTGGTACGTCAACTTTGTTTCTTTCTTGTTTTTAGAGGGCGGCTATGTTTCTCTGGCGTGTTCGGCAGCCATGTTAGTGTGGATTAGGAGGAGTACAAAGGAAGCAAACCACTTTGGGCCTTGGAAGTCAAAAAAATTAAACTTTTCCGATTTTAAAATTTTCACTTTCTTCGCAAACATCGGGAGGGAAAGCTTATTCAACAGACAGTACTTCTGATCTTATCTTTTTCATCAAAAAAACTATATTACGCATAACTTTAAACATTGACCGTTGGATGAAGGCTAGAAAATCCAAATACATCTCACTGTTGGATATTCTTTTCCATTCTTAGCATCTAGAAGATTCTATTGATAGTCTTTAGCATAATGAACGCCAGTATGCGCAAACCTCAAAACACACTTCACCGAAGAAGACCAAAGTTTTCAAGAATATTGATTACCAAACCATAGAGATCAACGATGACCTGACGTATCCCGAAGTACCCATCCGTATTTTGGAAGAGTCTTTCACAACCACCAGGACCCGGAGCATCAAGTTTCTCAAGATCCAGTGGAGTAAATCACAGTGAAGAAGAAGCTACCTGGAAGCGAGAGGATTATATTAGGACAGAGTTTCCATATCTCTTTAAATTCTAGTTTTCTTTTTTCTCAAATTTCGGGATGAGATTTTGTTTAAGGAGGGAAGATTTGTAACATCCCAAAAATATTAAACAAGATTATCAATTCCAATCACCCAAAACTAGGGTTAACAAAAACTTTTGTTAATAAAATCCATATGAATGCATGTGTGTATGTGATGAATGTATGAATGCATGAATGGACTTGTTTGATTGTTGTGAATAGCAAGGAAAGGTTGAAAGATGAAAACAACATCACATAAATCAATTCCATGCAGAACCAAATCAAGAGAAATTCAAAAACAAACCAAAACAAGCAAATGGTCATTTTTGCCAATCTTGCTCACTATACCGTTTTGAGTGTTTCTAGTCCAATATTTCAAACAGAAACCAATCCATTTCTTTTCACCCCTTGCTAGACCAAGTAAAATTGAACCAAAGACCACTTTGCAAACCCCCAGAAACATTTGGCAACCTTATTCAAATGACATTTGAAAATTGAATCTATATCATATGAGAAGATCACCATTTCTCAAAACCCAACCAAACCAGTGCACCTTGATAAATCCAAGCAACCAGAGACTACCTAGTATGTGACCATTGCACCCACCAAGTTTCATCCAAAAATCCAAATTTAAATCTCTTGCGGCCATTTCATCAAACACGTCTTGAGCACAAATCAAATTAAACAACAAACACTATAGTGAGTAGTGTATGTGCCAACCTTGTTCCCTCTCTAGCTCTCACTACATTCCCAGTAGATCATCTACCTTGTCTAAGCAGCTCTAGCTCACTGTGAACTCGACCATGCCATCAATGGTCACCGTGGCCGAGCACACTTGCCAACCCCAACGTCGACAGCATGCTACAAGCCTAACTAGCCTCGCCACCCGTGTCTAGCAATCATGCCACCATCCATCGCCACCCCATATCTAGCCCTCGAGCCCTGCTAGCCACTGGACCACTTAGAACGCACACGACCATTTTCTCTGTGACCATGACGAGACCACGCCAGAGCGCCGCGCTTGACATGCTCGCACATACCACGCCCCGCCTTCGCCGCTCGCGTACATGATCACCACCCCCCTAGGAACCTCCCAGACAACCCCGTTCGCCCTCGCGTAACCCGTAGCTGCTGTGCGCCATTAAAACTACCGTCGGTGCCGCTTAGAGCATTGACGTGTTGGACCAAACAGCACCGCCCAACGCCTCGCCATCAATCCGTTGAGGTTCGCCAGGAGACAGCGCATCGTCCCCTACCTTTGGCCATGCCAGTAGCTCGCAGTGAATCCGACCCCCGACAAGCTCAGCCCACACCCTTCGGTTCCCTCGTCGCACAATAAATAGAGGCCTCCCTGCTAGAATTCTTCACACCATTCCACTCCCCTCTCTCTCAGAACCACCCCACTCTTCCCTGGAGCAAGGTGAGCACCAGGTTGCTAGAATTTCGCCGGAGCTTGCCGCTGCTAGAGAAGAAGGGCGCCATCGATTGGAGCCTCCCCGGGAGGAGCTTCCAGTACCAGGAGGATCACCATCGTAGACTTCATCGTTCGCCCCCATCGCTGACCATCGCCTGAGCCCTGGGGATCTGCCACTGACCCCCACTCGTCGCGCTAGGGTTCATGCTCATCGCGTTCTATTCAGACATGTACGACGACCCTCAGCCGTTGATCCTCGATCTAATCCTACGGTTGTAATCTCCCCGTACCCCATCGCACCCCCTGTCTCACTGACTGGTGGGGATAACCACTTAAACCGCCCGCGCGCATAGTGGGCAGTGGGCCGGCCCAGTTAACTTCCCGCTTGAACCAGTTCGTTTGAAATTAGGTTTATCAATTTAATTTCAAACTTAGTTCTGGCAGTAGATTCATAAATCATTTCAAAGAGATTCACTGAACCAAATTGCATGAAACTAATTTTTTAAAAAAGGTATTGAAATTCTTAATCCAAGCCCGTTGGATTCAAACCATTTGGAATTATAGATCACCTATAGTAAAAATAACAAGGCAGGGACTTTTCTTCATTCAAACATTTTCAAAATTCAACCATAAAATCTTTTGGGTTGATTCCAACTCTCAAAGTCACATTTGGTAAGACCTTTCTGAATATATAAAAATATCTAGGTTTACTTGCAGTAATAATGGGCAAGTAATAAAAGAATGCCCCATAGGCATTTCTAGTCACTTTATTTAATTAAAATAAAAAGGTTAAACCTTATTAAATTGTGACACCACTTTAAATCACATTCCCAAGTACTGAAATATGTGGTGATGACATGTGTCAACATGATCCCATGTTTTAGTTGGAGAATAGTAAATCTTAAGTAGTTTTTCAATGAGTAGAAATTACTTTTCTAAAAGAAAATAAATAAAACTAGTGCCTTAATCTTTATGATGTTTGTGATGATGCTAGATCATCTAGTGAAAACCCTGGTGTGATAAATAGAATTAGTTAAGTATTGTTTGGTGATTGTGTACCTCGTATTTATTTATAGACGCTAGTACCGACCAAGGATACGAAGAGGAAGGAGACTACTACGAGGAAGAAGGAGAGGAGAACATTAACCACTACTCTGCACAAGGCAAGCTACTATCTTAGCAAGCTAAGCTAAACCATGCAAGTCATACTTGCAAGCTTAAACCTACAATATAATCTATGCAATGCATTAGGCATGCCTTGGTTATACCACTTGATGATACCAAATCCCAGTTTTACTTGCAAGGTTTATTATTTTATTTCTTTATCAAAGCTCTTTATTACTTTTACTTAGTGACTTGTGAAGTTTTGGAAAGATTTTAAAGGTAGCATAAAGAGCATAAAACTTGGCCTAAGTTAGATAAATATTGATGTCATCCTGAGGCATGAGATTAAACTTAGATAAATCACACTTGTTTACCACCCCTCATTAGTGTTTCCCCCCAACTTTAGTGGCTAGTGCTAATCATAAAACTTGATCACTTTAGAGGGGAATACTTGGTGGAAATGATTATGAAAACCTTAGAATGATGAGTCATTCGAATGAAATGTTTTGACATGTGTTCTTGAACACCAGATGCTTTTGATGATGAAAATGTTGAGGCATGAGCCTTAGCCGTTTATAAAACTGATGGTTGTCTAGATGCGATACCATTCCAATTTTACCGTACAACCACAATACCCGGATTTGGTTAGAGCTTGACTAGAAGTTTATATACCTTAGTATGGGTTCCCTTGTGGCCGAGGTTTGAGCTGTGGCTACCTCGTGAATATTGACCACCTATGAAGTTCCCAAGATGACAGATGGTCATGGTTGGGAGGCCAAACTCATAGGAGAGGTGCCTATACTAGGGCGTGTAATTGAAAGGTTAAGATTGATTATTCGCATACTGAGTATGGTGAATTCATGATTGTTCTTGACAGATGTATCGAATATTGTGGTGAAAGTGTACCACCTCTACAGAGTGTCAAACTATTCGAAAAGCCGTGTCCGCAGTTATGGACAGTTGGAGTGGCCATACTATTCCGTCGTCAGATGTTTTCATAATGACTTGTGAAATGAATCGTGACTTTGACTTGACCACAATAGGGTTGTGAAAGTGAAAACTCAAGTTCCCACTTAGGTGTTATAAAACTTTAAACTAGTTTTCTTTGCTTTTGAACTCAGTTAGAGATAAACATGGATTTTTGCAAAACAACCTAGAACTTAGGACTCCTACTTGAAACCATTTACCTATTAGTGTTAGTTTGCGAGTACTTAAAGAGTAATCATGGATTTGTCCCTGGCTATTCTCGTGGCTAGACTATGAAGAGGACTATCAGGAGGATGGACCACAGGAAGGTTACGACAACTAGGATCATCTCCCATCGTCAGCATTGCATGTGACCATGAAGATGGAGCCTCGCCCATGCTACCGTTATTATATTATTCCGCTGCTTGATTGTACTAAGACTGGATCCTGAGATCCTTTATTTGTTGTAAGACCTTATGTATGGTTTGTAATAGATGATGTACTATGAAATCCAATCTGTTATGTCTCGCAAAAATGGTAATCCTGGGATTGTGATGTATGGCATAACAGGCATATGGGATTAAAAATCCGGGTGTTGACAAGTTGGTATAAGAGCCATCCTGACCATAGGAGACCCTAATTTAGAATGGATGCTTGAATCAAAAACTTAGTTTCAAAACAAAAGAAGTGAGTATTTATGAAAACTTATTCTCATTCTTATCACTTAGATTCTTTCATGAAAATTAATGTTCCTCAAAAATTCTGTCAAACATACATAAAATTTGACACACTTGATCACTATACTAACTTACTCATCCTACATTCTTATAGATGGACATGAAATATAGCAAGTTCTGTCAGTTGGGGAATGGAGGAGATCTCATCTTTGAGCATGTCTTGGAACAACTCTCAGAACTTCTGGAGCGCCCGCACATCGAGTTCTGTGGAGCTCAGCTCAACGATCAGGAAGGAGGAGAATTGCAATGGCTGATTGTTGCAAGTCTCCGAGGGAAGATTGAAGACCCCACCATAGAGGGAATCCAGTTCACCCTAAGGGAGAACAATTGGGTAGATGGACTTGCCAGGGCCATGCAGGAAGCTCTTGCCCATCTGTGTGGGCAAAGCATCAATCAGATCAAGGGCACCCACTTCGAGTTCTATACAAGGCTTGATACGATGGGACAGCCACTGGAGGTACCACGTCACACAGATCTGCAGCATCAAGTGGACCATCTCAGCTTCATGATGTATGACCGGCAGAAGGAGTTGGACAATGCATGATCCTACGCCAACCACAACTACTCCATCACAGTCAAGAAGGACCAGACCATCACCATGCTTGTGAAGGATCGCCAGTCTCATCGTCGCCAGCTCGACAAGAAGGAGCGCATGATTGCCCGCCTTCGTCACGGGATAACAGACTTGGAGGAGACCATCCACGAGAGAGACATGCAACTTGAGGAGAGGGAGAATACAGGGGAGGACATCCGTGGAGACCCCTATTCTTACCTCAGTGATGATGATGACTTCTTGGAGGATCAAGCCATGGACTTCTTCACCAATGAGGATGACTTCGCCTTCATTGATGATGAGGATGAAGATGATGATGATGAAGCCACCGATTTCGAGGAGTAGTAGCACTTGAGCACTAGCATTAGTGAAGTTGTATCTGGTCCCACGGTATCGTAGTTTCACAGAATGGTTCTTAAAACCATATGTTTCCTTGTTGTGGTGTGTGATTGTATTGTGTGCTAGGAATGAATGAATGAAAAGCAAGTTTCTATAAAAATCTGAGTCAAACTTCAAAAAATTTCAAAAACAAACCCCGAACCTTAGAAATTTCCTTCTTTTCTCATGATCTATCTCAATCTTCAGATACCTCGCGGAGGAAGTAGTTCATCTCTGGACCCAATGTTGTAAATATTGAAAATGTTGGTCTCGGACCGCGAAGCTAAGATATCCGAACGTCAAGCCAACTTAGACACCCTTCAACACATAGCTTAGAGGCCAACAACGATCAAGGCCATGGAAACCAGGACAACCATGGATCCAAGCTCAAGAACTTTCAGAACACAAATCCACCCATCTTTACTAAGTCTGAAGAGCCCTTAGATGCAGATGATTGGCTGCAGACCATGGATAACAACTTAGAGGTTGCAGGAGTGGAAGCCAACGAGAAGGTACTGTTTGCCACCCACTATCTGACAGGAGATGCAAGAGCTTGGTGGAACAACGTTCGCGCCATGAATGGAGGACAGATGAGGACTTAGGATGAATTCAAACTCAAGTTCAGCAGAACCCATGTGCCACCGGGTTTGATCAAGAGGATGAGAGATGAATTTAGAGAATTGAAGCAAGGGAGGATGACAGTAGTTGAGTACCGTGACAAATTTCTATCATTATCTAGGTATGCACTAGATGAGATTGACATTGAAGCCAATAAGAAGGAGAGATTTTTGAATGGTCTGCATGATGATATGCAGACAGTGTTAGTCAATATTCCATTTGCTGACATAGAAGCCTTAGTGGACTCTGCCATTCAGATGGAAGGCAAGATCAACAAATCCAATGTGAGAACCGCAAGCGTAGAATAATGAATCAACCAGGAACCCACCATACCCCAAAGTATCGCCCCAACCTGTCTACAGGATTTGCCCCTACAAACAATAGACCCCCGATGAACCGTCCGACCTATCCCAACCGTGGAGGAGGAAACCCAAGGCCCGGAGGAATCCACAACAACAACCCCGGCAACCCTAGCAACTTCAACCGGGCACCACCCAAGTTCAACAACAAAAATGTCGCCAACAACAACAATAATGTCCCAAGAACTAGAAGCAATGTTGTGCCTGTTGCAAGAAGGACAAGTCTTAGGTGACTTATTATGAATGCGGAACCAAGGGTCACTATTCCAATGAGTGCCCCAAGAAGATTGCAGCAGCCCTGATGTGAATGACCCAGCTCTGCAGCAGCGCCATGTTTAGCCTGGAAGAAGATTTGCCCCAGGGCATTTGCTCAACGGCAACGGCCGTCTGTTTCACATGAATGCTGAAGAAGCCCAAGAAGCGCCAGATGTTGTGCTGGGTATGTTTTCTGTTAACTCAGTACTTGCAATAGTGTTGTTTGATTTTGGAGCATCGCACTCGTTTGTTACAGAAGAATTTGCATGCACTAGTAAGATTTAACCAACAAAATTGAAGCATGTTATGATAGTTCAAATACCTGGTTCAACCACCAAAGCTAGACAAATTTGCAAGGCCGTACCTATCAAAATCCATGGCATAGATTTTTATGCTAATCTAATAGTACTTGGAACCAAAGTATTGGAACTAGTACTAGGAATGGATTGGATGTCGAAACATAAAGGACTAATCGACTGTGCCAAGAAAGACATAACCATGACCAGTACAGCCGGAATATCAGTAGAGCATGTATCTGAAACCTTGCCCCGTCAATTCAAGTGCAACAGGAGTCTAGCCCAACCAACCATTGACCAAGTCAGAATAGTCTGTGAATACAACGAAGTATTCCCAGAAGTTTTGCTTGGTATGCCTCCAGATCGGGATATTGAGTTTATCATTGAACTAATCCCTGGAATTGGACCCATAGCCCAGAGACCGTATAGTATGAACCCATATCAATTAGTGGAGCTAAAGAAGCAATTGGATGCTATGCTAGAGATAGGACTGATTCAACCAAGTGCGCCGCCATGGAGATCACCTGTCTTGTTTATGGACAATAAAGATGGAGGTAACCGTTTGTGTACGGATTATCGGAAGCTGAATGAAGTCACCATAAAGAACAAGTACCCACTATCGAAGATAGAAGATCTGTTTGACCAGTTGACTGGTGCCAACATGTTTTCTGTGATTGATCTTAGAACTGGTTATCATCAACTCAAGATTCACGCAGAGGATATTCCAAATACTGCCTTTACCACCAGATATGGACTGTACGAGTACATGTTCATGTATTTTGGATTAACCAATGCCCCCGCTTATTTCATGAACCTCATGAATAAGATTTTTATGGACTTCCTAGAAAAGTTTGTGGTTGTTTTCATCGATGACATTCTGATCTATTCCAAATCAGAAGAAGAACATGAGCTACACCTGAGGGCCATCCTTGGAAACCTTAGGGAGCATCAGTTGTATGCCAAGTTTAGCAAGTGTGAATTCTTGTTACAGGAAGTAGGATTACTCGGACATATTGTGTCGGCCAGAGGAATTGCCATTGACCCTACGAAGGTTAAGGATGTTGAAGAATGGCAAGCCCCAACCACTCAAACCCAAGTTCGTGCATTTCTCGGATTCGCGGGATATTACCGCAAGTTCGTAGAAGGATTCTAGAGTATCGCAAGACCCATGACCCAATTGTTGAAGAAATATAAGAAGTTTGAATGGACGGACAAATGTGAAGCAAGTTTTCAAGAACTTAAGGAGAGATTGATCTTAGCCCCAATCTTGATCATGTCGGATATCACGATGCCTTTTGATGTATTGTGACGCATCCATGATCGGTCTCGGATGTGTGCTTATGTAAGAAGGCAAAGTCATAACATATCTATCCCAACAACTGAAGAAACATGAGCAGAATTACCCTACCCATGACCTTGAACTAGCAGCCGTAGTTTTAGCCTTGAAGGCATGGCGACATTACCTCATGGGAAACTGTTGTGAAATTTATTCGTATCACAAGAGTCTGAAGTATATTTTCACCCAGAAGGAGCTAAATATGAGGCAAAGGAGATGGACAGAGCTAATCAAGGACTATGATCTGGACATTCACTATCATCCCGGTAAAGCCAATGTGGTAGCAGATGCCCTTAGTAGATTGCCGTGTCACTTGAACTCGATGATTCTGATGGAGCAACCAAGTTTGCACAAGGAGTTGGAAGATTTTAGAATGGAAGTAGTAAGTGAAGGATTTTTGGCTAGCATAGAACTTCAACCCACTTTGATCAGTCATATCAAGGAGGCGCAGAAAGGAATTGCTAGTATCGACGAAATCAAACGTCGTATCGGTATAGGTAAAGTACCCGGATTCACCGAAGATGAAGAAGGAGTTCTGTGGTACAAAGGATGTATCTGTGTGCCAGCAGATTCAGAGTTGAAGCAAGCTATTTTGAAAGAGGCCCATGATACTCTTTATTCTATCCACCCCGGAGGAACGAAGATGTATCAAGATTTGAGGGAGCAATTTCGGTGGCATAAGATGAAGAGAGAAATCGGAAGCCATATAGCCAAGTGTGATATTTGTCAGATAGTCAAGGCAGGATATCAGAGACCCGCAGGACTATTGCAACCATTGCAGATTCCGGAATGGAAATAGGATTCAGTAGGAATGGATTTTATCACCGGTTTGGCTACATCTAGTAGAGGAAATGACTCTATTTGGGTCATAGTTGAATAGTCAGTTTCTTACCTTCCAAGACCACCTATTAGAGTTTGAAGCTAGAAGAGTTGTACATCGCTAGAATAGTCAGTTTGCATGGAGTCCCAAAGAACATTGTGTCGGATCGAGGAACTCAGTTTACCTCAAGGTTTTGGAAGAAAGTCCAAGAAGGATTAGGAACCCGACTGGATTTCAGCACAGCTTATCACCCTCAGACCGATGGACAAATGTAGCGAGTAAATCAAATACTCGAAGAAATGATGAGATCCTGTGTGTTAGAATATGGATCTAAATGGGAAGGCTGTCTGCCGTTCGCAGAATTTTCTTACAACAATAGTTATCAAGCTAGTTTGCAAATGGTCCCATTTGAATTCATGTATGGAAGGAAGTGTCGTACCCCTTTGAATTGGTCAGAAGTAGCAGAGAGTCATATTTTCAGACCCGACAGCCTACGAGAAGTAGAAGAGAAAGTTCACAAGATCCGTGAGCACCTCAAAACTGCACAATCTAGACAGAAGAGTTATGTCGACAAGATACATCGAGACCTAGCCTTCAATATCAGAGATTTTGTGTATCTCAAAGTGTCACCTTTGAAAGGAATGCAACGTTTCCAGCTCAAAGGAAAGTTAGCCCCCAGATATATCGGACCCTTCAAGATTTTGAATCGTTGAGGAGAAGTATCATATCAACTAGAACTGCCAAAGGAGATGTCAATCGTGCATAATGTGTTCCATATAACGTTACTTCGCAAATGCCTAGAAGTCCCGGAGAAGATCGAAGTTTTCAAGAATATTGATCACCGAACCATAGAGATCAACGATAACCTGACATATCCTGAAATACACATCCGAATTTTGGAAGAAGATTTCAGAACCACCAGGACCCAGAGGATCAAGTTTCTCAAGATCTAGTGGAGTAACCACACTAAAGAAGAAGCTACCTGGGAGCGAGAAGATTACATTAGGACGAAGTTTCCAGATCTCTTTAAATCCTAGTTTTATTTTTTCTCAAATCTCGAGACAATATTTTGTTTAAGGATGGAAGGTTTGTAACATCCCAAAAATATTAAACAAGATTATCGATTCCAATCACCCAAAACTAGGGTTAACAGAAACTTTTGTTAATAAAATCCATATGAATGCATGTGTGTATGTGATGAATGTATGAATGCATGAATGGACTTGTTTTATTGTTGTGAATAGAAATGAATGGTTTAAATATGAAAACAACATCACCTAAATCAATTCCAAGAAGAACCAAATCAAGAGAAATTCAAAAACAAACCAAAACAAGCAAATGGTCACTTTTGCCAATCTTGCTCACTAGACCACTTTGAGTGTTTCTTGTCCAAGATTTTAAACAAAAACAAATCCATTTATTTTCACCCCTTGCTATACCAAGTAAAAGTGAACCCAAGCTACTTTGCAAACCCCCAGAAACATTTGGCAACCTTATTCAAATGACATTTAAAAATTGAATCTATATCATATGAGAAGATCACCATTTCTCAAAACCCAACCAAACGAGTGCACCTTGACAAATCCAAGCAACCCGATACTACCTAGTATGTGACCATTACACCGACCAAGTTTCATCCAAAATTTCAAATTTAAATCTCTTGCGGCCATTTCATCAAACACCTCCTGAGCACAAATCAAATTAAACAAAAAACACTATAGTGAGCAGTGTATGTGCCAACCTTGTTCCCTCTCTAGCTCTCACTATACTCCCAGTAGATCATCTACCTTGTCTAAGAAGCTATAGCTCTCTGTGAACTCGACCATGCCATCAATGGTCACCATGGTCGAGCACACTTGCCAACCCCAACATCGCCAGCATGCTACAAGCCTAACCAGTATCGCCACCCGTGTCTAAAAAGCATGCCACCGTCCACTGCCACCCTTGTCCAGCCCTCGAGCCCTGCTTGCCACTGGACCACTCAGAATGGACGTGGACATTTTCTCTGTTACTATGTCGAGAGCACGCCAGAGCGCCGCGCTCGACACTCTCGCACAGACCGCGCCCTGCCTTCGCTTCTCGCATACGTGATCACTACCGCCCAGGAACCTTCCAGACAACCCCGTTCGCTGCTACGCGACCCGTAGCCATTGTGCGCCATTAAAAATGTCGCCAGTGCCGCTCAGAGCATCGACATGTTCCAACCAAACCGTACCACCCCACACCTCGCCATCAAGCCGTTGAGCTTCGCCAGGAGGCAGCGCACTGTCCCCTACCTTCAGCCATGCCAGTAGCTCGATGTGAAGCCGACCCCGACGAGCTCAGCCTGCACCCTTCGGTTCCCTCGTCACACTATAAATAGAGGCCTCCCCTGCTTGAATTCTTCACACCATTCCACTCCCCTCTCTCTCAGAACCACCCCATTTCTTCCTCGAAGCAGGGCGAGCACCAGGTTACCGAAAATTCGCCGGAGCTTGCCGCTTCTAGAGGAGAAGGGCGCCGTCAATTGGAGCCACCCAAGCAGGAGCTGCCATTTAACACCCTCGCCAGATAAGGCTGAGTTCATGTGTATAGTGCCAATCCCTGAATCGGTCAATCGCACACACAGTACAAAATGAATACCAAATATAACTGTGCATCATAAATACAATGAATATGATCTAGAATTTACATTATATTATGCAAGTACATAGAGGAAACAATAACAAGGTAGATCTCCATTTTTCAAATGTGCCACGGGCGAACAATCGTTGAGTGGAGTCTCGCGACCTATAACGACCACTTAGAAACGATATAACCTGCAACATGAAAGGTTGCAGCCACGAATGGTCAATACTTTGAATGTATTGGCAAGTGTCACTAGTATGTGGATATAAATGGAACCTATCAATTACATGCATATTTGGCTAAGTGGAGTTCAGGTTGATTTGCATAAAGCAATAGTTTTATCCTAACATTTACAAATAGTTTTAATGCTTTTTGAAAACTGTATGAACACGTTGGCCACACCAAGTGCTCCTAATCCCTTGTTCAAACCATCAAATTTTATTAAGAAATTGGAATGTCGAGATCATCCATAAGCTTCAAGCCTTAGTTGCTCAATATTGTCCATAACCGGGGACACGGCTAATCGATTAGATTTATATCTTCTGCAGAAGTTGTACACTTTACCCGCACGACACGATCTCGCCTTGACGCCACCAGTGGCCGCGGGTTTAGTACACACCAGTTGGTATATCGACAGATCGAGAATGTGACGAAGTCTTTCCATAGAAGTCCTCCCAATACACAATGCTAGCACATCTAACAGGCACCAATGCAACGATATAACCTCCAATACACAATTCTAGTTAACCTGAAGATATACCAATGCAAAGGGTCTTCCGCTATGTAATTAACCAAGCCAAAGCCCATATTATCATGTGGCTATACACGGAAGCTACTATACGAGAAACATGTCAAATCTCTATGATGCCTAGGTGGTCTTCTTCCAGTGCACACACGAGAGAGGTAGCCAAAGATATGGTCCCCTTTGTTGCCACTTATTCAAAACTCAACAACAGCAATATTCCACCCAGGTGATTCATTAAGTACTTCTTTTATTATATAAAAACATAGCTTTTCCAATACCTCATAATACTCATAACATGATATTCCATCCCGAATCTATAGCAGGGCTAAGCATACTACATCTACAATGCTTCCACTAAGCAGGATACAAAAGGATATCCTAAATAGGATATAGCATAGGATAGCACATAGTGCAAAATATTCCTACGCATGCACTTCTACTAAAAACAACTACAATGAATAGAAAAAATAAGTAGGACATTTATGAGAGTGCCACTTTCCTTTAGTTGATGTAGTCATTCAAACAATCCTCACAATTGAAATTGTTGCACTCGTCGCAATCAAAATAGTTGCACTCCTCGCAATCTATCGATCAAACAATTGCACAACAAACACACCAATCAAAACAATGCAATTATGCACAATACAACAAAACAATGATGAACAAATGCATGCATGACGAATTAATATATCACAATGGTTGTAATTAGTCCTCTGAACATTACTAGAATACATGATGCATGCAAGAGATCATTTAATGCAATAGGGTAGTTATTATTAAATCCTAGTTGCAACTATAGGGGTTTTAATAGTTCTATTGTAATGCTTGTTATTATTTTCGAATTAAAATTGGATCTTGAGTGCTCTGGATAAATGGAGTTAATACGAACCATTAGGCGCTGGATTCACCCCAATCGAAGTTATAAATATTTTATTATGATTTAAATAGTCTTTCATTAGTTTTAAATCATTTAAAATGTTTATTTTGCCTAAAAATCAAACTAAAATAATATCTGTAATCTACACGAGATTGTGATTCCAGGGACATATTATATGCAATTTTATGAATAGTAATTATTTTCTTATGAATTTATTACTCTAACTAGGCCACTAAACCATTTATTTAAGTACTGCAAAACCTTATTGTAAAGGTCTGAAACAATTGCGTATTGATGATCTACACACAATTATGAATCCATCGGTATATTATTTGCGATTTTTGGACCAGTAGATATTTTACTATGTATTTATTAACCTAAAAGACCATTAAAACAAATTAAATCATTACAGTAAATACATACTGTAAAGGTTGGATCTAGTCTGATAAGATGATATCTTCAATTTGGTATATTATACTCAATTTTTGGATGTGGTATGAATTTCTAATGAATTTTACAAGTTAGATCAATAATATGCAACTTTAAATTCGAATGTAATATTTCAGAGAATATTCCGCTAACTGGACAGGTTGACTTTACATGCTGACTGGGACTAGATGCTGACCTGACAACGATGTGGCATTATTGAGGAAGCTGACCGGGATAACGACGTGGCATGTACCGGTTTGATTGGATCTCGACCATCGGGATAGGATCCGGTGGCTAGAAGAACAGATTGACCCGATTTTAGCTCAGAATAGATAAGAAACACATCTGTGTTAGAGAGACAAATACGTAGGTTAAATTTAAAAACTTACAACATGAATGTTGTGTGGAATTATTAGATCTACCTTCTCACCAGAGTAATTTGGATTTGAAGAAACGAGCACGAGTAGATCTTGGATTTACACTGTCATATCTAAAATATTGCGATGCAAAATTCTCCGGATGTGGTGGATGAAAACATGTGAGATTTGTCGAGATTGAAAGATTTCGACGAGATCTACAACTTTCGTGTTTTGGCCGAAGGCAACCGACAAAGTCTAGATGGGTGAATAAATGAAATAAGATTCGGATATGCGTAGATTCGGGATTTCGAGAAGGGAAACTCATAGAACTGTGGCTCCACAGGTTTATATGGATGTTTAGGACGGTGTATAGGTAGGTCTTGGAGTAGGGAACAAGTTGAAACAAACGGAAGTCGATTCAGAGTTATTATAGATAAAAAGATATAAGAGTTTGAATAGAGATAGGTGTGAGAAAAACTGACTTGCACGGAAATTAAAGCAAACAAGGCATCGATGCCTTCTCCCGTACGCGCGTGGCTGGTCCGGTCGGACGCTAGCTGGGCCGCCGTCTGGCCCATTAGTTTTTTTCTTTTTTCTATTTTCTCCTTATGTGTTTCCCTCATAACTTTTGCATACGAACTCCAAATGACACGATTCTTGTTTCTAAAATTTTCTAAAATCGAATAGATCATTATAGGATCATATTTATAATATTTAATAGTTTTCAAATAGTGTATTTATAAATCCTTGTATATTTCATTTTATTTATATCTTTATTGTTTGTAGTTATTCCATAACTTTTTCATAATAGCTCCAAACGAGCTCAATTTTGTTTCTAAAATTTTGTAATATTCATTGGATCTTTTTAGGCTATAATTTATCAATAATAGCTGCCTTAGCAATAGTGGGTTTTTATAAAGCCAATTTAATTCCCTTTTAGGAACAAAGTGGCATATACTATTTAGGGTTTTAGTCCTTTATTTCGATTTAGAAATTTTTCTTGATGCAAATATGCAATGCAATGCTGATGAATGTCATGCAAATATAATTTTTTTCTAGTCCCAATTTCCAAAAATCTTGGGATGTGACAGACTAACCCCCTTAAGATGAATCTCGTTCCAAGATTCGAAATGGCTAGCAAGGTGTGGGTGTTGCTATTGAGGCTAACCCCCTTAAGAAAATTAAACTTGCATCTCTAAGGCTAGTTGATAATCTATATCTTGTTCTTCCTCCCTCTAGGATTGTGAGTGTAGTATCAAGTTGTGCACCAACCATTCGAGCTTCTTATTTAACCATCAAGTCTATGTCTACTATTACTACTATGTCATGTGAATCCAATATAATCTAGCTAGTGGGAAATTTTTATGTGCTCCAATCTCTATGGTTTAATGGTGGCATTTGTTTGGGTAGCATAGATGAGTTATAGATAGAAAGACTATAGAGGTAATACTACCCATAACTATATGAAGCAAACAATAGGCACATAAGCAAGTAATCATAAGCAATCAACACACAAGCAAACACTTGCATAACAACGATAAGGGGTTTAAACTTATCAGTATATAACCAAAAAATAGTTTGAAAACATTGGGAACAATACTAGAGTAAAACATAGCAATAAATAAGCAATAAAAAAATTTGTCAAAACTATACAGCAGATTTCACGAATTTTTCTGACCGACTTAAACTCGTCAGGAATTTTAGCCAATTTTTGTGCATGTACTACAGGTAATTACGCTCCAGATCCTATTTTTTAGATTTTTTTGAGTTACCAATAAAACATGAAAATTCACGCGGTACAATAGGTCAGGCGGAAAACTGCAGCAGTAATTCCACGAATTTCAATCAATTCACACCATTAAAATAATTTTAAAACCACACGAAAACTCCAGCAACTTTAGAGTTTCAAAACAACAGATCCTAAACAAGCATCACATGATATGGTTCAGTATAAACAAGGAAGCAACCTATATGGTCATACCACATAAGTTGGTAAGAACAATATGCTAACACGATTGCGATGATCTCCTAAAGATATAGAACATGGTGGTCTAGACCTAACCAAACTTGATGAGATGTTTATTTATGTCACACTATTTGTTATTTTACTTAGCTAACTCTCATATAGGTATCATAAGAATGGACAACTACAAATTTTGAACAAGAAGAGGTTATAGAAAAGATAGACGAGAAATATAAGAACTCTAGTAAGTAGAAAATATGATAGTTCTCCTAATAGAGGTCTTCTATTACTAATCCATTTCTAATGTCACGATCCTACAGTCAACACACAGCTTTGATACCATCCTGTAACACCCTCGCCTGATAAGGCTGAGTTCATGTGTATAGTGCCAATCTCTGGATCGGTTCACTGGCACACACAGTACACAATGAATACCAAATATAACTGTGCATCATAAATACAACAAATATGATCCAGAATTTACATTATATTATGCAAGTACACAGCGGAAACAATAACAAGGTATATCTCCATTCTTCAAATGTGCCACAGGCGAACAATCGTTGAGTGGAGTCTCGTGACCTATAACAATCACTTAGAAACGATATAACTTGCAACATGAAAGGTTGTAGCCACGAATGGTCAATACATTGAATGTATTGGCAAGTGTCACTAGTATGTGGATATAAATGGAACCTATCAATTACATGCATATTTGGCAAAGTGGAGTTCAGGTTGATTTTCATAAAGCAATAGTTTTATCCTAACATTTACAAATAGTTTTAATGCTTTTTGAAAGTTGTATGAACACGTTGGCCACACCAAGTGATCCTAATCCCTTATTCAAACCATCAAATTTTATTAATAAATTAGAATGTCGAGATCATCCATAAGCTTCAAGCCTTAGTTGCTCAATATTGTCCATAACCGGGGAAACGGCTAATCGATTAGATTTATATCGTCTGCAAAAGTTGTACACTTTACCCACACGACACAATCTCGCCTTGACGCCACCAGTGGCCGCTGGTTTAGTACACACCAATTGGTATACCGGCAGATCGAGAATGTGACAAAGTCTTTCCATAGAAGTCCTCCCAATACACAATGCTAGGACATCTAACAGGCACCAATGCAAGAATATAACCTCCAATACACAATTCTTGTTAACCTGAAGATATACCAATACAAAGGTCTTCTGCTATGTAATTAACCAAGCCAGAGCCCATATTATCATGTGGGTGTACACGGAAGCTAATGTACGAGAAACATTTCAAATCTCTATGATGTCTAGGTGGTCTTCTTCCAGTGCACACACAAGAGAGGTAGCAAAAGATACGGTCCCCTTCGTTGCCACTTATTCAAAACTCACCAACAGCAATATTCCACCCAGGTGATTCATTAAGTACTTGTTTTATTATATAAAAACATAGCTTTTCCAATACCTCATAATACTTATAACATGATATTCCATCCCGAATCTATAGCAGGGCTAAGCATAATACAACTACAATGTTTCCACTAAGCAGGATACAAAAGGATATCCTAAATAGGACATAGCATAACATAGCACATAGTGCAAAATATTCCTACACATGCACTTCTACTAAAAACAACTACAATGCATAGAAAAAATAAGTAGGACATTTATGATAGTGCCACTTGCCTTTAGTTGATGTAGTCGTTCAAACAATCCTCACAATTGTAATTGTTGAACTCGTCGCAATCAAAATAGTTGCACTCCTTGCAATCTATCGATCAAACAATTACACAACAAACAAACACCAACCAAAACAATGCAATTATGCACAATACAATAAAACAATGATGAAAAATGCATGCACAATGAATTAATATATCACAATGGTTATAATTAGTTCTCTGAACATTACTAGAATACATGATGCATGCAAGAGATCATTTAATGCAATACGGTATTTATTATTAAATCCTAGTTGCCACTATAGGGATTTTAATAGTTCTGTTGTAATGCTTGTTATTATTTTCGAATTAAAATTAGATCTAGAGTGTTCTGGATAGATGGATTTAATACGAACCATTATGCGTTGGATTCACGCCAATCCGGAGTTATGAATCTTTTCTTATGATTTAAATAGTCTTTAATCAGTTTTAAATCATTTAAATAGTTTCTTTTGCCTAAAAATCAAACTAAAATCAGATCTGTAGTCTACACGGGATTGTGATTCCAGGGACATATTATATGCAATTTTATGAACAGTAATTATTTTCTTATGAATTATTACTCTAACTAGGCCACTAAACCATTTATTTAATTACTGCAAAACCTTATTGTAAAGGTCTGAAACAATTGCATATTGATGATGTACACACAATTATGAATCCATCGGTATATAATTTGCGATTTTTGGACTAGTAGATATTTTACTATGTATTTATTAACCTAAAAGACCATTAAAACTAATTAAATCATTACAGTAAATACATACTATAAAGGTTGGATCTAGTCTGATAAGATGATATCTAGTCTGAATTTCTAATGAATTTTAGAAGTTAGATCTATAATATGCAATTTTAAATTCGAACGGAATATTCCAGAGAATATTCCGCTGACTGGACATGTTGACTTTGCATGCTGACTGGACTAGATGTTGACCTGACGATGACGTGGCGTTGATGAGGAAGCTGACCGGGATAACGATGTGGCATGTACCGGTTTGATTGGATCTCGACCGTCGGGATAGGATCCTGTGGCTAGAAGAACATGGACCCCAACTGGCCGCGCTAGGGTTCATGCTCATCGCGTTCTGTTCAGACATGGACGACGACCCACCAGTGGTTGATCCTCAATCTAATCCTACGGTTGTAATCGCCCCGTACCCCTTCGCACCCCTATCTCACTGACTGGTGGGGACAACCACTTAAACCTCCCGTGCGCGCTGTGCGCAGTGGGCCGGCCAGTTAACTTCCCGCTCGACCCAATTCGTTTGATATTAGGTTTATCTATTTAATTTCAAACTTAGTTCTGGCGGTAGATTCAAAACTCATTTCAGAGAGATTCACTAAACCAAATTGAATGAAACCAATTTTTTTAGAAAGGTATTGAAATTCTTAATCCAAGCCTGTTGGATTCGATCCATTTGAAATTATAGATCACATATAGTAAAAATAACAAGGCAGAGACTTTTCTACATACATTTTTTTTCAAAATTCAACCATAAAAGATTTTTAGTTGATTCCAACTCTCAAAAATCACATTTGATAAGACCTTTCTGAATATATAAAAATATCTAGGTTTAATTGCAGTAATAATGGGCAAGTAATAAAAGAATGCCCCATAGGCATTTCTAGTCATTTTATTTAATAAAAATAAAAATGTTAAACCTTCTTAAATTGAGACACCACTTTAAATCACATTCCCAAGTACTGAAATATGTGGTGATGACATGTGTCAACATGATCCCAAGTTTTAGTTGGAGAATAGTAAATCTTAAGTAGTTTTTCAATGAGTAGAAATTACTTTTCTAAAAGAAAATAAATAAAAATAGTGCCTTAATCTTTGTGATGTTTGTGATGATGCTAGATGATCTACTGAAAACCCTGGTGTGATAAATAGAATTAGTTAAGTATTGTTTGGTGATTGTGTACCTCGTATTTATTTATAGACGCTAGTATCGACCAAGGATACGAAGAGGAAGGAGACTACTATGAGGAAGAAGCAGAGGAGAACTTCAACCATTGCTCTGCACAAGGCAAGATACTATCTTAGCAAGCTAAGCTAAACCATGAAAGTCATATTTGAAAGCTTAAACCTACAAGATAACCTATGCAATGCATTAGGCATGCCTTGGTTATACCACTTTATGATACCAAATCCCAGTTTTACTTGCAAGCTTTAGTATTTTATTTCTTTATCAAAGCTCTTTATTACTTTTACTTAGTGACTTGTGAAGTTTTTGAAGATTTTGAAGGTATCATAAAGAGCATAAAACTTGGCCTAAGTTAGATAAATCTTGATGTCATCCTGAGGCATGAGATTGAACTTCGATAAATCTCACTTGTTTACCACCCCTCATTAGTGTTTCCCCCCAACTTTAGTGGCTAGTGCTAATCATAAAACTTGATCACTTTAGATGGGAATACATGGTCGAAATGATTATTTAAACCTTAGAATGATGAGTCATTCTAATGAAATGTTTTGACATGTGTTCTTGAACACCATATGCTTTTGATGATGAAAATGTTGAGGCATGATCCTTAGCCCTTTATAAAACTGATGGTTGTCTGGATGCGATACCATTCCAATTTTACCGTACAACCACAATTCCCGAATTTGGGTAGGTCTTGTCTGGAAGTTTATATACCTTAGTATGGGTTCCCTTGCGGCCGATGTTTGAGCTGAGGCTACCTCGTGAAGATTAACCACATGTGCAGTTCCCAAGATGACAGATGGTCATGGTTAGGAGGCCAAACTAATACGAGAGGTGCCTATACTAGGGTGTGTAATTGAATGGTTAGGATTGATTATCTTCATACTGAGTCCCTAGCTAGGGTGCTTATACTAGGGTGTTAGTTTGCGAGTACTTAAAGATTACTCGTGGCTTTGTCCCTAGCTATTCCCGTGGCTAGACTATCAAGAGCTCTATCAGGAGGATGGACTACAGGAAGGTTTCGACAACTAGGATCATCTCCCATCGTCAGCATTCCCTGTGACCATGAAGATGGAGCCTCGCCCACGCTACTGTTATTATATTATTCCGCTGCTTGAATGTACTAAGACTGGATCCTGAGATCCTTTATTTTTTGTAAGACCTTATGTATGGTTTGTAATGGATGATGTACTGTGATACCCATATGTCTCGCAAAAATGGTAATCCTGGGATTGCAATCTATGGCATAACAGGCATCTGGGATTAAAAATCCGGGTGTTGACATAAAACCTTGAGTTTCCAGATACTTGTTCCTGCAAAATAAAAATCAACTCAAAAAGAAATAAGTTGTTAGTTGGTTAGTTTTTACTCTTAGTGGAGAACAGTGTAGTGCACTGTTCTTATCACCTCATCGAGCAAGTTAAAAAGGGGCAAATTTCCCCAAAGTATAATATCTGTCTTTTAAGCAAACAACTTCAGATTAACATCACTAGCTCAATAAAAGGGGCAAGTTTCACCAGGATAGTAACAAGTAAAATGATAGAACTGAAAAAAATTCACTTGGCATGATCCAAATGAGACCAACAGTAAAGCATCTCATTCACCAAAATGCATGCAATGTGTTGTCGATACAGCAGCAGGACCAACAGTCAAAAGGGAACCACACTACTGCAACATAGCTGATGGGCATCACATTCACCAATACCTTCCCAAGCACACAACTAATAACATAAACAACTTCCCAAATCCACCAGCCAAGACACACAATCAACCACCAAATCATCCACAAGATGGTGACATAGGGAGGGGGTAGTGCAGGAGGATATCAAGGACAAGTACAAGATCACAAGAGCACGGAAGAGCAGAACCAGTACCAGGAGTTGTAGAACAAGGTCGAGGGAGTGATCAAGCCACCAAGATCAAGCTAGCAAGAACAGCCAGCACAGCAACACCACCAACAACTAAACTGTGTGGTGAGTCTATACAAAACCACCACATGATAAATCTTATCTAATTTATCAAATCATGTGTTGTTTCATATGAAATCTTATCAGAAAAACACCCAAGTGAGGTGTATCCATCATAGAAGAAAATAAACAAAGCTAATAATCAATCTTTGGAAACCACACCAAGATATCAGCTTTTGCATCACTTATATTGGATAATAATCCCTATTTTCCCAACCAAATATACAAGCAGCCTTAAATGAATATTTCTAGGCACACCTTTTGAATAGTAGCACCTCAAAAATCATCACATCTTAAAAATGCATCTTAAACATTAAGGAATTATCATATTTTCCTTATAAGGGTGTATCAAATTAATTTCCCAAGTACTATAGTAATCATACTTGGATATTATTCATCAAAGAATACTTGAGGATATAGGAAGCAGATAAAAACAATTATTTTTACGTAAACTTGCCTCAGACTAGCATCACAGGACAAATGAAATCAATAAGCATCATAGGCTAATATATCCGGCAGAACTTTTCAACTCTTATTAACACCAAGCCACTCAAGAACACATATAGAATAAAGCCTAGTACCAGAATAAACTCTTGTGTACCATTCGAATGAAGGTGTCATAAAGATTTATTCTAACCAAGCAAATTCTACACAGAGATTTCATAATAAAACTCTTTCAAGAAGTTACTCAATCAACTTCCTAATATAGTAATTAGGAATTATTTTGTTTTGCATAAAGTAACTATGAACAGAGGCATCAATAGATTGTGCACAGGAAGCCAACTACATGTTTTAGTACTGGAAAAAGTGAACCATCACCAATAACTAGATATCAATCTAGATCAGAGCCACAACATCACCATTTGTACAATGATAGTAAGGCAATATCAGATAAAAATGTATCTAATAGGGCCACAATCAAATCCAAGTCCATTAGTAGACAATGATTTAGCACAATATAACCACAAATACTCCAAAATCATTCATTATCTTCAGTAATCAACATAAAGGGGCAGAACCCTAATAGAACAGATGAACCCTAATCAGGGATTCCTCCATGTAAGAGAACAGATCGTAGCAAGAGAGGCATAGGGGGGATAAGAAGGAACAGAAGAATGTCCCGAGGTCCTCGCTAGGTTATATAAGAGGAAGCAGAGTAGCCAACGATGAGGTCCAAAACAACATGGGGAGCACCCGAAGGTGCTTCAAAACGTGCTTAGCCATGGACGAGGCTGCCAAAGTAGCACGAGAAGACCTAGCAACACCACAGGGCCACCGGGGACATGACACAGCACCACTAGGAGAGGCGAAGCGCCATATCGCCACCAACCACCAAACCCTAGGATTCGGGGTGGAGACAGACAAGCCAGGAGAGAGGCCAATAGTCAAATCGAACAGGACCAGTCGACGGAGCAGCCTAGACAACCTCGTCACACACCACAGCGGCGGCATGTGCGGCCCGTGGAGGCCGGAATCACGTGGCAACGGCGGCGGCAACACGACGCCGCGGTGGGGCAAGAGAGAGGAGAGACGCGAGTGAGAGAGGGAGAGAGTGCGTGAGGCGTGTATTGGGCCTGTATGGTCTAGTACCCCTCAGTGTAATGGGTTTGACCAGCCCAAGTGGGTCGGGTAGGGCTGGGTCAGCCCAATGGGCTTGGCCTCGAATTTAAAAAGAAAATATAAATAGTTTAGCAAAATACCAAAATACCCTAGGACTTAATAAGTCCTAAGAAATAAAATAAAAATACAAAAAATACAAATGAGATATCTATGAGTTCATAAAAATATAAGCTACCAAATAAAATTAAGAATTCTATTTTTAGTATAATAAATATAGGTGAAATATTTTAATAAAATATATTCCTTAAGAGAATTTTATAAAAATATAAATAAAATACCTAAATAAAAATTATTTCTAAAAATATTCTTGTTGCACTTGAATTGATGGGGCAAGGTTTCAGATACATGCTCTATGCACACTCCAGCGGTACTAGTCATGGTTATGCCTTTCTTGGTCGAGTCGATTAATCCTTTATGTTTCGACATCCAATTCATTCCTAGTACTACTTCCAAACATTTGGTTCCAAGTACTATTAGATTAGCATAAAAATCTATGCCATGGATTCTGATAAGTATGGCCTTGCAAATTTGTCTAGCTTTGGTAGTTGAACCAGGTATTTGAACTATTATAACATGCTTCGGTTTTTTTGGTCGAATCTTACTAGTACATGCAAATTCTTCTGTAACAAACGAGTGCGATGCTGTAGAATCAAACAACACTATTGCATGTACTGAGTTAGCAGAAAACATACCCAGCACGACATCTGACGCTTCCTGAGCTTCTTTAGCATTCATGTGAAACAGACGGCCGTTGCGGTTGAGTGAGTTCCCTGGGGCAAATCTCCTTCCAGGCTAAACACGGCGCTGCTGCTGAGCTGGGGCATTCACATTGGGGGATACGACAAGATTCTTGGGGCACTCGTTGGAGTAGTGACCCTTGTTTCCGCATTCATAACAAGTAACCTGAGACTTGTCTTTTCCTGCAACAGGCACAACATTGCTTCCCGTCCTTGGGGCAGTATTGGTGTTGTTGACGTTGCTATTGTTGTTGAAATTGGGCGGTGCACGGTTGAAGTTGTTGGAGTTGTCGGGATTGTTGTGGTGGTTTCCTCTAGGCCTTGGGTTTCCTCCTCCATGGTTGGGATAGTTCAGACGGGTCATCAGGGGTCTATTGTTTCTTGGGGCATATCCTGTAGACGGGTTGGGGCGATACTTCGGGGTATGGTGGGTTCCTGGTTGATTCATCATTCTATGTTTGCGATTCTCATTGGCTTGGTTGATCTTGCCTTCCATCTGGATTGCAGAATCCATTAGGGCTTCAAGGTCAGCAAACAGGATATTGACTAACACTGTCTGCATGTCATCATGCAGACCATTCAACAATCTCTCCTTCTTCTTGGCTTCGGTACTAATCTCATCAGGGGCATACCTAGACAGAGATAGAAATGTGTCACGGTATTCTACCAGAGTCATCCTTCCCTGCTTCAGCTCCTTGAATTCATCCCTCATCCGCAGAATCAAACCTGGTGGTTCGACTGAACATGAATTTGAATTCATCCCAAGACATCATCTGTCCTCCATTCATGGTACGAACGCTATTCCACCAAGCTCTTGCATCACCTACTAGATAATGGGTGGCAAACATACTTTCTCATTGGCTTCCACTCCGGAGACTTCTAAGTTGTTCTCCATGGTCTGTAGACAGTCGTCAGCATCTAATGGCTCTTCAGACTTACTAAAAATGGCTGGATTGGTGTTCTGAAAGTTCTTGAGCTTGGATCCATGGTTGTCATTGTAACATCCCAATTTCAGCAACCCTGATGTAGTGTCCAAAAGGCAAAAATCAGGGGGAACAAAAACTATTTCTTGTTATATGTTGCAGTGTTTGACTACTTGTTTGCTTGTGCTTATGCAACTGTTTGGGTATCAAGTGATGTACTCCTCATATCAACCCTAGTTTTAAAAAAAGCTATTTACAAAAGAGATATCTTGGCTCATCTTTCATATTCTCATATGTTCTGGCATTTCAAAAACTTGAGCCAAGATGAATTCGACACAGAAAATTACTTTACTATTTTCTATTAACAAAACTATGGATACATATATATAAGCCCCCTATGTTTTCAAGACAGAACTCCCAGCTACTCCTACCCCTAGGTTTTACAAAACCTTTATTAAAACCTCTTCATCTCAATCTTGGTAGAGATACCAAGATGGCCCTTATATTACTTCAAAGCCTAACCATTTCAAAATACCCATCCTTACCCAAGTTAGGCTTGATGGTAACCCTAGTAGTAGTTGGATAAGCTTGATCAGATGAATTGCCTTGATCTGTTGTTTGATGAATTGCCTTGATCTGCTGACTGCCTTGTTTTCTTAGGAACTAGAGTGAGCTAATATAGTAGCTCATCCCCTAGGACCCAGTCTTTGTTTGTGATCATCTATCTCAAACTAAGCATCCAAATCAGGATCAACCCAAGCCTCTTAAGTGGCCATCTCATATTCTAATCAGATCAACACAGGGATAATCACTCATGATAGTTTCCAACTCAGTGGAGGCCCAATCTAAGCATTGATCCTACCAACCTAGTTAATCCATCAACATCATCCCATGGATCAGGACATTGGAACCTAGCATCCACTTGAACTCATCTACACTAGTACTCTAGTCTAAAATCCTAAATCTGCCTAAATGGCTATCTAGATTTCTTATCTAGATTCAATCTTTGGAGCTCTACCTTGTTCAACCCATGTGCATTCTTGAGAATGCATTTGAACTATCTTGTAGTACATCATTAGTACTATCAAAGACCACTATTTACCTTGCCTAAGCCATTCTAATGCCCACTCATCCATGATGGTTTTGTAGTCAAGATAATAATCTTTTCTGCAAATCTTATCATCTTGCCTACTTTGGAAGAAGCTCACATCTATATGCCACCTACCCTTGACCAACTCATTGCTTGGTTATGATCTAATAATCATCGCCTATCAACCCCCACTTCACTTGTTTCCATTGGAGCCTTGTCCTTCTTAAACCCACGTGGTTTAGGAGGCTATCTGATGTATCTGCTATGGCAGCCTTATTTTCAACAAAGTTTGCCATCTCTTCTAGACCACCTCAAATGCAACCAAGCCCAAATATTTCTTCCTTGATCACCTATATAACCTGGTCTATCTATACATATACCCCTTGTACCAAGGTGAGCTCTTAGCTCCCTAGTCCAACCCTGTTTAGGTGGCATAAAAATAACCAAACCCTAGATCCTCCCAAATTTAGTTTCCATCCTTTTCAACACATTTCTTCAAAACTCAAGGTTGATCATGATGCATACATAAATTTTAAATCTACCTTGAATATAACCATCCCCAAATAATTCCCCTAATTATTTGGATTATCAAACACATTAAATTCATTATCTTGCAAAATCCTCCAAATCCTTGTCTACAAAGGCAAGTTTGTTTTCTCCAAACCACTTTTCCAACTCAATGCATAATTGAGTTCTCCATCGCATACCCTATCCCTCAAACTCAAAAATAAATATTTTTGAGATTCTTTATTATTTCTTTTTGCCCTTTTTCTTAAATGGCAGAAAAAAGAAATAGTTCCCTAAAAATAATTTCCCACCTCAATAAATCCAAATAAAATTCTCCAATATGTGATATGGTAGTTAGGACCATATCACATCAATAACCAATCTTGTCCAATGTAAAAATATCACTTAAGCTTCTAGAAACCATTTCTGCAATTTTTCAATAAGTGCATTTGAATGGGGTTATAATCTCTAAAAAAATCCCAATTAAATCTTGAATAGGTGTTTTTGACCAACTCTATAAACCAATACTCTCTCCCCACCTTTCCTAATGAAAATTCCTCAAATTCCTTCACAAGAATCCATTTGGTCAATTTTGCTAAACCAAGCAAAACTTGATTCAAAATCAACTCAAACCCCCATCCAGGACCTTGCTAATCATCACCAACACCAGGCAGCACCCCTGGTCGACCAGAACTGTAGCAAACCCTAACCCCTTGTCATTTAGCTCTTGATGCTAGTGAGAGAGAGAGGAGCATGTCTTGAATATCTTTGTAATAAAAGGGGCAGCAGCCACACCACCCCTCCCTCCACTCTCTAGTCGTATGTAGGCTCCACACCACCACCCAGCACCACCCCAACTAGCCAATGGATAGCCAGCACCCTTGCCCATGTCCAAATGGACTTGGTCCATCAAACACCACCCCCTCTCATGTTTATAACCCCACAGGACAAACCCAGCACCCCCTCCTGGCTCATTCGCCCCTCTCCTCCCCACTTACCTCCCCGGAGCACCCTCTCCCCTCCTCTGCTTTACCCAGCCCGAAAGAAAGAAGAGAACAAAGCTCTCGGCCTCCTCCCTCTCTTTGAGATAGGCTCCTCCCTCATCCCTCCTCTCCCTCTGCATGTCACTCTCTGGCCCTTCTCTACCTCCTCTGACTCTCCCTCATTGTCTTCCCATGCACAGGAACGTCCCAGGAAGCCCCACCAGCGAGCTCCGGCGAGCTCGGCTCGGTAATCGATGCGCGGGCATTTCCCCGACATCAAAACCCCCGCTTCCGCCCATCGACGGGCTCGGCATGGACCGCCGCGTCTCCCCCGCCACCTCCCCGTTGCCTTCGAGCCCCTGGTGAGCTCCCCTGGCCCTCCCCCATGCCCGCCTAGGGTTTCCCTGAGGAGGCCATGTCCCTGCGAGGAAGACCACTGGCCACCGTCGATCTATCCTAGATCTAACGGCCAGGTCGCCCTGCCTCGCTGGCCGGGCCAGTCTGGGCCGTAGCTGGTTGCGTCTGTGACAAGATGCACACAGCCGGGCATCCTCTGTCTGCCCACTTTGTCTTCTAGATCTGGCCCACGAACCACTCTGCCTTTTTTCCTTTTGGTCTTCCTCCAGATCTATAAAATACATGATCAGTTTAAATACATTTAAAAATCAGATATAAATATTCTCAGATACCTAAGCCTTCCCTCTAATATGTAGACTTGGTGTTGTACCAATTTGATGTTTAGAATAAATATGATAAATCATCTACTAGGATATGACCAGTTCACAAATAATTATCTCCATAGAGTTCTACTAATCCAAATGACCTGAAACCAATTTTTCCTGGAAGGTATAGGTAATACCTTGCATGTCCCGTTGGCCCCTTACCTATTTTCTTCCTAGATTTCAGTTGACAAAAATATCAATATTAAGACTTTTCTGCCTTTAGAAAATTCCCTAGGTCAAACCAAGTGAGGTTATGATATAATTCCAATTTGCCTTGGACACACATAACCATATAATTCAAAACCCAGTAGGCCATAATTTTAGGAACCACAGTAGAATTTTTGTGAATTAAATTGTTCTCTGTGTTGTTTAATCACCAATAAATTCATAACAGAAGATCTGTAACTCCAAAAAGGTTGATTCCAATTCCTACTGAAAGGTATATTAAGTACATAACAAGTGCATTTGAAATCACATAAAAATCTTCTGTAAATTTAATATGATGAAAAAGACAAATCCTATCCAGTACTGTCTTTGAGAATTTCTCAAGGGCAATCTGTTAATTGTTTTGAGGTGATTCCAACTCATCTTGTTTTAGTCCACTAAATATTACTTAAAACACCAAGGAAATAATTTTTGGAACTCCAAAATAGTTATGGTGAATTGTTTCCTAAAACTAGGGTGTTAATCACTATAAAAATCACTATAAATCTTTGGAAATTGATAAATTAGTGAAACCACTTTTGTTGGATTCATTTTATCAATAAATATCTGATTGTAACATTTTTATACAATGGTATCATACAGATCAAGACCTTGGTCAAAAACTCCTCTCTTAGGTAGTTCTTAGACATTAAATCCAAAGGAATCCCTTTTTCCAATGCTTTCAAATCTTCTCCCAATCCAATCATCAAAGCCCCAACATCCTATCGATGTATATCATGTATTTATACTTTTCTTACTATATGGTTTGATAGTTGTATTCCTTGTATTGATTGTGGGTTGTTTGTTTGCATGTATGCTCGATAACGGCAATAGTTGCGTTTGTCGGACGCCGAGAAGAAAGAAGCATCGGGTTACTCTTCTTATTGTTATTATTGGTTTCTGGTATTATAAGGAAGTTACAGGACATCTCGCTGGTGACAGTAAAGCCAACTTCTTGCTCATACGCCTTATCCTATTATTTTATCTATGCATGTTTTATCTACCCGTTTATGCAAATTGCATTGTTTTACTATATTATGTTATGTGGGTAAATGTTTGGCTCCTCCAAACCATTACCCCTTAGTACCATTAGGTACAACCCCCTTTTATGATACCTACCTGTGCCTAGTATTATAGATGGTGAATAACACCATGTCCCTTTTGGAAACCCCACTTTAGCCAAAACAAAAACTATGGGATGGGAAGAACCTGGAAAAATGCTTAAAAAATGTTTTATGAGAAAACCTTGGTGAGGCTTGGCCTACCAAGTGGTGTTGAAAATGAGAAAGGTTTTGGTTTACAAAATGGTCTGACAAAGGATGGAGGAAAAATGTTTACGAAAACACGCTGGGCTATGCAGTTTACTATGCTGGAACAATTAACCCGTGCAACCACATTACTCTGGAATGGGACGGGGCTGGGCTGGAAGTTTGTCTAATCCGGTATAGGTTCCTCGAACTACTACAGGGGAGAAAAAAATCCCCGGACATTGGGCCTTCACCTGTAAAGGTCCATGTGAAACATCGGTCTGGTGAGGGTAAATACCGTCTAATGGCGGCCTGACGATACTATGAACCCCTCATTGAAAGCGCACACCATGCGGGGTGCAAAACGCGCTCCGAATGGCTTGTGACTATATAGGGCGTCCAAGTCTTGAGGGGATTAACCTCATAGGGTAGGCACTTGTATCGGAGAGGGCATTCTGAAGGTCTTGACCGGTTATTCGACCCACGATCGGTGTAGATCAGGGATGGGTAATCGGATGGTGTGGGTAAAGTGTACAACCTCTACATAGCGTAAATCTATTCGAATAGCCGAGTCCTCGGTCATGGACGGTTGTGCTGGGGGCTATACGACGGGTGATGGTTTTGTTTTCAAAAAGGACTTCAGAAAAGCAATGGCTTGGAAATGTTTTGACCCTGAGATGGTCTAGAAAAAGGAGGAAGGAGTTTGGTCATGAGATGACCGGAAGGAAAAAAACAAATGGGTGACCCAAATCCTAGTATTTTCTAAAATCTTCTCAAAAAGGTTTCCAAAATGTTATACAAAAGTTTTTCAACAAATATATAGAGACATGCTATATCTACAAGAGAAACTAGTTTATAGAAGAACCTCTCTTGGTGCCATCCTACCATAGCCCATAATGCATATCCTTTATTACTATTCTCTTAAGGTGGTTTGCGAGTGCATTCAAATTACTCACCGGCATTGTCCCTGGCTATTTACTTGGCCAGACTTTCATATGATCGAGAGAAAGGAAGGAGATGCTGACGTCTATGCGAGCTAAGGCCGTCTTCCCAGTCAGACGCCTTTAGGTTAAGGCATGACATGGGCTCTGCGCTTGAAGACTTCCGCTATTGATGTTGTATCGCCCTAATGGCATTAATTTAAGTACTTTGTATTCATTCTTTATGGATGATGTAATGATACTTGTCGGTTATGCTCACGGCTCACTGATCATGGGAATGTGAATTGAAGGTATAACGGGTATTCTAGGATCATAAATCCGGGGGTGCCATAGTCCTGGTTACCATGGCCTTGATTGATATTAGCCATCTGAGCTATATGTTGAAGGGTGGCTAAGTTGGCTTGATGTTCGGCTCTTTCAGCTTCATGGTCTGAAACCAACATTTGTAAGATTTGCAGCATCGGGTCCGGGGATGAACTGCTTCCTCCGCGAGGCATCTGAAGATTGAGATAGATCATGAGACAAGAGAGAAATTTCTAAGGTCTAGGGATTTGTTTTAGAAAAGTTTTTAAACTTTGAGTTTGACTCGGGTTTTGCCAACTAGCAACTTGCTTTTCATTCATTCATAGCATAAAATACAAACACACACCAAAATAAGGTAACAGATGGTTTTAAGAACCATTCTGTGAAACTACGATACAATGGGACCGGATACAACTCACACCTATGCTAGTGCTCAAGTTCTACTACTCATCGGAATCGGTGGCTTCATCATCATCATCATCAATGAAGGCGGAATCATCATCATCAGTGTGGAAGTCCATGGCTTGGTCCTCCAGGAAGTCATCATCATCACAGAGGTAGGAGTAGGGGTCTCCACGGATGTCTTCCCCTACATTCTACCTCTACTCAAGCTGCATGTCCCTCTCGTGGATGGTCTCCTCCAAGTCTGTCACCTTGTGACAAAAATGAGGAATGATGCGATCCTTCTTGTCACGCAGACGGTGAAAAGTCTTGCGCTCCTTCGCAAGGATGGCGATGGTCTGGTCCTTCTTGACTGCAATGGCATGGTTGTGGTTGGTGTAGGAGTGGGCATTGTCCAACTCCTTCTTCTTATCATACAGCATGAATCTGAGATCATCCACCTGATGCTTCTGCTCCGGGTGGTATGGCACCTCCAATGGCTGTCCCATAGCATCACACCTTGCGTAGAACTCAAAGCGGGTGCCCTTGATCTGATTGATGCTTTGCCCACACAGACGGGCAAGAGCTTCCTGCATAGCCCTGGCGAGTCCGTCTAGCCAGTTGTTCTCTCTTAAGGTGAACTGGATTCCCTCGGAGGTGGGTGCTTCCATCTTGCCTCTGAGGCTTGCAACTATCAGCCATTGCAATTCTCCTCCTTGCTGATCGTTGAAGTATGCTCCGAAGAACTCGAGGCGCGGGTGCTCTAGAAGTTCTGAGAGTTGGTCCACTCTCCTCCATTGCCCAACTAATAGAACTTGCTATACTTCACCTCCATCTTTAAGAATGTAGGATGAGTAAGTTAGTAGAGTGATCAAGTGTGTCAAATTTTATGTAAGATTTTTGCAAGATTTTTTTTTGAGGAACATGGATTTTCATGAAAGACTCTAAGTGATAAGAATGAGAATAGGTTTTCATAAATACTCACTTCTTTTATTTTGAAACTAAGTTTTTGATTGAAGCGTCCATTCTAACTAGGGTCTCCTATGGTTAGGACGGCTCTTATACCAACTTTTCAACACCCGGATTTTTAATCCCAGATGCCTGTTATGCCATACATCGCAATCCCAGGATTGCCATTTTTGTGAGACATAACAGATTGGTACCATAGTTAATCATTCATTACAAACCATAATAAATGTCTTACAAATAAAGGATCTCTTGATCCAGTCTTAATACAATCAATGCAGCGAAATAATATAATAATGGTAGTGTGGTTGAAGCTCCATCTTCATGGGTCACAGGCAATGCTGACGATGGGAGATGATCCTAGTTGTCATAGACTTCCTGCTGTCCATCATCCTGGTAGTCCTCCTCATAGTTTAGCCATAGGAATAGCCAGGGACAAAGCCATGAGTACTCTTTAAGTACTCGCAAACTATCAGTAACAAATAAAGTAGTTTGAGTAGGAATTCTAAGCTCTAGGTTGTTTTGCAAAAAGCCATATTTATCTCTAACTGAGTTTAGAAGTAAAGAAAACTATTTTAAAGTTCTACAACACCTAAGTGGGAACTTAGTTTTCGTGTTCACAACCCTGTTGTGGTCAAGTGAAAGTCATGATTCATTTCACAAGTCATTTTGAAAACATCTGACGATGGAACAGTATGGCCACTCCAACTGTCCATAACTGCGGACGCAGCTATTCGAATAGTTTGACACTCTGCAGAGGTGGTACACTTTCACCACAACATTTGATACATCCATCAGGAACAATCCTGATTCACCATACTCAGTATGCGGATAATCAATCCTAACCTTTCAATTACACACCCTAGTATAGGCACCTCCCCTATGTGTTTGGCCTCCCAACCATGACCATCTGTCATCTTGGGAACTACACAGATGGACAATAATAACGAGGTAGCCTCAGCTCAAACCTATTTCACAAGGTAACCCATACTGAGATATATAAATTTCTACTCAAGCCCTACCAAAATTCGGGTATTGTGGTTGTACGGTATAATTGGAATGGTATCGCATCTGAACCCAACCATTAGTTTTATAAAGGGCTAAGGCTCATGCCTCAACATTTTCATCATCAATTCATCTGATGTTCATAACACATGTTAAAAAATTTCATTAGAATGACTCATCATTCTAAGGTTTTCATAATCTTTTTGACCAAGTGTTCCCATCTAAAGTGATCAAGTTTTATGCTTAGCACTAGCCACTAACGTTGGGGGTAATCACTAATGAGGGGTGATAATCAAGTGTGACTTATCCAAATCTAATCTCATGCCTCATTATGACTAAAACTATCACAAACACTAACTAAAAGTAAATAAAGAACTTTGCTAAAGAAAAAAGAATAAAGCTTGCAAGTAAAACTGGGATTTGGTATAATCAAGTGGTAAAACCAAATATGCCTAAGGCCTCTAGTTTGCATAGTTATTATGCAAGTGTTAACTTGCAAAGTTCTAGCTTCCTAAGATGGCCTGCCTTGAGTATTGAAGTGGTTGAAGTCCTCCTCTGCTTCCTCTTCGTAGTAGTCTCCTTCCTCTTCGTATCCTTGGTCGATACTAGCGTCTATAAGTAAATACGAGGTACACAATCACCAAACAATACTTAACTACTTCTATTTGGCACACAAAGGTTCACACTAGATGATCTAGCATCATCACAATCATCACATGAGTTAATGACTTAATCTTATTTATTTTATTTTATAAATTAATTTCTACTCATTGAAATCTACTTAAGATTTAATATTATCCAATTAAAATATGGGATCATGTTGACACATGTCATCACCACATATTTTAATACTTGGGAATGTGATTTAAAGTGGTGTCACAATTTAATAAGGTTTAACCTTATTATTTTAATTAATTAAAGTGACTAGAAATGCCTATGGAGCATTCTTTTAATACTTGTCCATTATTACTGCAAGTAAACCTAGATATTTTTATATATTTAGAAGTATCTTATCAAATGTGATTTTTGAGAGTTGGAATCAACTCAAAAGCATTTACGATTGATTTTTGAAAAATGTTCGAATGCAGAGAAGTCTCTGCCTTGTTATTTTTACTATAGGTGATCTATAATTTCAAATGATTTGAATCCAACTGGATTGGAATAACAATTCCAATACATTTCTAACAAAATTAGTTTCATGCAATTTGGTTAAGTGAATCTCTCTAAATTGATTTTTAAATCTACTAATAGAACTAGGGTTTGAACTAAATTGAAAAATCTAAATTTGAATCTACTGGGTCGCGCGAGAGAGCTAGATGGGCCGGCCCACTGCACACAGTGCGCGCGGGCTGGTTTATGTGATGGCCCCACTCGTTAGTGAGACAGGGGGTGCGAAGGGGTATGGGAGGATTCTAACCGTAGGATTAGATCCCAGATCAACGGCTCACGGCCATCTTCCTCATCGGAACAGGACACGATAGGGGTAAAACCCTAGCAAGGGCAGCGAGGGTCGGGGGAGGCTTACCGAAGCTCTAGCGAGGGTCGGTGATGGGGGAAAAAGAACAAGGTGGCTCCGGCGGTTCTCCTAGTACTGGCGGATTCTCCTGCGGTGGCCTAAATTGACGGTGCCCTTCTCCTCCTGCCACGGCGGTCTCTGGTGGAATTGGGGAGCTACGAGCAGCGGCTTGCTCTGGGGTTGCTCGGAGACGTTGCTAAGGATGTGTGGAGTGAGATGGTGTGACGAGTTGGTGCGGGGGAGCTCCATTTTTATAGCGGGGCGAGGGGTGCATCACGGCATGGTCGGAGCTCGACGGAGGCGACACCACAGCGAGATAGAGGCATGGTTCAGAGGCTAGGACGATGGGCGGTCGCCTGGCGGTCATCAAGGACATCATGGCTTAGTAAATGGAGGTCTGCAGCGGTCAGAACAGGGCGATGCTCTGCAAGGCACCAACGGCGAATTTCATAGCGCCCGGTGGCTACGGGCACGGTCGAGGCACGGGCATGTCTTTTGGTCTCCTGGGAGGATGGTGATCACGCAGGCGGGCGGCGAGAGCTCGAGGTGGTCGGATCAAGCGGGAACGAGGCGTAAACTACGGTGCATGTCGGCATGGTTGACAGCGGCTCGGGCACGGCGTTCCCACCGTCTCCTCTCTCTGTCCTTGACCTAGGGCTGGTCTGAAGGGGGCAGTGAGGCACGAGCAACATTCTATACATGGTAGGCGAGCCGGTGTGGCTTGCATCATGTTGTCACCGGTGGGGTGGCAAATGTTCTCGGCCATGGTGGCCATTGATGAACTGGTCGTGTGTACCGTGGGCTAGGGCTGCATAGACAAGGTGGGTGATATACTTGGGGCGTTGTGGTGACTATATAGGGAACAAGTTTGGCAATAACACTACTCAACATAGTGTTTGTTCCTTTATTTGATTTGTGCTCCGAAGGTGTTTGATGAAATTGGCGAAAGAAACTTAGTTTGAAGATTTTGAATGAAATTTGGTGAGCATACTGGTCACATATATCATAGTATCTGGTTGCTTGGGTTTGTCAAGGTGAACTGGTTTGAGTGGTTTTTGAGAAATGGTGATCTTAGTACCTACACTTGATTCAATTTTGAATTGTCATTTGAATTGATTTGAAATCTGTTTCTGTTGGTGGGCAAAGTGGGCTTGGGTTCACTTGTACTTGTTATAGCAAGGGGTCAAAAGAATTGGATTTGTTTCTGTTATAAAACTTGTACTAGAAACACTCAAAGTGGTCTAGTGAACAAGTTTGCCCAAAATGACCATTTGCTTATATTGCTAATAACCAAATTATCTTCATTTGGTTATTCTTGGAAATGATCTAGATGATGTTGTTTTCATCTTTAAACCAATCCTTGCCACTCATAGAAATCGGAAAAGTCAATGTAAGCATTCATGCATTCATCACATACACACATGCATTCATATTGATTTAAATTAACAAAAGTTTTTGTTAACCCTAAATTTGGGTGATTGGAACGTGATAATCTTGTTTAATATTTTTTGGATGTTACAATTCCTCACTGTAAGCACACAGAGGCTAGAAAGAGAGGCAGAGGGGGAATAAGAAGGGGGAACAAAATAACATACCTGAAGTCCTCTCTAGGTTATAGAAGAGGAAGCAGAGTAGCCAACGATGAGGTCCACGCGGAATGGGGAGCACCCGAAGGCTCTTCAACCCGTGCCTAGCGATGGACGAGGCAGTCACAATAGCACAAGCAGACCTAGCAGCACAACAGGGCCTCTAGGGACACGGCACAACACCACCAGGAGCGGCGAAGCGCCATATCGCCGCCAACCACCAAACCCTAGGATTCGGGGTGGAGACAGATTGGCCAGGTAAGAGGCCAAGAGTCAAATCGAACAAGACCAGTCGACGGAGCGGCCTCGACAACCTCATCACGCACCACGACAACAGCCGGTGCGACCCGTGGAGGCCGGCATCGCTCGGCAATGGCGGCGGTAGCACGACGCCGCGGTGGGGCGAGAGAGAGGAGAGACGAGAGTGAGAGAGAGTGCATGAGGCGTGTAGGCCGGTACAGTCCAGTACCCCTCAGTGGAGTGGGTTTGACCATCCCAAGTGGGCCGGGTCGGGCTGGGTCAGTCCAATCGGCTTGGCCCCGAATTTAAAAAGAAAATATAAATAATTTAGCAAAATGCAAAAATACCCTAGGACTTAATAAGTCCTAAGAAATAAAATAAAAATCCTAAAAATACAAATGAGATATTGGCGAGTTTACAAAAATATAAGATACCAAATAAAATTAAGAACTCTATTTTTAGTAGAATAAATTTAGATGAAACATTTTTATAAAATATATTCCTTAAGGGAATTTTAGAAAAATAAATAAAATACCTAAAAAAATTATTTTTATCATTCTAAATTAGTATAGTATTTTATACAAATACTAAATTGCTATTTATATTAGTAAAAATAAAATCTTAGAAATATAAATGATTATTCCTAGAAAAATATTAATAAAATAATAATAAGTGTTAAATTTTTTAAAAAAATTAAGCTCTTATATTATTATATTATATCATAAAAATAATAGATATAATATTTATAAAATTTTAGGAATTAACTATTAACAATTTATTTTTATTAAAAAAAGGAATATAAGAATTAATAGGGTGGGTAAAACACACAAAGAAAATAACTAATAAATGATGCATTGCATTACTATGCATAATCATTATTGCTTCTTTAAATATTGTCCTTACTGGGCAATAATCGTGTTTTGTAGAAATAGAAGCTCAAGGTCAAGTGCAAGCATCAGGGTTCACTACCTTATAGTCACAAGGCAAGTTCATCACTTTCTCATGTCCTTTTGATGAGCCTTTATCAAAATAGTTGCAAATTGTGTGTTATCATCTATGTTCGGAAGAAAAGCAAGAAAATACTATTTTCACAAATAAATGAAAATGCTATTATCATCATAAGTGATGGTAAATATAATATTGGCAATGGAACTTAGGTTTCCAATTACATGAGATCCACCATAGGAATTAATAACCCATGACATCAGTGATTCTAGAGTGCATTGATTGGCATTAACCGTGATATTTGGAATGGGACAGAGAAGTCAGATGTATCTTCTTCCTCTTGCATATAGCCGGATGCGTGGGTCATGTCTATTATCCTTGTAGTGTGCATTGATTGGTAATTTGTAGAGGATAAGCAGCATATGGGTGGGAACCCTCAATGTCGCATGATAGTTCTGGCATCTGAATGGTCTGTACAAACCATTGTCGTACTTCAATGTGTGGGAATGGTGTACACCAAGGAGACATGCGGGGTCGTGAAGAGGGTAGTGATTGGCTTGGATCACCTACTAGGCCCCACATCACTGAATTGTGGACGGGAAAGTAAGTCTGGTTGTGCAACAAGGAGTAGATCTCTCATGGGTAAAGAATCGCACCTCTGCAGAGTGTAAGAACTGTAACTTGTTACTCCCTATTCGAGGAAGGAACTATGAATGCGGCAGGAAAGGAACTCCATAAAGTTCTGGTCAACTTGTGAAGGCTGATGGGCATAGTTTTTAATAATAAAATCAATCTTTAAAGACATGTTTATAAAAACTGCATAGTGCCAAGTACTGATAGTCCGAGGTGGTAGATAGTGCATCAAACTCGCTACTTTGCATATAATGAACTTGCTGGGTAACACTGTTACTCACTCTTTCTTTTGATCCCCTACTTAGACTTTGAGGAGCTAGAAGACACTCCAATGTATGCAGTAGAAGGACAAGAGGATGTCTACTACGAGCAACCCGATCTGTTCGGAGGAGTGGAAGGGGTGGACTATGAGATACGCTATGGAGTGGAGGGAAACGAGTCCGAGTAGTTGCCTTAGTAATGAGTAAACCAATTGAGCCGAGCAGCATAGACTTTATAAAATAAGTTGCTGAACTCAAATTTCGAGTATGAGTTTGAAACATTAAACTTCCGCTGAAAAATATTTAAGTTTGGTTTGTAAGTTTTAAACACTTGAAGTACGAAACTTCTAGTATTTTAATAATAATGAAGTGTGTATGTTTGTAATATGGACACACAATGTATCTGTTGAACCACTCTGAGGGATGTGATATTTATGGAATGGTGTTCTATGGATGCCATGTCAATGTCAATAGTGTACTACACATGAAGTGGTATTCTGGGTCACCGCAACTGACTTATTTCCAATTTAACAAAATTAGGTCAAACTTGAGCTACAAGTAAGAGCAACAGATTTATCTTGAATTTAATGTCTTTTTGGAGGTAGATGGGTGCATCTTCTTAAAGTAAAAAATGTTGTCATTGTGAGTTTCCAAGTAAGCGCGGTACATTGCTCTTGAATTAAATGTATTTTCTAAGGTAGATGGGTGAATCTTCTTGTAGCAAACAATGTCGTCGATGTGAGTTTCCAACTATCTGGAAAGAACATTATAAATTTCCCGAGTGATGACGAGATTGTTCTTTTCTGTAAAGAAAGTCCGAAGAATTTAGATCCGAATTCCACAAGCCAAGCTTCCATACATATTAAGAGGACCAACATGTTTTACTTACAATTACCATGTTCAATGTTATGAGTTTTCAAATTTCATTTTAACTAACTTTGCCCTATTGATGACTTCATGTCGATTTATCAAAATTAGGTCAAATTAGAACTACAAGTAAATTGTACATTGCTTTGAAAGTTTTGTGAATTTTTTAGGAGGTAACAATTGGGGGGTCATTTAATATATCACAAACCACCACCGAGAGTTTTGACAACAGGTTCAACTTCTTGCTAAGATTTGCATCTTGACAATTTAACGAAATTAGGTCAAACATGAGCTACAAGTAAGCGCGATAGATTGCTCTCTAATTAAATGTCACTTCATGGGTATATGAGTGCATATTCTTGTAGTAAACAACACCGTCGATGTGAGTTTCCAAGTATCAGGAAATAACATTCTAAAATTTCTAATGTTATTTCCTGAGTGATGACGAAATTGTTACTTTCTGAAAAGAAAGTCTAAAGAATATGGATCTGAATACCACAAGCCAAGATTTCAGACATATATAGTGGACCAGCATGTTATACTTATGATTCCCATATTTTATGAGCTTTCAAACTTCGTCCTAGCTTACTTTGTCCACTTGAATGACTTTATTGAAATTAGGTCAAATTTTAAGTGCAAAATTGTGGATTGAATTTAAAGTTTTACCAATTTTTTTGGAGGTAACCATTGGGGGGTCATTTAATATATCACAAACCACCACCGAGAATTTAGACAACAGGTTCTACTTCTTGCTAAGATTTTGCATCTTTACAACTTAACGAAATTGGGTAAAACTTGAGCTACGTGTAAGAGCAGTATATTGATCTTGAATTAAATGTCTTTTCGGAGGTAGGTGGGTGCATCTTATTTTAGTAAACAATGTGGTCGTAGTGAGTTTCCACTTTGGTCCTTGGTAGCAAAAAAATTCTAACTCTTCCGGTTCCAACATTTTTGCCTGCTTCCCAAGAGGGGAGATTATTTAAAATATCGGCAATTCACAGTAGTAGATCTTATATTATATTAATCTTCTGTTATCTCTTACAGTACAATACCACTATATAGTGTACGGATAACTTTGAAAATTTATTGTTGGACCAAGACTTGCAAATCCAAACATTGCTAACCGTTGGATCTTCTTTTACATTCTTAGCATCTAGAAGATTCTATTTATAGTATTTAACACAATGAACGCTAGTATGCACAAACCTCAAAACACACTTCACTGCATAGTTTCAAGGACCTTATGCTAAGTGCATGGACTTGGATGTAATTTTCATTTTTATGAGGTCCTTGATGTAACCTATACTTCCACCAACCATGTTAACTAAAGCACCTTGCTCCTATGGGACCTACCACAGTTAAAAGAAAATGCAACCATCCCAATTATCACACAAAATGGACCAGGTTCTTATAGTTCCATTTTTCAAGCTTCATAGCTAACTTTGCACACTTCACCGACTTCTTACCGATTTAATGAAATTAGGTCAAACTTGAGCTACAAGTAAGCGCGGTACATTGCTCTGAATTAAATGTCTTTTCTAAGGTAGATGGGTGCATCTTATTGTAGTAAACAATGCCATAGGTGTAAGTTTCCAACTATCTGGAAAGAGCATTCTGAATTTCCCGAGCGACCACGAAATTGTTCTTTTCCGTAAAGAAAGTCCAAAGAATATGAATTTGAATGCCACAAGCCAAGCTTCTAGACATATTAAGTGGACCAACATGTTTTACATACGATTCCCATGTTTAATGTTATGAGTTTTCAAATTTCGTCCTAGCTAACTCTGCCCTCTGGAATGACTTTATGCCGACTTATCGAAATTAGGTCAAATTTGAACTACCAATAAAAAAATTCGGTTGCTTTGAGAGTTTTGTTATTTTTTTGGACGTAACCATCGGGGGTCATTTAATATATCACAAACCACCACCGAGAGTTTTGACAACAGATTCAACTTCTTTCTAAAATTTGCATCTTGACAATTTAACGAAATTAGGTCAAACTTGAGTTAAAAGTAAGAGTGATAGATTTCTCTTGAATTAAATGTCACTTTATGGGTAGATGAGTGCATCTTCTTGCAGTAAACAACACCGTCGATGTGAGTTTCTAAAAGAAAATTTTATAATCCCTAGTGTTTTGTGTGTTAGATAACAATATCAAGGATTATTTAATGTGTGTTGAAGTGTTGCAGCTACCTATGAGAAAAAGGGAAAGGATTCTGTTTTTTGGGGGCGGATAATCCGCCCCTCCCTCTTCCCAAGTAGGCGCAATCCCCAGAAGGGGGTGGAATTTTGGCCGGATTTTCCGGCCCAGTCGGATAATCCGCCCCTCTGGGGGGGGGGGCAGATAGTCCGCCCCCTGCTCATCGCCAAGGCACAAGCCACAGAGAGGGGGCAGAGTATTGGCCGGACTTTCCGGCCTGGCCAGATAATCCGCCCCTCAGGGGGGCCAGATTATCCGCCCCCCACCCCAAGATCTTCACCAAGTTCTGCAGGCGCCAGCCCCAGAGAGGGGGCGGAGTTTCCCCTGCAGAATCCGCCCTTGGGGCGGAGTTTTCCTAGGGGGCGGATAATCCGCCCCAAGTAGGGGGCGGATAATCCGCCCCCAAAGTTGTGCAACGGCGAGATCTGGGGAGGGGGTATTTAAGCCAGCCTTCCCCCTCCTGCCAGAACTCTTGATTCATCTCGAAAAAGACTAGATCAGATCTGAAAGCTTCGTCCAAGAGTGCTCCACCTAGATCCACCAAAAGGCCCCATCCCTTGGGGAATCGAAGGAGGAGAACTCGATCTTCATCATCAGCAATCAAGCGCTTCATCTCCTCTCCATTCATTTGGATAACCCCCGATCTAGTATTTCTTGCAAATACCTAGATCCTTGTTTTTGTTTATATTGAGAAACCTTGTTCTTATGGCAGCTTGTTGTCATCTCGGGAGCCCCCAATTCGGTTGTGGGTGTGTGCCCCGATAGTGTTGTAAAAGGCACCGGTTCCCGCCTCAAAGGGATCCAATAGTGGAGAAGGTGGATCAGGCATCTCGTGGCGAGATCCATCGGAGAATAGGGTGAGGCCTATTGTGGCGTGGTGGTCTTAGAACCACCCACCCCTCCAACGCAGATGTACTTCCCTTAACAAGGAAGGAACTACGGTAAAACAAATCCACCGTCTCGCGTGCTCCACTACGGTTTCCTCGCTCCTCTTTTACGTGCTTAGTAGTTAGGGTTACATATAGGGAAATTCTCGTAGTTGCATATCTAGAGAATTTACTTTGTGTCAAGCCTAAAATTGAAAAAGTATTAAAAATTGGTTAGCACCTATTCACCCCCCTCTAGGTGCCCATACGATCCATTTCAATTGGTATCAGAGCCTCGGCTCTTATTTCGGGCTTAACCGCCTAAGAGAAGTATGGGTTCCAAGGTAGATGGGAGTGATGCTGCGGAGGTAGTCACCATGAACGATCTCAAGACGTTGGAAACAACCTTGGTGAGTTAAATGGAGGCAAAGATGGAAGAGATGCGTCAATTGATAATGCGTCTGTCCACATCCCCAGCATCACCTCCATCTAACTCTGAGGATACCACTCCGCAATCCAAGGAAACGGGTAAAACTATTTCCAAAGATAACGAAGTGGTTGGTGATGATACTAGCAAGAGCTCCTCCTCGAAAAAGGATAGCGGTAAGGATGGATACAATGAGGTTTGTCATGTGTATTCCCCTGATCCACCTATCCCTCACCCACATATACATAATAGGGGTGATCCACCCAAACTTTCTCTCAATGGCAATTTTTGATGAAATCTCATGTGTGCAGTTCCTCCATAGAGTTGTGGAAGATCATCGAAAATGGTCTTCATGTTGGAAACCCCAACAATCTCACAAGAAGAGAAGTGGTCGATAGCCAACTCAATGCTACAGCTCTACACATGATACAACTTGGTGTGGCTGACAAAGACATGCCACACATTCAGCATCTTAGCACAGCTAAAGAAGCTTGGGATGCCCTCACCGAGCTCTTCATCAGAAATGAAAGTATGATAAGGAATAGATATGATGCATTGAGCAATGAAGCTGAAGGATTCTATATGCTGGATGGAGAAGACCACGAGGACATGTATAGGAGGCTCAAGGCAATAGCCACAACCTTCAGAAACCACGGTGCAGCTCATGTTGATGATGCTTGGATCAAGCGCAAGTATGTCAGTGCTCTTATGCCATTTGAGCCCACAGATTTGACAAGTCTCCAAGGTAGGCATAACTATCACCTCATGTCATCCAATGAGGTAATGCAAGAAATGGCCGCTTTCAAAGTGGCTGCCAAGAATGCCGAAGATGCTCGTGCTCGAGCTATGGGGATGCAAAAGGGGGTCAACATGGCCTTGAAGACTAGTGTGATTGATCATGATGAATATGCGGTAGAAGGTCTGTACTGTCCCGAGGATATAAAAAGGATCCACGGACAATACTTGGCTCTTTAGCAAGAAACTTTTGGAAAGATCCAGTCAAGGCTAAAGCTGAACTAGATCGCAAGAGTGGAGCCTATGGAAGAAAAGAAAATGGTCCCAAGCTGAGAACATGCTTCAATTGTCTTTGACCGCGCCGTCAGGTGAGGGTCCATATCAAAGTAGGGAGGATAATGGAGGAAGACTCATTTTCATGGACAAATCAAAAGCTCCACGTAAGAAACAGTTTGTAAAGAAGAATGCTCCTTTCAAGAAGCAACCAAAGATTGTTCTAGTGGCTCAAGAAGAATATTCATCGGGGAGTGAAGATGAGGACGAGGACGATAGCTCTCAAGAGGTGGCTGCTATAGCCACCACATCTACATCAACATCTCTCTTCGACTTTCCGAACAAAAACATCATCAACAAAAATGCTACTTGTCTCATGGCAAGAAGCTCCGAGGTAACTTCTTCTAACTCTTCTTTTCCCAAGGCTATGATAGACATGGATGATCCTACTAGTCTTAAGGTTAAAGAAGAGATTATTGCTTTGGATTATTTCTACACTAACTTGCAAGGTGAGCACAAAGTTCGTTTTGAAGCTCTTATGGATCAGCTAGCCCAAAACGAAGCACTCCTCGAAGAAAAGGGCAGAATTGAAAGGGAGGATGCAATGGAAATTGCATCCCTAAAAAATGCTCTTGAAGAAGAAGAAGAAGCTCGGGTCTCTCTTGAAGAGAGGCTTGAGTGTATGGAAGAGTCACATGAAGAAATTGTGACTAAACTTGTTAAGGAACGTGACAATGTTGTCACCAAAGCAAAGAAGTTAAAGAAGGAAAGGATTGACTTTGGGGCTGCTCATGATAGACTCTCCGAGGAATTGGAGAAACTTGACAATGCTCACAAGGCGTTGAAAAATGAGTTCTTTATTCTCAATGAGTCACATGGTCAGCTTCAAAGTCGATTGGCCAAATATGATACTCCTAGCTCGTCAAACTCAACATATAGTAACAAGGAAAATGCTAGTGTGGAAAAAGAAGTGATCAAGGACATCACTACGAAGGACAAAGGTGTGCTTGATGAAGTCCTTGGCAAGCAAATGCCAAATCATGGTAAAGAGGGACTTGGGTATGTCACCAAGTCCAAGAAGAAGAAAACCAAGAAGAACAATACCAAGAATGTGCAATCGAAGATAAGCACCGCTGAGAAGAATGTCACAAAAGACAAGACTAATAATATTGGTTTTGCAGGGTCTCACAATCCTAATTATGAACTCTTTTGTGACGACTATGGCGATGTTTATGCTTATTATGTCGGTCCCTTTGATGAATATATTGCTTGGTCTATTTGGGTCCCAAATACCCTTGTTACTAACATGAAAGGACCCATTGAAAAATGGGTACCTAAAACCAAGAAGTAATTTTCTTGCAAGGCTATGCTTCCGGTGGGTCGAAATGGGTGCTGGATAGTGGCTGCACTAGTCATATGACCGGAAGCAAGGAGATCATCACGGAGATGCATCCAAATCATGATAATATCACAGTCTCCTATGTTGATAAGTCTAAATCTCACGTATTGGGTCTTGGCAAGGTTGTGGTTGCCCACGATATCTCTCTCGTGGACGTCATGCTTGTTGAGACCCTCGGTTACAACCATCTTTCTGTTCGTACCCTTGGCAAGATGGGTTTTGCTATTTTTATCGATGATGATTTGGTGGTACTCTTGTGGAGCAAGTCTCTAAAGGTCGCTTTCGTTGGATACGTCGAAAATGACATGTATGTGGTGGACTTCTCGGGGAAAACCACTTCAGGCCCGATGTGTCTATTCGGAAAGGCCGACGTGGGCTGGCTATGGCATCGCCGTTTAGCCCATGTCAACATGAGAACTTTGCAAAGTATCCAGAAGGGTGGCCACATCCTTGGACTAAAAGACAATGTCTCTTTTGCCAAAGATCGTGTTTGCAGGGCTTGTGTAGAAGGAAAAATGCATGACTCTCCCCATAAGAGTAAGACTATTGTGTCATCAAAGAGGATCTTGGAATTACTTCCTGTGGATTTATTTGGTCCTCCTTCTCATGCAAGTCTTGGTGGGAAGAAATATTGCTTGGTCATTGTCGATGATTACTCAAGATATACATGGGTCTATTTCTTCATGCTAAAAAGTGAGACTCAACAAACAGTCATCGACTTTGCTAATGAAGTTCAACGTCAACACAATGTTCCTATCTTGGCAATTAGAAGTGACAACGGCTCCGAATTCAAGAACTATACTTTAAATGAGTTTCTTAGCGAAGAGGGGATTAGACATCAATATTCCGCTGCGTACACCCCTCAACAAATTGGTGTAGCCGAGAGGAAGAACCGGACTTTGATGGATATGGCAAGATCTATGCTAGCTGAATTCAAGTCTCCTTATAATTTTTGGGCTGAAGCCATATCCACTGCTTGTCACTCATCAAACCGGCTCTACCTTCGAAATATTTTGGACAAGAATCCATATGCAATACTTATCGGTAACAAGCCCAACATCTCATACTTCAGGGTATTCGGGTGTAAGTGTTTCTTTCTTATTAAAGGTGTCCGTTTGTCAAAATTTGAGTCCAAGGCTTTAGAAGGTATTTTTGTTGGTTACGCTGCCGAATCCCACACTTATAGAGTCTACAACAAGATCACTGGGATTGTTGTAGAATCTTGTAGTGTGGAGTTCGATGAAAATAACGGCTCCTTTGTAGGGCAAGTTGATGTTTGTGATGCAGATGTTGAAATACCCCAAGATGCCATAAGAATAATGGGCGTGGGATTTTTCCGCCCCATTGAGGAACCCCTTGTGGCGGATCGGGAAGGACAATGCTCCACACATGTGGAGCCCTCATCTACACAAGATCAACAATCTCCTACTGTTGGAGAAAATCATGCATCAACACTGCAATCTGTTGAAGCTCAACTATCCCCTGGACAAGTTGGTAGTCCCAGGCCGGACTATCCGCCCCCTCCAAGGGGCGGACAATCCGCCCCTGACACTCTAACTCGTTCCAGAGGATCCGAAGGAGAAGTCAACAACTCTGAAGCTCCCAGGCCGGATTCTCTGGCCCCCCAGGGCGGATTATCCGGCCCTGGGTCTCCAACTCCCGTCAGGCATTCTCAGGAAGATGGCTCTAGTACTTCACCTCCCAGGCCGGATAGTCCGGCCCCTCCAAGGGGCGGATTATCCGGGCCTGAAGAAAATGTTCAGCAACAATCTTCTGGCGTTAACAGAGACCAAGATCAAGGGCAGGGCAGTAATCAAGACTTGGATACAAATATTGAATCAACTCCTTCTAGAAACAATAAGGACATTGAGGCTCGTCGCAAGGCTCGTGCTGATCGGAACCTTGAACTAAGAGGTCACACTCTTGATAAGGTTGTTGGTGATCTACGATGAAGGGTATCCACTAGAAGAGAACTTGCAAGCTTCTATGATCATCAAGCTCACATTTCCATGGTTGAACCGAAGAAGGTTTTTGATGCTCTTGAAGACCCCGATTGGGTTGTTGCAATGCATGAAGAATTAAATAACTTCGAACGCAACAAAGTTTGGAAGCTCGTAGAAAAACCAAAGGATTTCCGCAATGTTATCGGCACCAAGTGGATCTTCAAGAACAAACAGGATGAAAATGGCATTGTTGTGAGGAATAAAGCACGACTCGTGGCTCAAGGATTCTATCAAGTGGAAGGAATTGATTTTGGCGAGACTTATGCTCCTATGGCTCGTCTTGAGTCCATCTGTATCCTTCTTGCATATGCAGCCCATCATAATTTTAAATTACAACAAATGGATGTTAAGAGCGCTTTCCTTAATGGTCCTCTACATGAGTTAGTATACGTCAAGCAGCCCCCGGGGTTTGAGGACCCCAAATTCTCGAACCATGTCTACAAACTCGATAAAGCGCTCTATGGCCTTAAACAAGCCCCACGTGCGTGGTATGAGCACCTTGAAGAGCTTTTGCTAGACCGTGGTTTCGAAGTTGGGCAAATCGATCCCACTCTTTTTAGTAAGAAGGTTAATGGGGAGCCTTTTGTATGCCAACTTTATGTAGATGACATTATTTTTGGCTCTACTAACCAAGCTTTTAACGATGAATTTTCAAAGCTTATGACTGACAGGTTTGAGATGTCCATGATGGGTGAGCTGAGGTTCTTTCTTGGATTTGAGATCAAACAACTTAGAGAGGGAACCTTTATTAATCAAGCTAAGTACATCCAAGACATGCTCAAAAGGTTCAAGATGACGGATCTCAATGGCGTTGCTACCCCAATGCAAACAAAGTGTCATCTTGATTCAATCCCAAGGGTAAAGACGTGGATCAAAAGGTATACCGATCCATGATCAGCTCTCTCCTTTACCTCTGCACATCTAGGCCCGATATCGTGTTAACTATAGGAGTGTGTGCAAGGTACCAAGCCGCTCCTAAAGAAAGCCACTTAGTGGTGGTCAAGCGAATCTTCCGATATTTGGTTCATTCCCCAAATTTTGGGTTATGGTATCCCAAGGGTTCAAGTTTCTCTATATGTGGTTACACTGATTCAGATTGGGCTGGTGACAAAGATGATAGGAAATCAACCTCTGGTGCATGTCAATTCTTGGGCAGGTCTCTAGTGTGTTGGTCATCAAAGAAACATAATTGTATTTCACTCTCAACCGCCGAAGCTGAATATGTTGTTGCTGCAAGTGCTTGTACACAATTGTTATGGATGAGGCAAACTTTAAAGGAATATGGTGTCAATTGTGACAAAGTGCCTCTATTATGCCACAATGAAAGTGCTATCAAAATTGCTTACAATCCCGTGCAGCATACAAGAACAAAACATATAGAGATTCGCAACCACTTTATTCGGGATCATGTTGCTCGTGGTGATATTGCTTTATCCTTTGTGAGCACGAAGAACCAACTTGTTGATATTTTCACGCAGCCTCTTGATGAAGCAAGATTTTGTTATTTGAGGAACGAGCTAAATATCATAGATTCAAGGAGCTTGGCTTGACTACCCTTGCACACTCACTTGCTCTTATTCATGTATTTGGTTTAGATGCGGGCATAGACATAGGGGGAGTGTGGTCCTAATTGATTGGGCCAACCCTCCCCCCATAATGCCGAAAGCAAGTAAAATCATTTCCCTTAATATCATTTTGTGATATGTGGGTCATCGATGAGCATTGGTTTTGAACTCAAGATACATCTTCGCGGTGTCATGCCATGCGCTCCAACATGGTGGCTTCGGCCACCGACCTCTTCCTCGAGAAGAGTTGGTTTTTCATGGGTCTCGTTGGATTTTCTTGCATATCTCATGTTGTTATGGGAAACACACTCAAATTTGGCTTTTGATTGATTTGATTCTTGCAAATTTGGGTGTGTAGTACCATCTCAGTTTGATGCTCTCAACCCAAGCCTTTCTCTCCCTCCTTGAACCATCTATTCTTGCACACAAGTCCTCTAAAACACCATCGAGAGGTTTGCTAGGTTGCTCTGGCCTGATTCTGTATTTTACAGAATTTCTGGGGGGCGGATTATCCTCCTTAAGTGGTGGGCGGATTTTCCGCCCCGGGCGAAATAAGCCCCTTATAGGCTGGGTCGGGGAGGGCAGGCTCAAACAGAGCAGCCAGTCCTCCCCCAACCCTACCTCTGCTCCCCAGCCGCTGCCGGAGCATCCGCCTCTCCCGGAGTCGATTCAACCACAGGATTCTCCGGGCTCTCCCCGGATCTTCTTCACCTTGCCTCCGGGTATCTTCTCCTCCGCGATTTTCCTCCAATGAGTGAGGGTAACTCCCTCATCTCTCTCCTTTTGTATGGGATGTATTTTATTTGGTGGAAATCTCGTTGTAGAAGGTTCTTGGTGTTGTTCCTTACATGCTAGAATCAGTAGACTTGCAACCCTAGTACCTGATCTGTTTTGCCATGTTAGATCTGAGCCAATCCAGAAATTTTCTGCGGGGGCCGGATTATCCGCCCCTGCCAGGGCCGGATAATCCGGCCTGGAGAGTAAAATCTGGTTTGTTTTGTTTCTGCTTCTGCAAATACACATCATTGGTTATGGGGTTGCATTGCTACTCTCTCTCCGTGTTTTTCTCCTGGACTTGTGTGTATGCTTATCTCCATGTTATCCCTCTAATGCTTTTCACAGGTGGTTCCAAGCCGACCAAGACCTTCGTCCGTCGTTCCCGTGCCCGTTATCTCAAGCCCACTGCAGATGGGAAGTTCATTGACGAGACCGAGGTTAGGAGAGCAGCAAGAGAGGCTGAACGGATGGCAGAGGCAAGTAAGAAAACTAAGAGGACCGCATCTCGCAAGGGAAAAAAGTCTCGGCCCAATTACAAGGCTATGGACAGTCTTCAGTATGCCACCATTCGCCAGACTGATTATTATGATGAGGCTGACAGTGATGGTCCCCCCGAGGACTCTATGTTTTGGAATGCCCACTTTCGGGCTATTCATGATGATGTTTATGCTACTCTCAAGCTTCGCCCCATGCGTCCCATCAATTTGACTGAGGCTCAATCCAAGACAAGGCTCATTGAGGCACTAGATGTGACCAACAATATGGGGCTGCACCACCTCATGACTATCCAATGCAACTATGATTCCTCTGTGGTGCGGCAGTTCTTCTCAACTTTGGTGATTTGCGGTGATGAGTGCCGCACTATGAAGTGGATGACAGGGACCACCATGATTCAGTCGGACTTCCGCACCTTTGGGCAGGTTCTTGGTTATGCATTCCATGGCCGTGACACTCCTTCGGGCCACCGTATCATTTCTCCTCTGAATCCATCCAAGGATACTGCACTTTCTCCTTGCCTTTCCTCTGATGGGGTTGCTGATACTTTTGCTGGTCTATCTCCCTTGTATGCAGCCCTTGTTGGCATATTTAGGGACTGCATCGCTCCTAGTGGTGGCAACAATGACAGGATCCATGGCCACCTGGTTCCACTTCTTGCCTTTGCTCACGAGTGTGCCACTAACTCTGGATCAGCCACAGGTTACAAACTGGATGTCATGGACTATATTTATCATGAGATGATGGATGCTATGATCAACAGGCTCTCTATTCCCTATGCTCCATTCATAATGATGCTCGTCAAGCATATGTTGCCACATGAGGATTTTGGTACTGCTCTGGATGGAATTCACAAGCCCAAGAAAATCTACAACAAGGCTCAGAAGACCCATCACCCTTCCACTGCCCCAGAGTCCTTCATGCGTGATGCTCGGGCTAGTGGTCGTCGTTCCACGGTGTCCCCAATGGCACGCGAGGTTAAGCAGTTTACTTGGTTCCAGCGGAACATTCTTTGCATGGGCATTGACACTCACAAGGGCCAATATGAGGCGTACCGCAGGGATCATGAGAGGGATCACACGCAGCAGCTTATTCTCCACCATGTCTCAGGTGCCACTAGCCATCCACCTCCTCCCACTGCTCCGGATCCGTATGCTCAGTGGAACACCTCAGGGATCAACTATGGCGAGCTCGAGAGTTGCCTCTTTCCTCCTCCACCGAGGGCACCCACTCCTCCAGCGGATGATGATGATGATGAGTATGATGGAGAGGAAGGGGACGGGAATTACTACGACGAGGATGAGGAGGAGTGATCTCCAGGGGCGTTAGCATCGCTCTTCTTCCTTTTTGGCGTTTCGATGCCAAAGGGGGAGAAGTAGTTCTATTAGGTCTCGTGGATTTGCAAGGGTCGGGCACAAGCTTTTTGATTTTTAGTCGTTTTTATTTGCTTTCTTGTGCCTTTTCTAGCGTGAACTCATTTGCTATTTGTGTTTGTTTATGTAAGACTATGTCGTACTCCACTATGTTTGGTACTATGTTTGGTACTATGTTTGGTATTCATGGAATTCTGGATTTATCTATTATGGACCTCATGGAATTATGAAATTATGGAGCATATTTGATGGCATATGGATTCATGGGATTATCTATGTATGCTTTGGCTATATTCTCATCCCGGTGGTATGACCTTGTTTCCCAAACCACCTTGTTTCAATTATCTTGGTTATGGAAGTAGTGTTCTCTCTAGTGTGTGTATTTGTATTTAAATGCAAATCTTAAATATGCACACATCTAGGGGGAGCGTCTTTCATTATTTAAGATGGCATTTGCCGGTTTTATTGCAAATCCTAATATTGTCATCTAACACCAAAAAAGGGGAGATTGAAAGAACATTTTATAATCCCTAGTGTTTTGTGTGTTAGATAACAATATCAAGGATTATTTAATGTTTGTTGAAGTGTTGCAGCTACCTATGAGAAAAAGGGAAAGGATTCTGTTTTTGGGGGGCGGATAATCCGCCCCCACCAGGGGCGGATAATCCGCCCCTCCCTCTTCCCAAGTAGGCGCAAGCCCCAGAAGGGGGCGGAATTTTGGCCGGATTTTCCTGCCCCGCCGGATAATCCGCCCCTCAGGGGGGCCGGATAGTCCGCCCCCCTGCTCATCGCCAAGGCGCAAGCCCCAGAGAGGGGGCGGAGTATTGGCCGGACTTTCCGGCCTAGCCGGATAATCCGCCACTCAGGGGGGCCAGATTATCCGCCCTCCCCAAGATCTTCACCAAGTTCTGCAGGCGCCAGCCCCAGAGAGGGGGCGGAGTTTCCCCCGGAAAATCCGCCCTTGGGGCGGAGTTTTCCTAGGGGGCGGATAATCCGCCCCAAGTGGGTGGCGGATAATCCGCCCCCAAAGTTGTGCAATAGCCAGATCTGGGGAGGGGGTATTTAAGCCAGCCTTCCCCCTCCTGCCAGAACTCTTGATTCATCTCGAAAAAGACCAGATTAGACCTGAAAGCTTCGTCCAAGAGTACTCCACCTAGATCCACCCAAAGGCCCCATCCCTTGGGGAATAGAAGGAGGAGAACTCGATCTTCATCATCAGCAATCAAGCGCTTCATCTCCTCTCCATTCATTTGGAGAACCCCCGATCTAGTATTTCTTGCAAATACCTAGATCCTTGTTTTTGTTTATATTGATAAACCTTGTTCTTGTGGCAGCTTGTTGTCATCTCGGGAGCCCCCAATTCGGTTGTGGGTGTGTGCCCCGATAGTGTTGTAAAAGGCACCGGTTCCCGCCTCGAAGGGATCCAATAATGGAGAAGGTGGATCAGGCCTCTCGTGGCGAGATCCATCGGAGAATAGGGTGAGGCCTATTGTGGCATGGTGGTCTTAGAACCGCCCACCCCTCCAACGCAGATGTACTTACCTTAACAAGGAAGGAACTGCGATAAAACAAATCCCTATGTCTCCACGTGCTCCACTACGGTTTCCTCGCTCCTCTTTTACGTGCTTAGTAGTTAGGGTTACATATAGGGAAATTCTTGTCGTTGCATATCTAGAGAATTTACTTTGTGTCAAGCCTTAAATTGAAAAAGTATTAAAAATTGGTTAGCACCTATTCACCCCCCCTCTAGGTGCCCATACGATCCATTTCAGTTTCCAACTATTAGGAAATAACATTCTAAATTTTCTGAGTGATGACGAGATTGTTCCTTTCTGAAAAGAAAGTCTAAAGAATATGGATCTGAATGCCACAAGCCAAGATTTCAGACATATGTAGTCGACCGACATGTTGTACTTACGATTCCCATATTTTATGAGTTTCCAAATTTTGTCCTAGCTAACTTTGTCAACTTGAATGACTTTATGTTGATTTATTGAAATTAGGTCAAATTTCAAATGCATGTAAATTTTAGATTGTGTTTTAGGTTTTACGATTTTTTTTGGAGGTAACCATTGAGGGATCATTTAATATATCACAAACCACCACCGCGAATTTAGACAACATGTTCTACTTCTTGCTAAGATTTTGCATCGTTACAACTTAACGAAATTGTGTAAAACTTGAGCTACAAGTAAGAGTAGTAGATATACCTTGAATTAAATGTCTTTTTGGAGGAAGATGGGTGCATCTTCTTTTAGTAAACAATGCCGTCGGCGTGAGTTTCCAACTATCAATAAAGAACATTCTCAATTTTCCGAGTGACGAGATTGTTCCTTTCCGTAAAGAAAGTCTTGAGAATATGGAACTGAATGCCACAAGTAGAGCTTTCAAATATATATAGTCGATCCACATGTTGTGTACTACTTATATGACTCCCATGTTTCCCGAGTTTTCAAACTTCGACCTAGCTAAGTCTGCCCACTTGATTGGATTTATGTCGATTTATCAAAATTAGGTCAAATTTGAACTACGAGTAAATTGTAGGTTGCGTTCAAAGTTTTGTGAATTTTTTTGGAGGTAACCATCGGGGGTCATTTAATATATCACAAACCACCATCGAGAGTTTTTACTATTCATCTTGAAGATTTAACAAAATTAGGTCATACTTGAGCCACCAGTAAGCGTGATAGATTACTCTTGAATTAATTGTCTTTTCATAGGTAGATGGGTGCATCTTCTTATAGTATACAATGCCATCAGTGTGAGTTTCCAACTATCAGGAATGAACATTCTCAATTTTCCAAGTGATGACAACATTGTTCTTTTCCGTAAAGGAAGTCCAAAGAATATGGATCAAAATTCCACAAGCCAAGCTTTCAAACATATATAGTGGACCTCCATGTTTTGTACTACTTATGATTCACATGTTTCATGAGTTTTCAAACTTTGGCCTTGCTAGCTCTGCCCACTTAAATGGCTTTATGTTGATTTATCAAAATTAGGTCCAATTTGAACTACAAGTAAATTGAAGGTTGCGTTGAAAGATTTGCAATTTTTTTGGAGGTAACCATCACACGGGGTGGGGGAGGGGGTCATTTAATATATCAAAAAATACCATCAAGAGTTTGACAACAGGTTCAACTTCTTGCTAAGATTATTCATCTTGACAATTTGTCAAAATTAGGTCAAACTTGAGCAACAAGTAAGCGTGATTGATTGATCTTGAATTAATTGAATTTTGGAATGTAGATGGGTGTATCTTATTTTAGTAAAAAATGCGATCGGGAGTTTCCAACTATGAGAAAATAACATTCTCAATTTTTCGAGTGATGGTGAGATTGTTCCTTTTCGTAAAGGAAGTAGCAAGAATATGATTCTAAATGCCACAAGCAGAGCTTTCAAATATATATAGTGGACCGACATGTTGTACTGATGATTCCCATATTTTATGAGTTTTCAAACTTCCTAGCTAAGTCTAACCACTTGAATGACTTTATGTCGATTTATCGAAATTATGTCAAATTTGAACTACAAGTAAATTGTAGGTTTCTCTGAAAGTTCTATGAAAAATCTTTTGAGGTACCCATTAGGGTTCAATTAGTGGTATGTCGGTAACCACCGAGAGTTTGGACAACAGGTTTAACTTGTTGCTAAGATTTTGCATCTTGATGTCTTATGAGTAATCCTCTCCTTATTATTCACAAAATAAAAGAAAAGCAAAACCTTCACCACCGTATTAGACTCAGCTACCTTTCTTCACAAGCTGCACACGACACCGTCCAGCCGCATTCGATGCATGTTGCATTTAAGCCTTCCTTTTAATATTATTATTACTTGGGAGGTGAGCCAATCACGATTCAGCACTAAATTTTGGTGATATTGGCGTGATCTTCTAGTTCAAATTTTTAGAGGAAAATTTGCGGGATCCTCCTAGATACTTGCTTACTGATAGGGCCTCTCCCTCGTTTTCTCACCGATCCCACTATCCCCTCATCATCCTCTATCCCGTCCCTCCTTAGCCGACTTCCAACTCGCCGGAGTCTGCTCAGCGACACCGTCATCCACAGTACCATCATTGCTTCATCGTATCTGCTTCCCCCGCTACATGGTAGAGTGTCTACTTCCCCACCACTGCAATCGAGAGATGCATAAGCCACTCGAACCCCTCACCAGGGCGACTGTCAAAACTCCCTACTACCGAGACGAAGTTTGCTGGACACGTCTTATGCCTGTTTTCCTTGGATTTTACTTCCGAATGTAGTTCATCTCTTCTTCATTGCAGTGTCTTCTCGTTACCAATTATATTTATAATAATGCATGCGAGTTGCTGTACTGCGGGATCGGTTCTAAGAGAAAAGAAGGCAACTACCAGTCTTCAATCCAAATTGGTTATCTCGCACTACTACAATAACTTACCAACCCAATGGTAACCCCCAAGAATCCTCCCTATACAAAGGTTTGCCTCCACTTTGCATATGTGTGCCCGCTGTCGTTATGCATTTTATTTTTGAGAATAGTTCATTGTTTGCTTGCCCTGCCTTCTCATACTAGTATTATTTTTTCAAGGCATGGAAGATGATGTACTGCCGAATCAGTACGCAGGTAATCGATTGTAACATCCCAGGATTAGCACCTAGAAATAAAGAGGAGACAGGGTTGTGCGTTGCATTCATGAATAAGAAAATCCGGAGAATTTTCATGCAAAACTAAAAGAGCTATAGAGGAATCGAGGTCTCTCTTGTTCTGATGGAAACACCAGGACAGGTGCAATGGATTTCGACATGACCTCTATTGAATAATCTTATTTACATCACACATTAGTATATTATCTTTACAATTATGAACCAAAGGGATAATGAGCTAATGAAATAGAGAGGTATCATTTTATTACAATAGTAGAATCATTACACTATTTTTATTGAGTTCCAAGAATAATGGAACACTTTGTTATAGAATACAATGTTTCATTGTTATTACAATAAAAGAATAAAAGTAAATTATTATAAAACAAATAAATATAAAAATGAATTACATAAATAAATAACTAAAAGGATTCTTATTACAAGCAAATATAAATATTACATTGTTTTTGCAAATGCATTATAAGAAAAAAGAAAACTAGTATATCTTATTGAATAAAATAAACAATACAATATTCTTTGCAAAAGAGGAATGAATAAATAAAAAGTAATTCCTTTATTTACAATGCTTTATATTTCACAAAAGAAAAAGTGGATTACAAAAGAATAAAAAAACTTAAAACTAAATTCATCTTCATTTTCTTCATCTTCTAAATCCTCTCTTTATATTCCTGATCCTATTCCCTCCAAGCATAAGCAACAAACAACAGAAATGCAAAACAGGGGGTTATGGGGTTATGGTACTCTCAGGTTTAGCAATGTAATGCATTGCTTTGCCTCATCATTGAGTAGTATTAAATAAGAGGGCCCAATGTGAAATATGTTCTTATCTAGATTTTTGCCGCAGGCTTATGCATCATAGGCAGGGGCAAGTTCACCAAATTAGTAAAAATATAATAGTCAAATAAGTAATACCAACAAAATATCTATCTTCACTTGATCTGATCCATGAGTCACAGCAAGCAAGCAAGTTGCTCACACAACCATGCATATGGGTGTGCTGTCAACACAGCAGCAGCCCAGGAAGGAGACAAGAAAGCCAACTTATGTACACAAAGGGGTGAACCAGCCGTAGCAACAAGCTACCATTTCACCTCCACACTTCAGAGCACATTCCCCATCTCATCATCTTATCATCAAACTAATAATACTTAGATCATCCTAGCAAATCCACCACCTAATCAGTATCTGGTTGCTTACTTAAGCCATCCAAGAAAATATCAAGTGAGCACAAGGAGGAGTAGATCAAGATCAGCAGCATCACAAGGAGAAGTAGATCAAGATCAGCAGCATCACAAGGAGGAGTAGATCAAGATCAGTAGCATCACAAGTAGTAGTAGACCATGATCCCCAATAGGCCACCAACAACTGGTACAAGTCCAAAATATAAATTAGATTATGCATCACTTGTTCTTATTAGCTTGCATCATCAGACTGAAAAGAAATAATGGCTATGTCACAAATCATCCAAACCATTTACCCTTCAACTAGAGGTTGTCTAGGAGGATTAGATGGAGAGATATTCTCAGGTTTGAATGAAAGTGCCATGCACGGTTCATCACAGAATATTAACACCCAACAAGTCATATCTGTTTTTACCCCAAAGGATTTAGCCTCAGTCTATGCATCACTGGCCAAATTAAGCAATTCAGCAAGTAACATTTAAGATGTGTATCATTGTGCACACTCTCAAGGGAGGCACCATAAGATCAAACATCGGGTTAGCAGCCACAAGTTTAAACTAGGATTATAGTAGAATCCAGTATAAGTTCAACATCAGAGAGCTTGATTTTAATCACTCAACTCAAAGAAGCATCCATAAGCTGGTATATCAACCATTCATATAATCCAAATGATTTCAAATCATTTTCCTAGTTCAGTAAGCTAGGAATCATTTTTGGATATGTGATTAATATCATTACTGAACCATAGGTTCAGTTCAGCATGCATCTTTCATATATAAACTCAACATTGAGCCAATTACATCATTTATAATCTACCACCAGAAAATTGGATCAAATCATCTCCCTAACATTTTAGGGATCATTTTCACAAATTGCCTATGGATTTACATCCATAAGGAGAGTAAGATCTGTTGGATAGAATATATCCTTAGAGACACACTTAGATGAATTGTTTATCAACATGGATAACTTAAGAAGGGCCTAACAACATTTTTCCATCTGTGGACAAGGTCTCAGATCATACACCATTGACCTAAGCTACTGTTCACTAGTTTAGAACTAGGTGACAACAGATTCTTTAATGAACTACTACAGGGCACATTCCATAAAATGGTAGAACCTCTATAGCTGTTTCATTCCTTTTAAACCATTTCTCAAATCAGAAGTACAAGTATAAGAAACTACACCAAGTTATTCCAATCATCTTCCTAAGTCACACCAGCTAGGAATCATTCAACTAATCACATCTGCAAGCCATTCCACAATAAACCAGGCCACTAGACTGAACCATAGCCAGTAAACAAATGTTCATAAGCTAGTAATCTTACTAAAGCACATTGATCATATACAAGATCAAAGACCATGTATCAAGAACAATACCAAGACTCACTAATCTTAACTTAATCGAACCACAGGTCACAAGTAATCTGGTCAAGCAAATGAACCCTGGTTATAGAGATGTAACCTTGACAGGGAGTAATCACAGCAAGCATGCTTGACATAGCAAGGTAGATGGGGCATAGAGAGAAATGTTGTATGGGAAGCACACTTACCCGAGGTCCTTGCAAAAAGTTAGAAGAGGAAGCAGAGGAGTGGATGGCGGCGATGAGGAGGCGGCAGGACGGGGAGCACCCCCGGAGGAGCGCTGCCACCCGCACCTACAGCTCATAAGGAGCAGCCTGTGGAGAAGGGGTGAAGGTCGCGAGCAACCCATCACGGCGTCGATGAAGCACCAAGGCGGCTGAACCCTAACCCTATCCTCGGGCGAGGGTCAGCATGGCCAGGAGAAGACCCCAGAGGGGAATCGACTTGGACAGAATTGTGCGGCAGCGTCGACTCGATAGTCTCGCACCGCGGCATGACCACGGCGGCGGAGTCTGCCGGAATCGAACAGAGCTAGGGGCGGCCATGGCAGCACTAGCGCGAGGACGAGAGAGATAAGATCGAGCGTAGGGAAGAGGGGGTACTTGGCCGATGGGTCGGTCCAGTGGCAACTGGATGGGGTTTGACCCCAAGGCCAGTTGGGCCAAGTTGGGTCCAGATGGGCCCATTGGTGAGCCTGGCCCAATTCTAAAGGAAAAATAAGAAAATAAGATATTCATCAAATCATTAAATGACCGAACTACCCTTGAACATAATTTATACCCTATGAAAATATAGAAAAATCCCAAAAAATACATATGATATGTCAAAATGATCACAAAAATAATATATACATAGAAAAATTATAACTTACTTGTTAATATAAATAAAATGTAGATAAATATTAACACCATTACATTCTAAAAGAAATTTCATAAAATAAGGAAAAATCCTTAAGAATGAATAAAAATCATTCTTATGTATAAAAATAACTCTACTATTTAAAAAAAATACTAACTTAGAGTTTTACAAATAAAACATAAAGCAAATATTTAAAGACACTTAATTATTTGATGAATTTTATAAAAATAAAGATAATACTTAAAAATAAATAAAATTCATTTTTCAGGTCTTGAATAAATATATTACACTAGAAAATATTAAATATATTATTAGAAAAGTCTTTAATATTTGAAATAATAAATCCTTACCTAATACCTATTTTGTGAATTCTTTAAAAATAATTGTTAAGTAAGAAATAATCACAATTCTTATAAAACCTTGAGCAATTAGTGTCTTTATACTAAATTCCAAACCTATAACTTAAATTCATAATCAAATTTAAGTATAGCTTTTAACTTTAAGATATTCTTTTAAAAATCTTATTAAGAATCCTTTTAAATAAACATTGGGCATCACCCATTTATATAATATGGTGAATAATCATTATATCTTAACCATTATTAACATAACTTTAAATTCTAACAAATTACTAAGATCATCTAATTATGCTCCCATTAAATAAATACAAATTATTTTTTTAATAAGCAAAACAAATTTAATCTAAATCATTCACTTAAATATAAAGTGAATAATTCCACACCTTAGTTATACCTATCATAAATCTAAAACTTGGGGATAATTAAAATATATTACATATTAAGTTTACTTAACCTTTTAAAGTTAACTTTAGTATCAAAGCTTATAAACATCAGGTCTAATAAATCACTTATGTTTTTATAGTTACCTTTGGTCTATTTAACTTAAGACATAAAACATCTCAAGTCCAGACTAATAAATCAAACACCAAAAGACATTGATCATGTTCTATTAACAATGATGATTGTTTAAAGCTTAGAAATGAAATCTTTTCTTCAAATGTTATTCTTTTTGCCACTTCAAGCAACAACTCTAGGATAGTTCTTTCAAACCTTAATAATAATCTAATACATAGACTTCCATCCTAATCACCAAATAGCAACTAATCTAAATCTTAAATTACTATTGCACTCTACTTTTATATCTTGAATATCAAAACTTAAAATCCCTATAGATGCACTTCATGTGAAGTGAAAATTTGAAGATAAACTAACTCTTAAAGGAATCACCTAAGTTCACTTCACTTACAGTATTAGGGATTCACTCTGGGAATTTTACAAAATGCATATCATTACTTATGCATAATAGCATCTTGCTTCTTTAAACATTAGTCCTTACCGGACCAATGATGCTGATTTCAGATATTGGATCTTATATTTTCTCGAAGACCGTGAGTGAATAATCTTGCAATCACAAAAGGCAAGTTCACACTTTCTCATGTCCTTTAATTATTTTCTATAAAGTATTTTGCAAATCCGGTGTTGTCATCACCTTCATTTGAAAAAGGTCCGAAAACACTATTTTCATAATAATGTCATTATAGGTTATTTACCATGAGGTAATAACCTACTATGAAAGTTCTGGTGATAAAGGAACATATATCTAGGACTAACAACCAATGTCGCCAGTGATTCTTGCGTCGTATATCACGCGTTAACCATGAGATTTGGAATGGGACAGAGAAGCTAGCTGTATCTTCTTCCTCTCGCATGTAGTCGGATGTGCAGGTCATGGCTGTTATCACTCGTAGCGTGCATATTAATTGGTAATTTGTAGAGGATATGCAGCATATGGCTGGGAACCCTCAACGTCCCATGATAGTTCTGGCATCTAACGTTCTGTACAAACCATTGTCGTAATTCAATATGTGGGCATGGTGTACACCAAGGAGGCATGCGGGGTCACGGAGGGGGCAGTGATTGGCTTGGATCTTAGACTGGGCCCCATACCAAGGAAGTATGGACAAGGTCATGACTTGGTTGTGCAACAAGGCTAAGGTCTCTCGTGGGTAAAGTAACGCACCTCTACAGAATGTAAGAACTATAACTTGTTACTCCTTGTTCCAGGAAGGAGCTGCGAACGCGGCGGGAAAGGAACTCCATGAAAGTTCTAGTAAACCCGTGAAGGCTGACGAACATAGCTTTTCATAATAAAAGAAACCTTTGAAGAAATGTTTACGAAAACCTGCATTGCCTATGACCTATGGCATGTGGCTGTAGATATAGTGCATCAAACACTCCTTTTCTAGTGAACTTGTTGAGTAAGCTCGTACTCAAAGTATCTTATTAACCCTTGCTAGATTCTGAAGCCATTAAGGCGACGTCTACATCAAGTTATGCTCCAGGAATCATCACCAGAAACTAAAGTTTTCCAATGAAGTCAAGAAAGTCAACATATACATCAACTCAAGTGAAGACAAAGTTACTGATTAGATAGGAACATAATCTCTAGCCATAGAACCTATTTCTATAGCGTATTGCAATAGCAGCAATGCCAGACCATTAGTTAAAATACTACTCTTAATAGTATGATAGTTTTTGAGTTGTTTATTTCTGATTCTTCTTTGTAAGAAGATTCTTTCTCTCTATTTAACCTAGAGTGTTCTCTGGATCTTGTGTAAAGAGTTGAGTTGTAACCTATAGTCATGTCTTGGACCTGCTGTGTTTCTGTTGTACCACTCTAAGGGATGTAATACTAGTGAACGGGGTTTCATTGGTGTTATATCAATGACTATAGTGTACTACATCATGCAGTAGTTTGCTGGGTCACCGCATCGATGCCAATGAAACTTGAGGAGTTTTGGACATTCAGGTGTAGACTCATTAGGCACAGCACAACTGGTATAGAAATAAGGCTATTTGTTTCATATTGCTTGTGTTATTTGCTGATTGATTCGCTGCATTGTAATTTGCAGAAGCAAGTGCATGATCATGTCCCTGCCAAGGAGGTCCGTAGCATAGATATTCAGCAACATGCTAGTGATGCAGCCATTCTAGGAACCAAATAGAAGTATCGTGCATGGCGAAGCTAAGATTAGGCTTCTCCAACAGGATTTGGACACAACCACTCGGAGGATCAGAGAATTGAACGGGGATGGATTTCTATGATTGAAGATGGCCTTGATGCTGCCGATGATCTTTAGAAGTTAGTAGCTAAAAACCGTGTTCCCAATTTGGCTAATGCACATGTTAATGAGATCAATGGGACAGGTCTTGGAACAAGTGAAAGAATGAGCAGAGATTATCCGAGCATCTTTGCAGGCAGATGATTTTCGAAGGGTGATGCAAGATCCACCATGCGAATAAATTGTTATTTAAAAGAATGAGGATGGCATTCCTTGTCATTTCAGCCTGATATTTTATTTTCTTATATGCTGGCAGTACTTTACAGTAACTATGTATTTGGCACGCTATTATGAAACTATATTGTACCTAGTACTTGCTGCATCTAGAGAATGTATCTCGGTAGCCATTCGAAATATGGAAAAGCATAATTTTCCCACCCAAAAGTTGAAACCTTATTTTGCATTTTCGTTTAGATATGTAGACCCATGTTTTGCAGCAAATTAAAACATTACCATGAAAGGTAGTCAATCTCAAAAAAATAAAAATAAAAGAAAGGAAAGGTAGTCTTAGAATGACCATGTCCTTGTGCCCATTATCGTGCATAAATACGTGCAACTACTTGTGTGTCTCTAAGTCAAATGTTTAGACTATACTAGTAGAGTACACAACAACAATAATAATTTTAACTCTATGCCAGGAACAACCGCCGAAATGGCTCCCGTGTCCAATATTCAAGCGGTACGAAATTTCCATCTTGTCCTTCGGTCCACAAACAAGGCGCCAAAGGCCATTCCTCAAAATGGTTTGTCCTGCACAATTCAAAATTTCAAACCCACGCCATCAGGCAGAATTCCTCGAGATCACCTCGCACCACCGTGCATGTGCCCCTTCCGTCCCATCTCCCCCTTCATAGCCTCTTGATATGCACTATGTAGCGACTGAAGACGTTTTACCAGCTCCCTTGTCTAGCAAGACGGAGTTGCTTCCCCTACACCGCTCCGCACCAGATCAGCTCCTCCGTACTCGAGGTCCACAAAGAGGGAGCTGGATCAGCAACACCATCACTAGCGACACCGTCGCAGCTTTGTTGGATCCACTTCCCTCGACTCCATGACACCGGATCTGGTGCCCTGACCTTGTCTACGGCGCTGGAGAGATGGTGAGCAAAACCCGATCATCCACGAATGACGAGGTCGTAGCTCTCCATAAGTCCAGCAAAGTCACGACCACAAGAAGGAAATCATGTAATTGTGGTCACAAAGGTTGCCGATCTTTATGTGTTTGATGTCTGAAAGTAGTTCATCGCTTGTTTCATAGCCGTATCGCACTGTTACATTCATATTTTTGTCATTGTACCTTCAGAGCTTTCAACTTCTTGCTAGCACTGTACTAATTTCCTCCTCTACACACACTTCACTCTTAAATCTCATAAGATATTTGTTTGCTCATGCATGGAAGCTTCTTTGGGGCCGACTGATAAGGGATCATGGAAGATTAGGGAAGACAGATTATTGAAGAATTCTAAACATGCAAGGTTGCTCGAAGTATAGAGACTTAGATCTTTCATAGCTACCACCACCACCAATCATGAAGGCCACCTCGAGATGAACGAAACCCCGATGGAGACCTGACTCAGGAAGATAGACCAGTCGAGAACACCCCCTAGTCTGCCCGCTTGTTCACCCCCCAAGGTGTTTTATATGTCTTGTCATTGAGATATTTGTTCCATCTTCCATGTTTTGTACCTCAATCCAACCAAATGTTGTGCAATGACATCTGCTTAGTTCATGCATCATATATGTTCAGCTTGTCTTTCCTTACTGTTCTTCTATCTGCGTCTTATTATACATAGGAATTTCATAGAATAATGTATCATTTATGTGTGTCAGGAATCAGCTGGTTCACCTAATACCGTTTTAGATACTAGCAGGGAGAAAAGCTATGTCTGGCAAGTGTCTGATTCCGCATTGGTTTCTATTGATGAACAAATACCTCGTGGGAGACATCACTCAGGAAGTTGGACCAGTTGAGGACCTCCTCCCTAGTCCGCCCGTTTGTCCACCCCCCGAGGTGCTTGCTTTGTTTTTTCATTGTGATATTTGTTGCATCTTCCAAGTTTTCTATCTCAATCCAACCAAATATTTTGCAATGCCCTCTACCTAGTTCATGCATCATATATGTTCACCATGTTTTGCTTTACTATTCTTTTTTTCCATATGTGTCTCATTACATATAGAACTATAATTAATTGAAGTATCGTTTATGTGTGTTAGGAATTAGGTGGATCAGGTAAAAGACACGTTTAGGTACCAAACCTAAAGCATCGACAAACGCTCCTGCTAATGCTATAGGTGGAACAGAAACACATCCCGAGAAATACAATAAACAAAATTTAGGAAATTTGCATAAGTCTAAAAGCCTCATCTTGGCGGCACACCATAGGTTCGAACAGAAGTAGATGCAACAAATACCATCCCACACATTCCACAATCAGAAATTGCCAATCCAAATAGTCAGGAACAATTGACAGCCCAACCAGTTTTGGCCTCTATTGGCCTAACACTACTGGCACAACACCACAAGCTAGTGATGATCACCAACATGTTGATCAGCTGGGCGCCAAACAAGGTATGTATTCCAACGCTTATTCTTGCATGCTCGGTTATATATATACCGTGATAGCCTAATATAACAGTTGCATTGGTAGCTACACGAAGAATTAAGAAAAGGGCGCATGGATCAATAGGATTAATAGGAAACACATACCAACAAGTTGCAACTTCTTTTCTGAAACCTCATTCGAAAAGAACTCTAAGGTTAAGCGTGCTTGGCCTAGAGCAATTCTAGGATGGGTGACCGACCGGAAAGTGGGTAACCGGGTCCGCATGAGTGAGGACAAAGTGCGCAGAAAAGACTAGTGTTGGTCAGTGGGGTTAGTCTAGAGATACTATTAAGCTGCCAGAACTGACAGCCATTGGTCCGGAGTGACCGGGGGTGTTACACTCTGTCACATGCCTTCAAGCTTGTCGTTGGTTCTATTATAAGTCACATAACACATCGACTATTCCATTCTTGCCAATAGACAAAATTCAACTTCTAATGAGGATGTAGAGTATGTTCTCATGGAGATGTTCTCATGTTCTTTGTGCTAGTAGCGCCATCGGCTAAAGAATAAATACTTGGATGGTAAGGAAAGTAGGGATTTTCAAAGAACGTCTCCTATGGAACATTCTATGATTGACCAAAAGTGGATAGATCTTATCGACCACTTGTTTGATCCGAGGATTACGGTATGGTTTGTGAAGACTGAGACCAGATCACATTCAAAATTCCTATTTGCACATATGTATCACTAGTCTTCTTTTGCAGATGAATGCTAAGGAAAACAAAAGGAACCTTGCCACACAACACTTAACAAACCAACTGGATCTCATGCATTGGTTGGGCACCTGAGCACAATAGTAAGGACGACTAGTTTTTAATCATGTAGAGACTTTTGTTCTCATGTTCTTTGCCCTAGCAGCTCCATCGGCTAAAGAATAAATACTTTGATGGTAAGGCAAGTAGGGATTTTCAAAGAACGTCTCCTATGGAACATTCTATGATTGACCAAAAGTGGATAGATCTTCTTGACCACTTGTTTGATCCAAAGATTACGGTATGGTTTGTGAAGACTGAGACCAGATCACATTCAAAATTCCTATTTGCGCATATGTATCACTAGTCTCCTTTTGCAGATGAACGCTAAGAAAAACAAAAGGAACCGTGCCACACAACGCTAACAAACCAACTAGATCTCGTGCATTGGTTGGGAACCTGAACACAATAGTAAAGATAATTAGTTTTTAATCATGTAGATACTTTTGTGCCTCTTATATTTTGATCATGTGTTTCACGCACGTTGCAGAAAGGTGCAATAAGTCTGCAGCAAAAATTTGAGGCATGCCAAACGAGCAAAAAAGAAGGGCTCAATCCCTCCGCTAAGAGTGTTATTGTAAGTCTTCTGTTCTATTAATATTTTGTGATGACACACCCTCAGTGATTCATATGTTATAGCTAGATGTGCAACACTGCCTGAACTGCTTCCCAGTTTTATTTTAATTTAAGTAGATGATTTCCAACTAGTGTGAGTTTCAGTTGTGAACGGTACAAAGAGTTGTCTTGTGATATCATGCACCTGGCGATGAAGAAACAGACAGATGCCATGTTGGCATAGTCCTGTATTGAGTTATTTAGTGACAAACTTCTTATCAGTATGATCAAATAGCTAGTATGTTCATAGATAGGTTAAATATGTTATCTGCATGTTCCTCTATAGTGGCTTCTCTTCTCTAACCCATGTCTACCAACTGATAACCTTACAGATTAAATTTAATGAGGAGATGGCAAAACCTGGGAAAGACGGTCTAGAACAAAACTAAGAAGAATGTCTAGAAACATTTAACATGGTACTAAAAGGATAAGTTCATCATAAAAGTATGTTCCTTCATAATGTTGGATCGTCGTAGTCGAAGTCCAAGTCGGTGTATTTGTCCCATCAGGAATAAATTGTAGCAGTACGGCTGAACAAGAAGTGCAAAGACGAACAATCGATAAGGTGAGAAAGAAACTATTAGCAGGTGATGCAGAGTTGAAGATGTTACGAGATCAGGAGAATTATCGAGAGCTCATAGATGAACAAACTCTTCTAAACTGAAGATGAACCCTAACAATAACGGGTGAGTATAGTGCTCGTGTAAAATGATTCCTAGTAGTACTACTGAGCCCGGGCTATGTTTGGGGCCATATAACAAAAACGGAGGGACAATTTTTTTACATCATGATTTTATCTATTTACGCTGTGCTACATGCACAAAAATCCTATGCCTGAACCTCCCTCTCTCATGCACAAAAATCATGAAACTCACAAAGGTTATTTATTCTTTGGACAACCACCAAATTCAAAATCTCAGTCGATCAACAAAACCTACCACCTACCTTGGTTGAATCGAAGATTATGCATCCAATTTTCATTACCAATATGGTAAGTATTTTGATGATCAACCTTAAATTTGTATGGAAGGAGTACCATTTTTTCTAGTATTATTCCTTGGATGCTAATGAAATTCAAAAATCTTAGTCAAACGGCAAAACCTATCGCCAACCCTATTTGAATCGGAGTTATCCAATTTTCATTATGGATGATCAGTTGATGTCACACTCGGCCTTCAATTCCTGAAAAGGGAGTACACCTTTTTTCTATTATTGCTTGGATGCTAGACAAATTAAAAATATTAGTCTGCACATTCATTATGGTCATGGATTACTAGTTGATGTGACTCTCAGACTCGAATTCCTGGATAGATAGCGTACGGATTACTAGGTTTTTTCTATTATTACTTGGCCACTAGCAACAAAATTTAAAATCATAATTGAGCGGCAAATTACCCACCGAATCAGATGCATTTCACGTGCCTCCGTTTCAAACATTTTGAGGCCAAATATCCCACCATTGGAGTACATTTTTTTAGTACTATTATTATTAGATGGACGCTAGCAAAATTCAAAATCTCAATCGAGTGGAAAAACCACCCACCAACCTTGAAGCATTTCCCTTAGCTCTGTTTCAAAATCTTTGAGCCAAAATCTCCCACCGAATAGTACAATTTTTCTATTATTATTAGAATAGAACATGGGCACTAGCCAAATTCAAAATTTCAATCGAGCGGCAATATCACACACCGACCTTAAAGCATTTCGGATCCTCCATTTAAAAAACTTTTGAATTTACAATTCCCATTCTACCCTTTGTTTAGACGACTAATGGGCATGCTAAAGTTGGTAGCTTGGGGGCACGATCATAATTTTTTATGTTCACCTCTATGGTCCCTATTCGTGCAGTTTTTCCGTTGGCCCTCCCAAAAATTTGAAGCTCCTCTATCCCCTCCACGACCACCACAAGCACCGGACGGCAGCAATTCCATGGCGGACGGAGACACTTGAGCTGCGGTCTCTTGCACCGTCGAGGAGCCGCTTCACGGACACCCACCCCACCAGATCTAGTTCACCGGGTTTCTCTGCCACGACATTGGAGCTGCGTTCTCGTTCACCATGCCGATAGCGTCATCGTCTGCCCAAGATTTGCTTCCCCACTGCCGAATTCTACCCAACCGTACCAGAGCTGCCTCACGGGTGTCCACCAGACGGGATCTAGTTCAACGAGTTCTATGTCCACCGCTCCAGACCAGCTGCACCGGCATTGCCGTTCACTGCACCGGATCTGCCTTAGTGATGCTCTCATCCACCATGCTCAAGCCTGCATCGACCGCTCAAGATCTTCTTCCCCGACCGCCCAAGATCTTCTTTCCTCACCCCCTAACATTTGCTTCCATGCAACCGCAACACTCTCGGTGACCTGGACGTCACGTGCATGGTACTGATGATACTTAGACGTCTCTCTGACCAAGCTAACCAAATATCCAACCCCTTTTTGTTTTGTTAGCAGTATAGCAGGTTCAAGCCTGTCGCACTAAACTGCATTTTTGTAATCGTGCTAGTACATACAAGTCACTGGGCATGTCTATTCTTTGTGCTACATATAAGGTCACTGGACATGTTGGTTTGCATTCACTGCTGTACAAATTTTAAGTCATGCACATGTTCATTATTTTGTCATGCATAGCTACTCCCTACAATAGAAATTGCCTGCTATTGTGTATTTCTTGCAAAATGTAAAGTCAGTGGAAAATATTAGTATGGATTCCCTGCTCCACAGTTACTAAATCTATCTGGTTCATCCTGAGCTAAGTTTCTGATGTTATTTCCTCCCTGGCATCGTTTTGCTATTCTATAGTACCCGTTTAAACTCATAATACTAGTTCGATTATAATTTAGTTGTTTCCATCTTGATCATTAAAAGCTGCAACACTGACTATTTTCTTTTTTCTTTGCATAGATCTTAAAAAGGGAACACTAAACATGTTGGTTTGCACAGCCTCTTCTACAGGTTCACAAGCGATGTCATTGTTTCCTTATCTGGTGGTTCATCCTAATTAACGACATAACTATCCTCTACTGTGTAGTTAATTTGTGGTTTGCATTCCTGTTGTACAAGTTATCTTATGATGCCATTATAATTTCTATCTGGTTGAATCCTAGCTACAAAATTAATTGTATGACCATTGTGTAGCTCACTTCAAATTCTGAGTCACCCAACGTCTCTTGCATTCCAGGATATACTACTGCTTTCATATATTTGTTGAAATGACCTGGCTAGTTTATATTTGCTGAAATTCTAAGAAACAGTATGTTTGATTTCTCAATTTATTTGTCGACACACTTGTGTAATTCTTGCTTGTCATGTTCTACATGTTCATAAGCAATGCCATTATATTTCATATCTAATGGTTTTCCTAAGATGCAACATAGCTATCCTCTACTGTATATATAGTTCATTCGTGGTTTGCATTCCTGCTCTACAAGTTCTCTGATGATGCCATTATAATTTCTATTCGCTTGATTCCTTGCTACGACAGTAACTACATGCCCATTGTGAAGCTCGCCGCAAATTCTGAGTCACCCAACCTCTCTTGCATTCCAGGATAAACAACTACTTTCATATTTTTTTTTTGAAATGAATTGGCTAGATTTTATTTGCTGAAATTCTAAGGAACACTTTGATTGATTTCTCATTTCATTATAGGGACACTTGTCTAAAGCTTGCTTGTCATGTATATAGGTTAACAATTGATTCCATTCTTTCCTTATCTGGTGCTGGTTCATCCTAAGCAACGACATAACTATCCTCTACGGTGTAGTTCATTCGTGGTTTGTGTTCCTGCTTTGCAAGTTCTAGTATGATGTCATTATAATTTCTATCTAGTTCATTCTTAGGTACGACATTAACTGCATTCCATAGCGCAAATTCTGAGTCAACCAACATCTCTTGCTTTCCAGGATATACAAATGCTTCTATATATATTAGTTGAAATGACCTGGCTTGTTTATATTTGCAGAAATTCTAAGAAACACTTTGTTTGATTGCTCATTTTATTGTAGGCACACCTGTCTATTGCTTGATTGTCCCATTCTACAGGTTAACAGGCGATGCCATTATATTTTGTATCCGGTTCTGGTTCGTCCTAAGAAACAACACAACTATCCTCTACTATACATAGTTCATTTGTGGTTTGCATTCCCGCTCTACAAGTTCTCGCATGATGCCATTATAATTTATCTCTCATACATTCATAGCTATGATAGTAACTGCATGCCATTATCTTGTTTATTCTTGTATATATATTTTTGAAATGACCTGGCTAGTTTATATTTACTGAAATTCTAAGCCACATACATTGTTATATTTCTCGTTTCCCGGTAGGCAGACATGTTTAATGCTTGTTTGTCATGTTTGTTTGTCGTGATGGTCAATAAATTTGAACCATTTACCAGTAGGAAACTCCAGTTTATAGATCTTATCATATCAGTAAGTAGTTTTCCTTGTTTGATTTATAAACTTGTTATTACTTAGTTTCAGACTACAATTATTGCTATCGCCACCAAAGAAGGGGCTGCAAGATCAGGTTGTTTTCCAATATAGATGTCACACTCAAAATTGAGATGCAGGTGATAGATGGAGAATGAAAATTAAGGACTTCTATCAACTCGATTGTCAAGTAAAATGCTGAATTATCTTTCCCTTGAGTTGATAATATGTAATAATTTTAAGTAGTTTGCAGCTGATGTAATATATAGATAAATTGCATAGGCCATGTAGGCATTTAGTTAACGCTGTCCACACAAGGCGGTAGGCGGCACCATAGTTGTGCTAGCCAGGTCGATTAGGGTACAATATCGGGCTTTGTTATTGGCCCATCTGAAAGTACAAAGGAAGTCGCCTAGAGGGGGGTGAATAGGCTTTTAAAATTATTACGGCTTAGGCTCAAGTAAATGCGGAATAAAACTAACGTTTTAATTTATTGAGCACAAAACCTAGCCACTAAGTTCACTTAGGTGCACCAACAACCTATGCTAAGCAATACAAGAAACAAGGTGATAGCAAGGTATAAATACTTCAAGCACGATGGCTATCACAATGTAAAGTGCATAAGTAAAGGGCTCGGTTGAGAGATAACCGATGGATGCGGAGACGATGATTTGTTTCCCAAAGTTCACTTCCAAAGAAGCTACGTCTCCGTTGGAGAGGTGCGATGGCGCAATGCTCTCCGAACGCCACAAATGGCTCACCTCGAGGTGTGGTGGCTCGATGCTCACCCAACGCCACACAAGGCCTCACCCCGGATGCGGAAGCACGCAACTCACCATGCCACAAAAGGCTCACCCTATTCTCCCGAGTGCGCACCACAAAAGGCGGGCACTCGCTCCACTATGGGACGCCTGAGGGCGGTCACCAAACCCGTACAATATTGGGGCTAACTCCACAACTCAATTGGAGGCTCCCAACAACGAAGCCACAACAGGCTACAATGCCACAAAAGGCCAACAACGCCACAAAAGGCTACAAGACCACAAAAGGTCAACAACCCAACCACACAACTGTCTAGGGTTCCAAGGAACCCAAGAGAAACAAGCTCACAAGATTGAACTCGCCGAATATACAAGGAGAACTCAAACCTATGAACCAAATGCAAGGGCAAGTCCTTCTCTCCCAAATTCCAACAAAGCTACAAAAGCTATTGGGGGAATAAGGGAGGAAGAACACAAGAGGAGAATACAAAACTCTCCAAGATCTAATCCCAATGATTCCTTCACAAAGAAGGGATTTGTCTTGGGGGGATTGTAGATCTAGATCTCCTCTCTCAAATCCATCATAGGAAGGGAAAGGGAGAGGAAAAGCTTCTTCAAGGTTAGCGATGGAGGAGAGAGAAAGCCAAGAACCAAGAAGAAAAGCTAGAACCCACGAAGGGGAAGAGGAGCCCCTTTTAAAGGGCTCCCAGATCTGCCCGTTATGGGCATTCGCGACTCCTGGTCGGAACTTCCGGTGGGAGGCCGGAAGTTCCGATGGCACACAGCCAACGGTCAAAAACTGCGGAGTGAAAAACTGAAAAAGCGAATCTTGGTAGGAACTTCCGCCGGTTCACCGGAACTTCCGGTGGGAGCGAAACTTCCGGTGGAAGTTCCGACAGAAGTTCCGTCAAATAGACACAACAAAAACAGAAGGTTACTGAACGTGAGCGGAACAAGATCCGGAAATTCAACCGGAACTTTCGGCCTGAGCGGAACTTCCGGTCCCTGGCCGGAACTTCCGGTGGGAGCGGAACTTCCGGTGGAAATTCCAACTGAAGTTCCGTCAAATAGCACATAAAAAACAGAAGGTTACTGAGCGTGAGCGAAATAAGACCTGGAACTTCCACTAGAACTTTCGGCGGCAAAAATGCCCTAGTGGAACTTCCGATGGCAAGCCGGAACTTTCGGTCAGGGAAACTACAGAAACCAGAAAACCAGAAACACAATAACTTTTGCATCCGAACTTCAAACGGGATGAAACTAATTTTGTTGGAAAGAAAATGAAGAATAGAATCCAACAAAAACAATGAATATATATGTGAAGTATCCCCCAAGGTGTGGAGCCAGAAAACTCGCAAGATCAAAAACCGCAATAAGATATGAAAGTGAAATCCTTAAATTATAAACTAGAGCTTGTTATGATGATGACCACAAGCTCTAGATCCTCTCATGGACAAGAACCAAATAACAACCAATAAAGATGAGGCTATGAATGCAAAGGTTTGAGTTCTCTCTGAACGATGCAAACGAGACACCCGCTTGAGATCCCCTCTTGATAGTACGGATATCTATCCTAAACCCGGTCTCCCAACTAACAATACGAGACCGGCAAAAGAAAAGCCCTATCAAGAACATACCTTTGACTTGAGCATCACACTTGAACTTGATGTAGACCGTCTTGTTATTCTATAGTGGGAACACCTTTCTTGGATGCTCTTGCTTGATGAAGATGAAGACTTGCAAATTGCTCCCCTGTACTCCATGGGGAAACCTCTTCTTTGAACTTGTCTTCATCATTCCATGAGCACGAGGATGGCAAGCTTCAAGCATGAGATATTCTAGAGATGGCGCATCTTGAGATCGCCCTTCTTCATCCCTACTTGAGGTTGATCCATCTTGATGCAACTCTTTGCACATGCCTTGATCTACCTTCAAGCTCCTTTCTTCATGATTCCAATGGGCACAAATCCCTTGGACATTTTTTCATCTTCCAACCTTGAGACCAACACATGGATCAAGCGATGCCAATGGACAAACCTACAAGTAAAACTCAATTTACACATTAGTCCATAAAGATTGTCATTAATTACCAAAACCACACATGGGGGCATACATGCCCTTTCACCATCTTGTATTGGGACGATGGTGAACAATAAAAGATGCTGGCAAGTTGTACACCTTTTATGCTATCAGAATGGGATCCAGAAAGGCCGAAACTGTAAAAGACCGTAAATGTAACGGGATGACCCACATGCGTGCTATAGTAATAATAGCATGCCAAAATAGTAACAGGCTAAAACAGTAACATGCCAAAACAGTAATAGGCTAAAACATTAACATGCCAAAACAGTAATAGGACAGAACATAAAAAGAGCCAGAACCTTAAAAGGCCAAAACAATAACGAGACAGAATAGTAGCACGCCAGGCTAGCACAAATGCCTAGGACTATAGAAGGCCGGAATAGTAACAAGCCAGAATTGTACCAGGCCAGAATTGTACCAGGCCAGAATAGTAACATGTTGAAAAACTTACCAGCCTAGAACAATAATAGGCCAGAATATGAGGAGGTCGTTTATGGGTCTGAACCGTAATGGGCCTTCTCAAAGAAGGTCCATTAGTGGGCGGCCCATGATAGGCTATAAAAATAGTGACGAGCCGACCGGAGGCCTTAACAGTACCGGGCTGAGATTGTGCAGGCCGTTAATGGGCCATGCAGTATTGAGCCAGGGCGGGCTTCTATGGGCCCAAATAGTAATGGGCCCTAAAGGTTACAGGCCATAGCGGGCATCACTAATGGGCCTATTTCAAACAGTGCATCCTGAAACAGTAACGAGTCACCTTTCTATTGGGATCTTCTAATGGGCCGGCTCACTTAATAATTACAGGCCTTGGATGGGCCTTGCTTCTATCACGGTTTCATTGACAGTTAACGGTGCTAAATAGCTGTTAATGTTTTTGCCACGTGGAAATTTGCATGACATCAGCGGCCAACACGGCTGGCGAACAGATCTATGACGGAACAAGTGTTTGTGGCTGAAGGGTGCGATCCACCACGGTCGGAAAAAATCATGGTATATTCTTTTGTGACGGGGATTTTACCACGAAGGGCATCCGCGTAGAGGACTTTTCAGCCACGAAAAATGGGCCTTCAACCACAAAAATGGTCCGTTGTAAAAGGCGATTTTTCTTGTAGTTTATCCTAAACTATTAAATATATATAGGATATTTGGATCTTGCCGTATGGCGTTGTAATATTTATTATTTTTAGATGGTGTGGCTCTGATGTACTCTTGTAGGTCGTTGTCATACATGCTCATTTGTGTATGCTTGACTCTTAGTCTAGTCGGCTACGTCTCTTAAATATGAAGCTATAACCATGGGAAGTGGGTAGGGTGGTTTGCCGGTACCGTGTCCTGCTCTGCTATACGGGTCTACATGTGGGTGGCCTTCGGCCTCCACGGTAGCACACCTTATCCACTTTCGGGTTATACCATCTTGTGTTTAGAGCGTAGGGTCCAAGGGTTTACATCTGGTATAATAGCCATTCCGTCCTCCAGGGTCTCAACCAAGATGATCGTTGTCAGTCTAAAAAATATTTTTGTACTAATATTATAGGGAAAAATTAAACATGAGAGTAGGATTGCTTTCATTTTTCTACTTACCCATCCATCCTATTTTATTAAGGAAGTGTAACGTTTATCAATTCTATTCTAAACATTCAAATTAGGATTCACATGTTTGGGGTTTCTGTAGTACCATAGGATGTGTGTATATCCTTTATCAATCTGTGGCATTTAACCTGTTGTCGCAATCTCCGTTTGGTTATCAATTTTTGGTACATTCCATACCGACATGATTTTTGTAAACCGATGCGATCTATCTGACTCTTTGTAAACCGACAGGATCTCGTTAAGGGTGTTCTTCCTTCCTGCATGCTTTCACAGAATATGGAGTTGCTAATCTCTGTTCGTTAAGTTGTTTTTGCGCGTCTACTTGGTATTTAATGCCGAAAAATGAGAATTTTTTTTGACATATCTGTTTTTCCACATTCCTTTTCAGTCGTGTGAACTATGATACACTTCTCACCTTCTTTTGTCGGCATGTCCATGTTAATTCGATCTTATGCTACGGCCCTTCAATCCAAAGTTTTTACTTCATCTTCAAATTCTTTTGGGATAAATACATAACGTGTGTCAATTCATTGCTGGTGATTGTAATTTGGTTCTCGGTATAGCAGCCTAGCATGAGTGGAAGATGGTCAATGCTATCAATCTAATCCTCCAAATGATGGCGGTTATCTCTTGTTTTGAGTTATACAGTGATCATATCTATATCATATTCAAGTATCATTGACAATCCATAGTTTTCTTAAGGCTCTATGGTGGATTATCATCCGTTTATCATGATTGACCTCTTTTTGAACTCCATATCTGCAAGGTTCTCTTTGATACAAGAAAATCTCTTTCTTTCATCTATGATAGCTATGCTTAAATGTAGGAGTTCTCATCGGTTCTTTTCCCAACCTTTCCTCTTTTCAACCGGTGATCTGATCAACAAGGTGAAAAAATTATGTATCTATTTTCTTATCCGAAGGGCCAGATAATCTATTTGTGCATCTCTTCCACCACAAATATTTGCTCTAAATGTCGATCAATCATAGAGCGGGGAGCTTAGAAAGTGTTTCGAGATTTTTCAACCAACTCCGGAGCTTTATCCTCGGTTTGATTGCTTTGTTGAAAACTTCCTCAAGACGGCTGAATCTCTCTCAGATCTTCTGAAGAAGGACAAGAAATTCGGTTGGTCTCCTGCACATCAAGGAACCTTTTTAAACCCTCTCTCTTTATCTTCTATCCTTAATCCGCCGGATGCCACGAAGACTTTCTAGATCTTTCAAAGTTTTTGGGTGTTATACTTAATCTATCTGTTGAATCTATCATGTGTATCTGTGACCTTCATTCATATCTTTTCTGATGGCTTGGGACTTCTGACACGATAACAACAACATCTTTACCTTCTTGGATCCAATGAAGTGTTTGCATCAAATATTTGTTTCTTACGAAGCTTCATGAATTCTACGTGTCAAGATCCTCAGTCTGTTTTTGGGAGTGGGTTGCTTAGTTTTCCTATGGATGTGTGAAGTAACGCTTTGAGTGCAGGATGGAGTCATGACCATACCACTAATATTATCATTCACTTTGTTACGATGAATTGGGGGATTAATGAAATTTCTCAGTCCACGGAAATCAGAAGTGGCCTATATCCCTCGAGACTTTTACTTCCGTCCTTGTTTTTCCGGAGTTTTCTCTCAAGAATGTCATCAATAATCTCTTGTTGGTGGTCTCGTCTATTTCAAGATGGAGCAAAATCTTCAATGATTTGGTGGAAACAAATGCAAAATATAATGCGTATCCTTCATTCTGCCGGCATTCAACATCACCATACAAGATGGATGGAAGATATCTATGACTTCAATTTTTCAAAGTCCCTTCTCTTGGTGAAGCCAGTTATGGTCGATGACATCAATCACAAAATCTGTTACTATAACCTCAAGGGTAAGGAAAGTAATGAACATCTCTACAATAACCTCCAGATCTGCTATATTCAACCTCTTCCTCAAGAGTCCACTATAACTTGGGTCACCTCCTTCTCTTGAAGATAAATCCGCGCATCTCAATTGCATGATCTTTTGGTTCTTACCGGTGCAAGAAGAATCTAATCTGGGAACACCTAAACCCAAATCTTTCCGTTGATATCAAGGAACCCTATTGTTTGAAGGCAATAGTGTTTCTCCAAACTTAATTTCTTAATCTAAGAGAAGGAAACAATGCAATTTTTATAGTGGTTGATAACTTCTCCAAAGTCGCTCTTTTATTCTTGTGAAACAAAGAATCATCTTCACGTTCCTCTATCGATCTTTAATCCTAATGATGTGTCTTTCCTTTCTCTCCTGGATTCATCGACTTCTCAAATTCATTCAAGAAGTGGTTATATTCTTTATCATATTCATCAAGAGCGTCTTAGCTATGTCCATCCCACCTTCCTTGTTTTGCCACTATGGAGGCAACGCAGTTGTGGTAACAATGTGGCGGCAAGGTTCCATAGCAGTGTCAGGCATAAACCTAAAATGGACCTTGCAGGCATCCATGTTTCTAAACATGACCATGATTCTTCTGGCAGACATGGCAGGCGCATCCTGAATTTTCTAGTGTAGCATGCACACTGCCATCTACTCCTTTAATTAATTCATTCGTTCAAATAAGTTCAAACTTTGAGCTAGATTCTAGAAGGAAAAGAATTCAATGATTAAGAAGGCATAAGCATTAAGAAATTACATGAAGGAAAGACTGGAGGGAACTAAAGAAATAAATATAGACTAGCATGCATGACAAGACTTAAGAAAAACTTGTCTTCATTTACTACCATGTAGTATACACTGAATTTAGCATGCACGGTATTGGAACCAGTAAAAGGTATATATCGAATAAAATCAATAATTTTTGCCTAAAATATGAAATAGCAAGGATGGAATCTAGAAGCATATATAATTAGTATACTGCAATTCCAAGCACAAACATGATTCTTATTCACTTTACATTGATGTGTTGCGTTGGACACAAGTCCCTACTACCTAGTGAAGAGAAATTATCGGTGCAAGATGTAACTTTACATCGACGTATTTCTCTTCACTAGTGCTACAATGCCCTCAAGACATTCATATAACGATGGGAAAGAGTTTAACGTATTTATTCAAAATGATAAGTAGAACAAACGCTATAGAGAGTTTGGATTTATTTCAGGTTTAGACTACTACAAAGCATTGTAGAACTACCACACAAGTATAGGTAACTTGTCACCACATTCAGTATGGGTTATTACCTTGCTCGAAATAGGTTCCGGGTGTCAGAGATTTGTCCTGTGAAGGAACTAGGGTCCAACGATCCCTAGATACGATAGGGAGCTCAACACGTGCTCTCAAGGAGCCTCGACGACGGTGGCGATGGCAAAGCAAGTATCACTGCAGAGAGGTTATACGTTGTTTTTACCCAGGTTCGGGACCCTCGTGAGGAGGTAAATCCCCTACTCCTGCTTTGTTGTATTGCTCTCTTGGGTTCACGAGGGTGCAATGGAGCGATATATCTAGGGTTTAGATCGCCAAGGATCCATCCCTTCTAAGGTTGGAGAAGTTTATATTAGGCAGCATCAGGCCTCTTCCCAAGCCTTTGGGCGGGAAGGGCGTCCATAGTGCCGCCCCTGGAGGACTCGGTCTAGGAGACTACTTTGCATAGACTGAGTCTACACCATCTTGAAGTAACCTTTACAGCTTCGGCTCCGGTCATCTCTGGTGTCCTAGTGTACGTTCTTTTATCCTAGTGTGCCAAAGTGGGGAGAGAGGCCGTCCTCCCGGTAGGGCCCTGCCTCCTACGTCCTTGACTTGGTGTCAGGGACTACTAGTGATATGGAGTAGTAGTATGTTGTAGCTATGAGGGCATAATAGGTATTGCACATATGTTGGTATCTTGTAGTTGGTTATATGAGCCTACCTTGTATCTTGTGATCCAATCAAGAAATCAAAACCCTAAGTCTGCCGTTTATTTTCTTCAATTTAGTTTTTATTTCGTTCTTGCAATTTACCCAATTTATCTTCAGTTATCCTTAAATTCTTGTTTTTGATGATCCTCTTCCTGTCAGATCCATCGGGATCCTGACAAAGTGGTATCAGAGCAGTTCCATCAATCGGACTGCTCTCCACCCGTCCCTCCCTCATCTTCACCGATGATTCCTGTCGCACTGGCGACTTCTTCTTCTATCTCCTGATTCGCATCCATGGCGACCTACACACCTCCTCTTCTTTTCGGCGGCTACTACTCATCTCCTTTCCCCTACACCTTTCCCTCTTACCCAGCGGCCGCATATGGTTTTTTCCCCACCCAGCGTACGGCTTCCCTAGCCTCCCCTCCACCTCCACTTACCCACCACCAAAATATGGCTTCTTCCCCGCAGCATATCACCCGCCTTTCCACACATTTAGCGCGCCATATGCTTTTCCAGCCCCAGTCCCCACCCAAATCGACTCAAATTGGCCAGCGTCTGACATGGTTATACCCTACGGGTACATGACATCAGCATACCTGGTCCAGCCTAAGGAAGCCCCATGAGAATATACGCGGCCCATGAAGATTTTTGGGTGGCTCAAGTCCATGACGTCTTCGTATCCTTAGAGAGCAAGACTAGATTAGATAGAATATTCAAAGGGGCAAACCCTAAACCTGTAACCGACTCGATCTGTGCCCGGGACCTGCCTACCTCTATATAAAGGCTAGGAGGGCACGACGAGGAGGACACCTCTCATACCACCGCATACACACCTCCACGCCAGATTGCATCTGCGCACCCCTGTAACTTTCGGTTCCGCCATAATCAAGAGCAGACAAGCAGGAGTAGGGTTTTCCCTCTGGGGGCCTGAACCTGGGTAAATCTCGTGTCCCCTGGTTGCTTGTCTGTTAACCGTTCCGTGATCTCCAGCACCCCCATCTTCTCTGAAACCCAAGCTCATAACAATGGGCATTGACAAGATCGATCCTCGTCAATTGGCGCCGTCTGTGGGAACCGGGGGCTACTCCCATTGGGAACCTGGTCGTGCACCCTATGAATTCTTCGAATTCGATCCTTCGGATCAGAATGCAAAAATGTGTTGGCAACTTTGCCCCAATCAACACTAAGTGAGTAACATCCTCCTTGGCCACCTGAAACACCTCCGCGGTGATAAAATTTTGGATGTTGTGTCTGCAACACAAAGATAAAACCTACAGATATCATCTGATGGTCTGGCAACGCACACGACTGCGCTCTGCTAGTGAAAATCCGTGCTAACAAGCGCGATGAAAATCCCGATGGACGCGTTGGGTACATCATTCGAAATTACTGGGATTCCACTCCTGTAAGTTCTCAACGGCCTGAGTCGAATTGCGCCAGCATCTGTTCCAGGTTCGAGTCGAGGGACTCAGATATGAAGAAGATCGTGTTGTTTTGTCCTAAGACAGTTAACTGACCCTGATCCGTCAGGAGAGTCAGGCACACGCATCAACAATCCCTACATACTAAAATCATTCTCTGATGAACAGAAACAACTGCACCCGAAAGACTGAAGAGTGCTCAGCCGAATCTACGATTCGACTGAACACTTGGGGGCTACGCGGCCCATGAAGATTTTCGGGTGGCCCAAGCCCATGACGTCTTTGGATCCTTAGAATATTCAAAGGGGCAAACCCTAAACCTGTAACCGAATCAATCTGTGCCCAGGACCTGCCTACCTCTATATAAAGAATAGGAGGGCACGACGAGGAGGACACCTCTCATACCACCGCATACACACCTCCACGTCAGATTGCATCTGCGCACCCCTGTAACTTTTGGTTCCGTCGTAATCAAGAGCAGACAAGCAGGAGTAGGGTTTTCCCTCTGGGGGCCTAAACCTGGGTAAATCTCGTGTCCCCTGGTTGCTTGTATGTTAAATGTTTCGCGATCTCCAGCACCCCCATCTTCTCCAAAACCCAAGCTCATAACAATGGTCATTGACGAGATCAATCCTCGTCAACGCCCGCTTCAGACCCAACCACCTCCACCGCCTACAGCCTCGTCGGAGCACCTACATTTGGCTCTTCTCCCTATACTCAAGCGCCCAACACCCGCATCCAGATCCTTCCCCTCTCTAGCGTACGCCTCCACGACCATCTTCTCCAGTACGCCTATTCCCTCCCTGTACCTCCAGCCACCAAGCAAGATGACTAGTGGATTTGCACCTGCTGGCCTCCTTGTGCATAAGCGGCACGCGCACGAGGTTCTCTGCATGGTGGAGAACAAGGTCAGCACCTTCCCGGTTGAGAAGCTCGTCCACAAGCACACGGGTCCTGAGATCCTCCCCAACACGGGCTCCACTCAGCACTTCACCGAAATTAAGTCTAACTTCGAATTGCTCCAAGGTGCATTCTCAAAAGTATCAAATTTAGTCTCACAGTTAACAGTGTAAATGGGCATGGAAACCACCGAGGCAGTAGCTACTGAACCATCTTCTGTTGTGTCTAAACTGACGTTTGCTTCCATTTCTGCAATGAGTGCACCCACCATGTCATCCATGACTGCTTATGTCGCTCAGCAGGAGCTTGGTGAAATGCCAAGGCCAAACCTTGGCCATGGAACGCCTATTATAGAACCTCGATATGAGAACTGTTTCTTTGGGTACTTAAATCAGATTCAGAGTTCTTGTGTCCAAAGTTGAAGACGCAATCAGCATGGGAAATATGCTGATGAAGTGCCTAAATATTATGGCTTTAACAATCTTAGTAGCCAAAGTTTGTTCCTAGCTGACAGTACTGAGCGTCGCTAATTTGCGCTACCAGAAGATTATCCCTTGGAGCAGGTTACTACACCAATATCATCTTCAATAGTGAAAAAAGTTGGTGTCATGGTGGTGCCTGATGGGGATATGCCTACCAGGGTATACCCAGCAGGACGTTTCCTACTGGCCCAGGTGCCAGCGAGTGGGCCTGCAGGACGGCGACTGGATCAAGATCTGGCGTGGACTCAAGCGACTGGAAGCTGAAGGCCCAGAAGCGTAGATAGGCCCAGTCGGATTAGGTTAAAGAATCGCTGAAACCTTAATTGATTCGGTTGAGATCTGTAAACCCTAGGGAGGTGAGTCTATATAAACCTCTCTAGAGGACGCATAGAGGATACGTTCCATCATACACCCAAGCGACTCGCTGCCTAGCCGACGAGCTCGCCCCATTGTACTCTCCCCATGCTACAATCTAGCAGGAGTAGGTCTTTACCCTCCGGGGACCGAACCTGGGTAAATCCTTGTGTCTCAGCCCTCATCTTGCACCGTAGATGGCTGGCCGCCCTTGCCCCATGTTCTACTACTCGCTGCCGATTGAAGCATCTGCCGTGGTCATTCCCACGACAGTGGCGCCCACCGTGGGGCCTGGCCGGTCAGGCCGGTGTTCTGCGGTGAGAGCCAATCTGCCCATCAACGAGACGATCGCCACCGGCCGCATGATTGCGATCAGCGAGATGCTCCAGATCTTGCCGAGCAGCTATGTCCCGGCGGCGCGACCCGTCACGCATAGCATGATCCTTCCGGTCGGCACGATCAGCCTCTTCGTCGGCCTCACCGACGTCATCGTCTCGGAGGACTCGGCTCGCATCCATGAAGCCGCCCGCCGACCGGCTCTCTGAGAGCCAGGTCCGCATGATCCACCGCCTCGCCTCCGAGTACGACTCGGCCCACAGCAACGTGGCCGAAACCACTGCGGCCGCGGAAGACGCGGCCCTCAACGACGACGCCGATTCGGCGACCCCGGCGTCACTCGCCGGATCCATTGTTGTCGCGTCACCCGCGGGCTCCATCACCTAGGTCTCCAACGTCGGAGACTTCGAGGATCCCTCTATCCTTGGGATCTTCGACTTCGACTCCGAGTCGAAGAACTCCGCCGACCTCCGCGAGGAAGTACTAGGCCCTCACCAGGGTCAACGGCCAATGGCTCCCCGCCACCACCCAACCGCACACCAGCCAGGGACCAGCCGATGATCTTGGTCTCCTCACGGGAGCAAGACGCGAACGGCCTACCGTTGTTCTCCACCCCAGTGGACAACCTCGTCGCGGGCCGAGCAGCAGTCGACAACATCGCAGCCACTGGTGAAGGTGCCCTGCAGATCCAGTACGCCAAGGCCCTGCTCGCAAAAGAGGTCGAGCAACAAAACGCAAGCGTCGACTCACAGGGTCGGATGTACTCGCGTTCATCGGGCAGCAGAGCGGCCTCAAGCGGCCGCCCCATGGCGGCAAACCCAGTCCTGGTCAATCAAGTACTCCAAGTGGCTGGCAAACCCAGTCCTGGTCGAGAAGAAAAATGGGACCTGGAGGATGTGTATCGATTACACAAACTTAAACAGCGCCTGCCCGAAGGAGCAATTCGTCCTCCCGCGGATCGACCAAATCATCGATTCCACCACGGGCTCGGAGTCGCTATGCTTCCTCGACGCCTACTCTGGGTACAACCAGATCAAAATGGCCGTTGAGGACGAAGAGAAGACGGTGTTTATCACTCCATTCGGAGCCTTCTGCTACACTGCCATGACCTTCGGCCTCAAGAACGCCGGGGCGACCTACCAGCGGTGCATGCAGGAGTGCCGTCTGTAGCAGCACAAACCGCAGGTCTAGCTCTACTTCTCTGCTCTGATGCCAACTGCACTGCTAGTTCTGAGTTGCTTGGTCCCAACCTGTAACAGCCACTTCATGTGCAAGATGCTTTTAGTGTGTTCAAGAAAATGCATGTATATGATATCTATGAAGAAGACAATTTTTTCTGAATTACATGGATGAACATCTTGCCAAGCCTTTCCACAAGGCACCTGAGAATGCATCGATCAGTGAACGGCTTCTCATGTCTTTCAGCAAGGCACTAGAAACTGAACATACCATTGCTTGTTTGTATTAAATCATTAATGTGTTGGATTATTCTCTCGAGCAGCAGCAAAATGATGAGAATGCATCAGTAAATGTACATCATCTAAGAGACCCACAGTTAAATGTGTTAGTAATTCATGAGAAAAGAAATGAATGGGATCCAGGAGACTATACAACTGGTAGTTTAACACTGAACAAAGATACTGTAGGTGTTATTCAAACCTCAATACTGACAAGTGGAATTTTTAGACTCCCTTGTGTTCTAACAGTAAGAATCCAGTGTGGAGTGCCCACTTGTGTATCACAACAGAGCCTCTGTTGCAAAGTGCCATCAAGCCAATAAAGTCATGGAATTCAATTCTTGTGGGATCCGGGCATTTTGAGATGCAGTATCTTTTCAGCTCAGCATATTTTTTACTCATCAATGAAAATGGGCAGTACCTTCTCAATTGGGCACATTTTTATTTGGAATCGTTGGTATGCTATATTTTCTCTTCACCAATCTTTGTGGGAATTCTCAGTACAACATACAACACAAATGCCATGGGATCCTGGAGTTGAACTGTCCACATACAGTCGGTGGGATATTTGGACAAAATGGAGCGAAATGGTTAATCCATTGTCTTGCACACAAATTTCATAACTAGCAACCTGGCAAAGTTAAGTGATTAGTATTTCTTATGTATGGGACCCTGATACTATGTTACTTTGGTACATGTCCATATGGTTGTTGTTGTTCACGGAAGTAAAGGACATGGGTAGACTGATTCCTGAACGATGGAACTTACGGTGCAACGTTATGCACTATTGCATGATTTTTTAGAGATGTATTGCAAATTGTTCACTGTTTTATGGAAAGTGTGATATTAAGTTCAATGGAATAGCTCTTTGGCTGATCACCTTTAATCCTCCTTAGCAGAGATGAAAGTTTCTTAAAGAAACTTGTTAATCCATTGCTGGGAAATGGTCTCAAGCGGGAAGGAAGGATATAGGTATTATCAGGATATTAGTAAAGTATTGAAAGTAAGGGTTATTTGGTTTTCCATGTTAGAAGAGAGAGTGGTGTGTTCTTTATAAGCCAGCATGTATATTGTTCAGAGGAATCAAGAAATCAAAACCCTAATTCTATCATTTTTTTCTGCAATTTAGGTTTTATTAAGTTCTTGCAATTTACCCAATTTATTTCAATTACCCTCAAATTCTTGTTCTTGGTGATCCTCTTCGTGTCAGATCCATCGGGATCCTGGAAAAGTGGTATCAGAGCGAGCTCGATGGATCGGCCTCCTTCCCAACCTTCCCTTCCTTTCATCGATTCTGTGTGATTTTGCAGGCGTTTCTTCTTCTTATCCGGTTAGATTCGTGACCTTAGCGAGCGTGACTTTCCCTTCTACAAAACCCCATACGCCTACTCGTCTGTCGCCGCTCATCCACCACCCGCACTCGGCTCCTTCCCCGCTCCAGCATACGGCCCATACAGCTTCCCATCCGCCGCCACCTACCAACGGCCTTTCCTCTTCACGAGTAAATTACATATCCATACCACATTTGGGGCAGCGGTGACGAGTTGGTGCATACTTTGATAATTTTAACAAGTAAGTGCAATTTCTGGGGCAGCCAACGACAGATTGCTCAAAAACTGGTTTGATAGCGTCCTAACCTCGCGGGCCCGCTCTCAGATGCTGACTAGGCCTAAACGTCCGTTGGCCACCATTAGAGAGCGACCGCTTGAGCACCTGGTCCGGCCTGACCCCGACCTAGCCACTCTTTTCCCCTCCACTCCCAGCACCTGTCGCTCTCCAAGCTCGTCTGTCGCCTTTACATCGCCGCGCCGCGCCGCAGCACCTTGCCGTCACCATGCCCTCCAGCAATCATTCTGAGAGCAGCCAGGATAGCCTACTCTCTAACTTCGCCTAGCAGCACGGCCTCAGTCCTCGCAAGCCGGTAAGTCTATACAGTTAGGGTTAGGGTTTGTCAAATTTGGGAATTTTTCCTCGATTTGGCCTCGAATGTTAGGGTTAGGGTTTAATCTTTGCTCCCTCTGCCCTTGTTTAGATTCGAGAAACCATTTTCGACCAAGAGTACACCATCTATGATGATTGCGATTTGAGGTGCAAGCATGACATGCCCATGTACCGCTATGTTTGTGTTGATCAGTACAATGACAGAGAGAACACAGGGAGGAGGTTTCTGGCCTGTGGAAACAAGGTATGTGCAATGACCACCATTTTGACCTGACCATTATTTATGTACAGAAACATTTTAATATGACCTGGCCACCATTTAATAAGACCGGTAAATTAGGTGGAAAGTAGATTATAGTATACGACCTGTAAATTAGATACTAGTATATGACCACTAAAGATATGAAAATTAGATACTATTATATGACGAGTAAATTGTTTTAAGTTTTTCTTGCCTCTACCTTTATAATTAATCTACATAGTTAATTAAATAGCATGGCTTGTTGGTTCTTTGTGTAATTTAGCTCTTGTTTTTAGCTACATTGATAATTTAGCTCTTGTTTTTAGCTACATATATAATTTAGCTACATAGATAATTTAGTTGTTGTGACCCCAAAATTGTTTTAAGTTATTTTTGGCTCTTGTTGATTCTTTGTGTAGGATGAGGCTATGTGTAACAAAGTGGATTGGGTAGATTGGCCGTGGACAGCTACACACAAAAATAGTCTTCTCAAGCTATGGGGTATGTATGATTTCGAGAGTGAAAGTAGAATGCATGGTAACGTGGAGTATGCCACTAAGAATTTTGAGCTGGTCTCGGAGAAAAGGGAGTTAGAGAGGAAGAACATGAAGCTGCACAAGCAACTGGGGAAGGCTTTGGAGTATGTTGCAGACTTGTCTAACCATGACTATGAGCTTGAAGTGTCCAAGAGGGAGAAGGCAGAGCAACTGGTTGCCTCACTCGAGGAAGAAACAAGAAGCTACATACTCAGCTGGCAAAGAGGCCCAAGACAAATGAAGATTATGCTGCTTTGAAGGAAGAAAAGAAGAAGCTGGAGCACTATGTTGCAGATCTTCTCAAGCTCTCCCATGATCAGAAGGACAAGATGAAGAAGATAGTCCAGATCTGTGGTGAATGAGTTGTTTGCATGTTCTTGTAATGAATTAGTAGTTTGTACTAAATGTTGAACATCATGTTATGTAATGGATTATTCCTTTAGTAGTTTCTATCTGTGTTGAAGTGGATTCTAAATCATGTTATGTAATGGATTTTTAGCTTTTATAAATATTTGCTATCTGTGTCTGATGGATTATTCCTCTAGTAGTTTCTATCTTTGTCTGATGGATTATAAATATTTGCTATGATGAGCACGGTGGCGCCGCCCATTTGTTGTCACCGGAGTAGTGACCTCTACGGCGACACCGCCCATTTATGGCATTTGCATAATTTGATTCTCATAGATGCATAAATGGACCAAATGCAGCACTACATAACAGTTCAAATGGACATGGATTACATCATGTTCAAATGCAGCACTACATAACAGTTCAAATGCAGCACTACATAACAGCACTGCATAAATGGACCAAATGTAGCTAATTTAAAGTTGAAATGGGCATGGATTACATCATGTCCATCTCACTCTCAAAACATTAACTATGGTAAGGCATAAAGTCAGTGCATGTCCTTTACAACACAGTTAACTGATAAAATGAACCAACATGATTCAATTCGAAGGGCCATCTTCCTGATCTGGTAGAACATAACCACAATTCATGTAAGCCCATGTCCTTGACCTCTTGTATGCTGGATATCCTGCTTCATACTCTGACTCTGTGGCTCTTATAGTAGATCTTGGTGGAGCTAGTCCTTGACCTCTTGTTGCAACAGTGCTCCAGCTTGTTGAAGAACTTGGACCAGGAGCTCTTGGAGGAGCACTTGGAGGAGCACATGGAGGAGCTCTTGGAGGAGCACTTGGAGGAGCTCTAGGAGGAGCTCTTCGAGGAGACCTTGGAGGAGCACTTGGAGGAGCTCTAGGAGGAGCTCTAGGAGGAGCCCTTGGAGGAGCTCTTGGAGGAGCACTTGGAGGATCTCTTGGAGGAGCATCTTCATCTATATTCTTCTTGTAAGATAAACCAGTCAGTCAGCAGCAATGCAAGTTAAAACAATTACCACAAGTTAAAACAAATGACAGCAATGCAGCTTACTAACCACATGTTTGTTCTTTCTAGAAAGTAGATCTGCCCTCAGATCTTTAGTGCAACTTGTGTACCTATGGCCTTGCAAATTGCAGTTTGAGCAGGTAATTGTTCCCATCCTTGAGGTATCTTTAGCTTTGGGCTTCTCAAATTTCCCCTTCCTTCTCTTCTCTTGGTTTCTTCCTTTACTAATCTTGAAGTCAGGAGGTACAATGTCAGGAGTGTTGGTCTTTGTCCAATCATGTTGCCCAGGCACTGGAAAGATCATAGGCTTGAATGCTTCAATGTACATTGTTTTCTTGAAGAAATTGCTCACATAGTCTTCAGGTTTTTGCTTGGCCTTGATTATAGCAGAGCAAGCATGATTGCAAGGAAGCCCTATGACATCCCATCTCCTGCATCCACAATTTTTAGCAAGCAAGTCCACATCATGTATCTGGTCACCTTTTCCATTTGTCACTTCCCACAGATCAGTGCCTGAAATTCTTGGTGTGCAAGTTCTGGAGTATGTCTTTGCAAGCTCTAATTGCCCAGTGAAGTGAGGTGTGATCTCCCACCTAGCAGATTGGCCACCAACTCTCTTTCCATGATCCCTAACCATTAACTTGTTTTTTATTCCAGTAAGCATTGTTCTTATGGGCTTCTTCCTCACATCCAAGATATATCTGTTGAACACCTCACTGAGGTTGTTAACAACCATGTCTGTCTTACAATTGGTGTCAAATGCATGCCTTGCCCATGTGTGTGGTGGGATCTTACTCAACCATTTCCATGCATCTTCACTCTCAATCTTTAAAGTTTCCATTGCATCCTCAAACTGAGAACTATGGTAGGCATAGCTGGCTTTGTCCATGCATTTCTTCAAGTCTTCTCCTCTGAAACCAGATGTTTGAAAATTTGCATAAATGTGTCTTAAACAATATCTTTGATGGGCAGAAGGAAAGACTTGTGTCACTGCTTTGAGAAGTCCCTGCATTTAAATATGACAAGAATTTAAATATGACTAGCAATTAAATAGGACAAGCATTTAAATAGGACAAGCATTTAAATATGACTAGCAATTAAATATGACAAGCATTTAAATATGAATATCATTTCAATAGGACAAGCATTTAAATATGACAAGCATTTAAATATGACTAGCAATTAAATAGGACAAGCATTTAAATATGACAAGCATTTAAATATGACTAGCAATTAAATAAGACAAGCATTTTTACAGGACAAACCTTTTGCCTGTCAGACATAATTGTGTAGGGTCCAAACTCTCCTTGTTCACCACCTAAAGCATACTTCAACTGAGTCAAAAACCAACACCAATTGGTTGTGTCCTCTTTTGGAACGACTGCAAAGGCTATATAGGGAACATGTTGTTATTCCCATCTCGCCCTGTTGTAGCTAAAATTTGAGCACCAATGCATAGTTTGATGAAGCATCCATCCAAACCTGCATTACAAATCATACTTTAGGGAAATAAACATAAAAACAACACCAACATACACAATTAGCAAGTAAATGAAGAGTACCTATGAATGGCCTGCAACCTTTCAGAAATCCCTCTTTGGTTCCATTTAAGCAGAAGAAAAGACCATGAAAAGTGGGACCTGGATGGGGATTTTCTTCAAAAGGAGGAGGGGTAACTGTTTGCACAATTACCCTACTTACAGGGTTTGTATCAATCACTGTTTGTGCCCAATCTCTAAGTATGAAGTACTGCTCTTTGTGATCACCCAAGACAACATCCAGCGCATGATTCTTAGCCCTATATGCCATCATCGTAGGCACCACAACACCATACTGCAACTTTTCTGTATCAATCAATGTTTGAATGCATGTATTAGGATCTGATCTGAAGAGACCCTCATACCTCTTGGCTAGCCATTTTGCACTAACCCTTGAATTTTTCCTTTCACTTGAAGTATCATATGTATGCACATTATGCATCTTCCTAATAACCATTGTCTTCTCTCCTTTTATCATTGATGCTGTCATGTAGAAAGGACATGGATTTTTTGGGCAATCCACAATGATACTAACATTGGAGTTTCTGTGGTACTCATAATTCCTACTTTGTGCTATATGCAAATTAACCAATGCATCTCTGAGCTGCTCTAAAACACATAAACACTGCAAGTTGCTCATGTGCTTGCAGTCTTTTGTCATCATACCATACCCTAGGTGGCCTTTTCTTTGCTCTACTCTTTCTACCCTTAGGTGGAACCATTGAAAATGGTTCAAACCCATCATCATCATACTCTGGCAGAAAACCAGAGCATTTCTCTTCATCATCTGATGGTATAAAGTCTGGTTCATCAACAATTACCACAGCTGAATGGGACCTTTTAGTGGGTCCTTTCATCTTAACAGGTAGCTTCTTTGGCCTCTGAGGTGCAGTGGGTCCTTTCCTCTTAACAACATGTGCTTCACTAGATGGTCCAGCACCTGTTTGATCTGCACTTACAAAAAAATATTCAATGTCAGTATCACCTTGACAGTGTGTCATTGGATCATCTTTTTGTTTTCTCATCTCCTCCAAGATCTCATCCACTTCAGACTGATCCTTCTTCCTCATTTCTTCAGTATTAGCATAGTCTCCCATGTCAAACTCCGCATCATTCGAGCTCATATCTACATGCTCATCATTGTCCCACAGTGCTATTTCTTTCCCTTCCTGAATATTCAATACGTCTTGGCTGTCCACTACTAGATTGTTACTAGCTACTTGACTAGTAAACACATGACCATCATCATCCACGGTAAACACAAACTGTTCACTGAAATAGTAACGATAGTGGGGGTCAACGATCATGATCTGCATCAAGGCTTCCCTAAATCTAATTTAACCAATGGTAACATTGACTAATCTACTCCTAGGACAGAGGAGAAGAACTTACCCAAATCCGCCGGCTTCTGCACTCGCTGTTGGGTTCTGCTGCCACATCTGGGAGCTCTGGGTGAGCATCTGTGTCGCCGTAGATGGATGGGACGACCACAACTCATCGAGGCCGTCGTCGAAGACACCTCCATCTCCAGCACTCCAGTCTTCGAAGAAACCCTTCCCGCTGCCAACATCGCCGCCACTTCCGCCGCCATCGCCCTCCTCCATATCGAGCAAGAACTGGGGGAAAAGAGTGGCTAGGTTTCCAGGTCGGGGTCGGGCCGGACTAGGTGCTCAAGCGGTCGCTCTCTAACGGTGGCCAACGGCCGTTTAGGCCTAGTCAGCATCTGACAGCGGGCCCACGAGGTTAAAACGCTATCAAACCAGTTTTTGAGCAATCCGTCGTTGGCTTCCCTAGAAATTGCACTTACTTGTTAAAATTACCAAAGTATGCACCAACTCATCACTGCTGCCCCAAATGTGGTATGAATATGTCGTTTTCTCCATCTTCACCCCATTTCCCTTCCCATACGCCACCACCTACCCTACCCGACTACTGCCACAGCGTACACGCCCTTCTCCGGCTTTCCCCCGATCCAGGAGTTAATTGGATAAAACTACCACAATTGAGGCTGTCGGGACGAGTCCGTACCACTTTTGGTAATTTTTGCGAGTCAGTACCAATTTCGAGTCATAGCGTTACAAACTGCACTAAATTTTGTCTAATAGCATTTTAACACGCTTTCTGACGACTGGGCCCTACTGTCAGTGCTGAGATGGAGCCACGTGTCTAGGAGGAGCTGAGGTGGAAGTGGGGCCCACCTGTCAGCCATATCTTATATTATTTTTTATTTTTCTCACCTATTTTACTATTTACCGTCAGTGGGTCCCACCCGTCGGTCTTCCTATTTTTCCCCACCCACCTTCCTCTTCCTCCGTCAACCTTCCTCTTCCAATCCGTATGCTTGTAGTAGTAAATGACGGCGGCCTTGTCGCAGTCAGCGGCGAGCAGGGCCTTGAGCGTCTGCCGCAACAAGCTTGTACCCGCCGCCGGCCATGCAGCGCGTCTTCCGCGGAGAGCTCGTACCCGCCGCCGCCGGCCGTGGTGCCCCGCTCGTACACAGGGTTGGAGATGCGCGGAGGAAGAAGAGACGCGGGCGGTGTGCTCAGACCGCCGCGGCGAAGGCGACGGCGAAGAGCGGCGCCCGGGCGACCACCGCCACACGGCGGCCTCCAGCCTGGGGATGGCGAGGAGGAGGTCCTTGTGGCTGGGCACGCACATGCCGTCGGCGCGGCCGCCGACGCTGAGGCCGACGCCGACACCCCCCTCTCCTCCTCCGCAGTCGCGCCTGTCTCCCCCGCCGGACAGCGACCGGAAGGTGGTGCCGTACCTGACCAGCATCCGCAAGACGTTCGAGGACTGCTACGGCGTGCGCGTCGACGAGCACGACCTGTCGCTACATGGAGGGTTCAAGGACGAGCTCAACGCATCGCTCGGATCCGCGGGCAGGCTCCCGCAAGTGTTCGCCAACGGTGAGCACGTAGGCGGCGCCGACGTCGTGCGCCGCATGCACGAGGACAAGGAACTGTCCAAGGCGCTGGAGGCCTGGGAGATGGCGCCATCGAACGTCGGCGTGAAAGGCGTCGCCGCGCTGGAGGCGTGCTCGGGGTGCGATGGCGTCCGGTTCGTGCCGTGCGAGGAGTGCTCCAGCAGCTGCAAGGTGTTCCTGGAGGAGCTGGACAGCTTCATGCGGTGCCCCGAGTGCAACGAGAACGGGCTCGTGTGGTGCCCTCTCCGTAATAGTACGGAAAATAGTAGAGAAAAATAAAATAGGAGAGAAATAGGAGAGAAAAATAAAAAAATAGCATAATACATGGCTGACAGGTGGGCTCCACTTCCACCTCAGCTCCTCCTAGAAACGTGGCGCCAACTCAGCACTGACAGCTGGGCCCAGTCGTCAGAAAGCATGTTAAAATGCTATTAGACAAAATTTAGTACAGTTTGCAACGCTATGACTCAGAATTGGTACTGACTTACAAAAATTATCAAAAATGGCACTAACTTGTCCCGACAGCCTCAATTATGGTAGTTTTATCCAATTAACTCCCGATCCAGGGTATGCCTACAACAACAGCTTCGTCGGAGCACCCGCACCTTGGATTTTCCCGCTCCAGTCTACCCATCCGCTTTACCGGATGTCGCCGCCTTCCCAACATCGGAAACCCATTTTTCATACGCCTCCACCACCTTCCCCTCCACCGCGACCTCCTCTACCCCCGAATCCGGTTCCATGCGATTTTCTCCTCCGCCTCCACAGAGCCATGCCTCCTCTATAGGGTTAGACCCGATTTCCCTCACCCCAAGCACCAGCCTCTCCTCATTCCCCATGCCAACGTATGGCTCATCCACCTTTACCTCTGATTCCCCTTACTCTATGCGGGAGGCGACCCAAATCCCCGCCCATGTTGACCCAACCCAGATATCACCTGCTACCACCCCAATCCACGCGACCTCTCCCTACTGAGCGCTCCCGTTGGCTGACCCAAGCGGCAGCAGCACAAGGAAGAGGGCAGCGAGATGGAAAAGGACCGCAGCACTGGCTCCAACCACTGCTTCATCACGCAGCAAGACCGAAATCTAGCCTCAAGTTTCTCCACCGTGAACTATCAAAACTCTCAGCTTTAGTCTCTCAGTTCACAGTTACTATGGGCAATGAAATGGCCGAAGCACCACTTACTGGTTCTTTTACAACCATAATGCTCGCACAGTTTAAATCACCAGCAACTACTGCCTTGATCTTCTCTGGTAAGGGTGAGACATCAAGTTCTTCAGCGAGCTCACTAAGCTCTGATGATGCATCAGCTACTGTATATGTGAAACCGCGGTTGTTTGGTGAAATGCCAACATCAATCTCTTGGCAGGGAACACAGGGTAAAGCTCCCAATTATGATTCTAGGGATCACAAGCCAATTCATAGGTCATGTGTGCGCACCCTCAGTGAGCATAATTTTGATGGACGGGCAAAGACTTATGGTCTTCAAAATATCGGTCGCCACAGCCTGTTCCAAGCAAAGGGAACCGAGCATAGCTATTTTACACTGCCTATAGATTATTCCCTAGAGCAAGTTGTCTCTGAGACTTTGTGTTCTATTTATGATATTAAGTCAGATGGCTGCTCAACTGAGTCCATTCATGCGTTCGCTGGTAATCCTGTGCAGCAGCCATATGAAGAAGAGCAACATGACAGTTGTCCGGCTACCAAGTGCTTTAGCAAGCCAACGTTCAATGCCGAGAGACCTAGTGTTGGTACTGTTGATATATTCAGTTTGACTGATGAAAAACCTGATAATGAACTGATCATTGTGTGTGTAAACAAGGCGTCAAATGATGCATTCAGTGAAGATGTTGTAGATGGTATATCTACACGTGTTCCTTATGTATTTGCCGACATGTCAATTAATTGCAGCCTGAGGAACAGCAAAACAGAAATTCCCCTATTGGCTGGATCTGAACTGTGTGGCAGGAAGCCACAACAAGGAAACAACCAATAGGAGAACATGCTCTTGACTGAATCGGGAAGAGATGTCTGGGACCCTGTAGCTACAACATTCCCTGTACAGTTTACGACTGCTGCTGATTCTACAAAATTACAGTGCACATATGTCGACAAGTCTGCAATGATACATATACTAGCTGTGAAGCTTGGCGCAAGAAACGAACCCATTTTTTCTACTGCTATCATGTGTTTCGTTGCTTTTGATTTGAGATGGACAAAAATGAATGCAGCATCTGTACTCGTTCAAGTTGTTCCATATTATAAAGACACCTCTGTAGCAAAGCATATGAAGACAAGACAAGTGCAATGGGATCCAGGTATCATATTTACCTTATATGAGCTCTGGTGGTTGAGTAAAGGGACTGAATATGCTTTGAGGCATCTAGTGGCCATGAAGTTTGGTACTCGTAATTCAACTTACTTGAGGGATACTGCTGCAATTATATATGATCCTCCTGCAAATTTGATTCAGCAAAGAAGAACCACTGTAGTCTAGGAATCGCTAAGCAATATTGTATGTACATGGGACCCTGGAATTGCATTTGTACATCATCAAGGCGTTTATGAGTATTACAATGCAAAGAATCTGCTATTCCCACAGAACTATCTTCAGATCTGGGAAATGGATATCATCTTCATTATATTTCTACCTCCCTGACACGGTGAATGAATTTTGAAGGATAATTGATAATGTTAAAAGTTTCTGTAGAAACTTGTCCATTGCTAAGCAATGGTCTCAAGGGGGAGTAATGTCAGGGACTACTAGTGGTTTGGAGTAGTAGTATGTTGTAGCTATGAGGGCATATTAGGTATTCAACATATGTTGGTATCTTGTAGTTGGTTATATAAGCCTACCTTGTATTTTGTGATCCAATCAAGAAAGCAAAACCCTAATTCTATCGTTTGTTTTCTGCAATTTAGTTTTTATTTAGTTCTTGCAATTTACCAAATTTATCTTCAATTACCCTCAAATTCTTGTTCTTGGTGATCCTCTTCCTGTCAGATCCATCGGGATCCTGACACTTGGTACCTTCTTAGGGAAGACCGGATAAGGGGCAGCATCCAATGCCAGTGCTGGCCTTGCCGTACTCTCTCGGAGGACTGCTGGCCGCCCTCCAGAGGGACCCTTGCTCCATGCCATCCGGGGGTATTCCCTTGGGTGGAGGCCCTCGTGAGGGTGGTCTCCTGCCTCCTCTCATTAGGCTTGCCTAATCGTTGGATGTGGGCCAGTCGTGGACGGATCATGGCACCCCCTGAGCCAGGTATCCGATAGTAGCCCCTGGCCGTTGTTGAACCAGAGCGTCTTGAGTTCGATGAAGAAGGGTTCAACGGACATATTAATGACTGGAGCTGTGCGGGATGCATGTCGCCTCTGGTCTCAAGGCGTCCCTTCGGGAGGGGCGTGTCCCCTTGCCATTTGGTGCCTTGAGCTATAAAGTTCCGCTTATCTTCGTAGGGCTAGATTCGTTCCTCCTTTCTCCTTGCCTCAACCCAACACTCTCTTTGTGCATCTGCTCCCGCCCACCACGAACGATGTCTCGTCGGGGAGCCTTGATCTTCATGAAGGGGAATCAGTCCTCTGCCGGCCCCTCCTAGGAAGAGAATGAGGGAGAGGAGTTGGGGGAGGTGTTGATGACCTCCACCATCAAAACCGACGCTAGTATCGACCGGCGCCGCTCGCAGCTCGCCTCGGACTATAATGAGTGGCACAACCCGGGCATGGCCGGGATCGGCAGATATGGCCAGCCTGATGGGGTTGGCGCGCTCGTTCTGCTACCACACCCTCATAGCGGGGCTGGTCCCACCGTTTTCCCCTTTCTTCATGGATGTGCTAGAGCACTACCAAATATGCGCCCTCCACCTGCAGCCCAACTCCGTCACCACACTTGCCATCTTCGCATGCTGGTGCGAGATGTTCGTGGGGATAAAGCACTCGATGGCACTTCTGCGGCACATGTATGCCCTCCGCCTCACCTCCACCACTCGGGTGGTCGGCTATGTCTCCTTCGTGAAGGAAGGATCATTCGGCCTCCTGATGAGATGGTCGAAGCACATGGAGGACTTTTGGAAGCGTTGGCTCCTGATGGACGTGCACAGAGAGAGCTCTCATCTCCTGCCCCCAACAACCCTAGCTGAGAAATCGAGCAGCCGCTGATCCACCGCGAGCATGGAGGGGGATCAGGTTGGTGCTCTGATCTCGCGCATCGAGGAGCTCAACACCGTCAGCCTGACTGGGCCTCTGGTGGCCATGGAGTACCTATGCCTCCGGATTGCTTCGCTGGAGAAACACGGCATGGACTTGTGGGACTTCGCCGTGTCGGATCACCTGACCCTGGGAGCCAGCATCACCGATGATACTGTGGTAGCGGATTTTCTCCATGAGCTGCTGCACACCTCCGCCGCCGCCGAGCTCCCCTAGAGGGTCCGGCCTCTCTACCTCGACCCTCGCAAGCCAGAGATCCTTGCCTCGCTCCCCAAGTTTGATGAGTGGGGGATCCTTCCTCCAGGGAACTCGGGCCCACGCTCGAATGCCCTAGGCATAGAGTCGGTCGGGCCAGGGGTTGCATGGTCCTGCAGCTCGTCTGGCGAGATGAACCCTCTCGAGGAATCGCTAGGGAAACACGCTCGGGAGGAGGGCTCGCCTCCGGAGGCCGAGGCTCGCGGGGGTCTTGTAGCGTTAAGACCTTCGTCCCTTCAGGCATGCATCGGAGCGACTAGGCATGAAGGTCAGGCCGGGAGGCGCTACTAGGTAAACTATTTTCCCTTGCGCCTTGCTCCTCCATACTTCTGGCACTAGCTCACTGGTTGCTACCTGGCAGCGATGAGCGCCCAAAGAAACTGCGGCGGGTGAAGCGGACGTCGGTCCAAAAGGCTTAGCCGGTGACACGCCCCCTGAGCCCGCCTAAGGACACTTCGGCTTACGCCACCGTACCTGAGGAGGGGGCCGAAGGCTCGCCGACCCTAGCTGTCACCGTGACCCTTCCTTTGGCGGTACCAGATGACATAGAGGTCGCGATGGGAGACGCAGTGCTCCAGGAGGGTCCTCATGAGGCTTCTCATTTTGCCGGAGGTGCCCGTGACGGTGAGCCCGCCCACAGCCCCCGGGCCCTTGGAGAGCACCGCCGTTGTCGCCTAGGGTGGTGACGCCAGTCTCTGCCCGGAAGGTCCTGGGGTGGCCGAGGCCTCCGACCCTGCAGGCCATGGGACTCCTGGTGCGGATCCCTCTCCCCTCCCGATCTAGGAGACAAGCCTTGGAGAGGGTGTCGAGGATAGATAACTAGTAGTGGTGGAGCCGGGATACATCTCTCGGATTCCTCTGATGGCTCATCTTGCCTCGAACGTCCACGCTGGGCTGGATCGCTTCCTGGCGGATGCACTCGAGAGGAATTGCCGGATGGTCGAGAGGGCTTGTCTTCGCAGGGAGAGTGAGCTCCACGATGCTTCAGCTCGTGCGACAAATATTATTGACGAGGCGGAGGACCATGCCTCCAAGCTATATGAGGTGTTGGCCGTTAGGGAGGGTGAAGTATCTGCCCATGAAGCGGCCGTAACCCGGCGCCAGGCGAAGCTTTCAGCCAAGGCCCGAGAGACCGGCACCCAGTTGTCGGGGGTCCATGAGTCCTTTGCCAAGGAGCTAGAGTAAATCCAGAGGCTTCATGACGCTCTTCGATCTGCGGAGCAGGATCAAGAGGACTCTATCCGGGAGGCCAAAGACTTCCAAGAAGAGGTCAGAACTCACCAGGCTCAGGCCCAGCTGTCAGCTCGGGCTCGCAAGGCGGAGGAGCGCCAAGCCCGCGAGGTGCTAGAGAACCACTGCGAGTCCTTCTCTGCATTTTCCGAGCATGCTTCCTCTAACCTCCCGCTGCTGGGGGTGAAGGACTTTGCCACATCAGGGCTTCACACCGCCGTGACGTCGAGTCGTTCATGGATCTCGCACGCAGGATTATGGCCCCGGTGAGCGCTGCCACCCAGGGACTGGACGAGTTTATCTCCGTGGAGTGCAAGGACATGCTGATCATTGTCGGGAGGTCTCTCTTCACCAACCTCCTGCAGCTTTCTCCGGAGCTCGACTACTCCCAGGTGATACGGCGGTCAAAGGTCTTTCCCACCCTCGAAGCGCGAGTCACCCCGCTTGTCGACCTTCTGGTCAAGCAATTTCCTCATGTGGTGTCCGGAGAGGAGGGGCCGCCGCCTGCTGGGTCTGGCAGCATCACCACCGTAGAGGAAAATCTCGAGGAGGTGAACTCAGGAGACGTCATCGGAGCGACTTGAGCCCTTGCCGGCGTATTGCTCGTGGGGCGCTGTAGGACTTTTTACTCGTATTCCTGTCGAGACTTGTAAGGGCATCGTCCCTGTACTAGGGCCTTAATTGTATGTTTGTTTTTCAGCATCACCATTTCATGATCTTCTAGGGGAGCGGTTCACTGTGCCTGCACTTGAATCCGCCCCGTAAGCCCCCTGAAGAGGTGACCGTAGGGCGCATGCTTCCTCCGTGTGCCTCGTGGAAAGGGGATGACAACGGGCTCCACACGACGCTTGAGGGGTAGTCTCAAGGGTCGCTGAGCTCTCTTCTCGAGGAGGAGGTCTCTTAGGCTTGTCCTTGTCTCGTAAACCCCTCGAGGAGGTGACCGTAGGATCTGTACATTCAGATCTGTCCCAGAAGCCCCTCGTAGAGGTGACCGCAAGACGCGTACTTTCCCCGTATAGTCCCTCGAAGAGGTAAGCATAGATTCCACATGCCGCTTGAGGGGTAGTCTCAAGGGTCGCCGCACTTGCTTCTTGAGGATAAGGTCGCTTAGGCTTTTACTTGTCCTGTATGCCCCTTGAGGAGGTGACTGTAGGCTCTGTATGTTCAGATCCATCCTAGAAGCCCCTCGTAGAGGTGACCGTAGGACGCGTACTTTCCCCGTATAGTCCCTCATAGAGGGAACCATAGATTCCGCACAGTGGCTGCTCTTCTCTCGTGTGTCGTGTGAGGATCATCAAGCACCAGGAACCGTGGGTGAGGTAACTTATCGTTGTAGCGACAGTTCAGAGCTTGGCACCTTTAGGCCCTGATGTTATCCAAGGGTGACGCTAGTGATATACACCATTCCTAGCACCCACTGATGTGGTGCACGAGGGTAAAGAGCATCATACAAAAAACGAAGATGCAAACAGGAAAACCATCGACAAGCAGAGTAAGAAACGAGGAAATCATTCTCAAGTCTCCATAACGTCCAAGGGGAGGAGTTGTTTGTTACCACTACTGCTATGAGCAGAGCTCAGGGGTAGAACTTTCAAAGATGCTGGATGTTCCAGGCATTGGGGATTGGGACACCTTATTTATTTCCCTCTTCATGTAAGAATTCGTCGCCCTATTGAAAACCATGTCCCACGTCTCCGCCGTCGAATCCTGGGACGACGAGTCACCAGTAGCGTTCAATTCCTTCTCCTGCAGAGAGACAACGAGAGGTGAACCCATGCATTTAGATTATTTTCTTCATTATTTTAATTAGAAACTCTTGAGAGATCTGCGGTAAATTCCTTACCAGCTCGTCCTCAAAGGCGTTCATCTCCGGATCATCGGTGATGAACTCCCCTGTATTCGGGTCCAAGTAGTAGTGGGCCCGGACAAAGTTCCTTAGCTGCAGGTCCGTGATTTTATGCCATGGGTTGTCTTTACCCAGTCGTTCAAGCTCGACATCCTCCTTGTCCCAAATGGGTTGTTTCCTTCTGTATCCACCATTTCTAAGCCGGTGGTTACCTATGTTCTGCTCTCGCATATTATTTCCCCACGTAGTCCATGCTTTAGAGTCAGCGGTAGCTAACTCCACCTTGAATATCTTGAACTGTTCTTCATCGAGCATCGGATTTTCCTACTTATAAGCTCTCATCTTTCACCTTTGTCAATGTTGTTCTTTACCCGGGCTTTCAAGCTGCTCAAGGCATTGCTCATATTTTTCAATGCTAGTTTGTTCACCGGGTTCCTTTTATCCAGGTTTCTAAACTGCTATAGGAATGTGTATCGTTTGTGAAGCTTCTTAAGGAGGTTCTCGACCAAAGCTTGATTGGCAGCACTTCGGATGTACTTCGTGTTGATCGATATGCTTTCCCAGATAATGCACCCGAGTTGCATGCCATACCTTTTGGCAATCGCGAAGGTGCAATGGGTTGGCCACTTTGTGTGACCTCGCACATGTTGGCGAGCACTTGCGGCTCCCAATCCTTAATCTCCTCCTCTTCTCCTCTTTCTCTTATTCTTCGTCTTCGTCTTCCTCTTCTTCTCCTTCTCCTTCTACTTCTTCTTATTCTTCTTCTTCTTCTTCTTCTTCTTCTTCTTCTTCTGTATAGCGGCTGGGTTATCGCTACCGCCGTCCATGGGCTCGCCGCCATCCGTGCGCTCGCCACCATCAGTGGTGGTGTCCCCTCCTTCACTAGTTCTATTGTAGTCCTCGTCATCCCCCTCGTAATCTGGATCTCCCTCGTTGCCCCCAGCACCTCCGACGGAGGTCGCCGGTGCTGGTGTCATTCTCATCTCCTCCTCCGCCTCCTCATGCTCTTGGGACGCCCCCCCAGAACGACTTGTTGGTCTCTCAGCCCAGATCCTCGACACTCATGTGCTTAGAAGGGCTGGCCTCGACATTGGCTGACATGTTTACACTTTATAAAAAAGAGGGAAAAAGGTAGCACAAATATCGACCAAAAAATTGACATGACCTTTGCTAATTTTTGGACCTACGAGTTCCCATTTCTCAACTGAAACGAAATTGAATCGACACTTCAGGAGAAACTAGCAACTCAATTGAAATCCCTGCCAGAAAAAACACCCCAGCCCCATTGACAGCCTCATTGACCCCATCCATCATTCACACACAAATAAAATAGCCCCATCCATCATCCCCGCCTTCGCTTCCATCATACAGCATTAATCATTCACACAGATACACAATAGTATATAACATATACATTATAGTTGTTAATTTTCATATAAACTTTTATACAGCAGTATACAACAGATACATGCACAGCAATATCTCCATATGATGTATTAAAAAAGAGTACTTGTGAAACAGTTGCTAGAACAAATTAGCAAAATTTTCCTACACCCTCAACCCCTATATGGACATCTTTACAACCAAGATGTGCAACCAAAAGTTTGTCATGGCCAGGACAAGCCATACTCAAGATAACTATGTCCCAGGAAATACATATGGTAATCAGAGAGTGCAATGATCACAAACACACAAAAGGTTAGCAAAGCATCTCCTTAGCATCATATACTCAACCAAGCGGCCAAGTAAAAGGCAAGACTACATTATCTAAAAATGTTGTTGAACAGTTAATGGATAGTTTTTAGCTAAGCTTGTCATGCAGAATAGGATGTAGATTAAACAAACACTAGCGCAACTGTAAGACATGGAAGTAATTATTTGAGCATGGTAACAAATAGGAGGGTTCAAGTATATCTTGTTGGTACACATCCTTGCTTAGTGAGTGTAGTGTGTAAATTTGTGAACATTCAGTTCATTTAGTAAGTTGCATGTACTTTTCACAAAAGTCAGATTGTATATCTAAAAATGCATCTCAGGGATAAACTTACACACGCTTTCCGGGCAGAATAGTGTGTAATAACCACTAGTCTATGCAAGTTAGATGCCAGCTTTAGCACCATGGAGAGCATTTATCATTATACATTATACAAGAGAGAAATCAGCGTGCAAGCAATGAACAGAGCATTCTCTCCGGAAAGCAATTAGACTAGTAACTCTATTTTAGACAGTGTTGACACAATTTTCAAGCAAGCATGGATCTTTTATTTAGTTAGTAAGTTGGATGTACTTTTACCGAAGCCAGACCGAAGTCCAAAGATCTGTGCACAATTGTAAGACATGGGAGTAATTACTACAGCATGGTAAAAGTGTGAGAGTTGAAGTATCATTCTTGCACAGCGAATAATAAAGCATGTAAAATTGTGAGCATTCGGTTTAGTTAGTAAGTTCTATGGAATTTTGCCAAAATTTAGACTGACGACACTCATGCATAAACTTGAATAGGGTGTAATTAAACAAACACTAGTCTCTGCAAGGTCGGTGCCAGCTTAAGCTGAATTTTGAGCATGCATATTAGCATGGAAGAAATGAACAGAGCATTCTCTCCGAAACAAAATATATAGGAACCCAAACATAGACATCGTCGTCCTCGTGCAAGCCTGAAGCTCACAGTAGAATGCAAACGATATCACGTTTCTCGCAATCAGAAAAAATCAGATACAAGAAGCGCAGAGTTTGGAGATAATTAAATACTAAGTGAGTGTTTCAAAATAGGATGTAGATTTCTACTGCTACTGAATCAGTTTAGAACGATGCTGATAAATACCGCTACTAAATCAGAGCAGATGAGAGTGGTAGTTTTTTAAGGAGATAATTAAATTGTAGTTTGGTTGTGCTTGTGGGTGGTCAAATTAACATGTTAAAATGGTCAAAAGTTGCATGATCACCACAATCATGCACAGAGGCTTGGAAGTTTAACACTTTATATAATGCAAAATTTCATGTAAGTGCATGTTTTGCTCTCAAGTAGCTTGAGTTGCAACTAAAGTTCATTCCCGTCCATCCAAACAACAGAACTGTATTAGAGAACTGGGCGAGGTGGACGCTCTGTACTATTCCTAACCCTAAATCAATAAGATAACCCTCTATATTAGAGAACAGGGCGAGGTGGACGCTCCTGGTAGCAAGGTGAACTAGGGGAGGTGAACGGGGGGAGAACTGATGTTCACCAAGGGGTGGACGGTGAGGTGGCGCTCCTGGTGGCGGATGGCCTGGACGGAGAGGTGGCACTCCTGCTCCTCCTCCACGGGCTCCGGAGGCGCTCCTCCTCCACAGGCTCCCGAGGCGCTCCTCCTCCACGGGCTCCTTCTCCTGCTCCTCCAAGGGCTCCAGGAGAAGCTCCTCCTCTACCACGGGATCCTCCTCCACCTCCGGTGTGCAGGCGCTAGGGCAAGCGGTGGAGCGGCGAGCAGCGGCGACTCGAGATAGGCTAGGGTTCGGGCGCGCGGGGTAGGGGAAAGGGGAAGCAGGGCCAAACCGGTTATTTGGCTAAGTGCCAAGTGTTAACACCCGGATTTTTAATCCCAGATGCCTGTTATGCCATATATTGCAATTCCAGGATTACTATTTTTGCGAGACATAACAGATTTGGATACCACAGTACATCATCCATTACAAACCATACATAAGGTCTTACACAAATAAGGATCTCATGATCCAGTTCTTAATACAAGTCAAGAAGCGGAATAACGTAATAATAAAGGTAGCGTAGGCGAAGCTCCATCTTCGGGGTCACAGACAATGCTGACGATGGGAGATGATCCTAGTTGTCGTAACCTTCCTGGGGTCCATCCTCCTGGTACTCCTCTTCATAGTCTGGCCACGGGAATAGTCAGGGACAAAGCCATGAGTACTCTTTAAGTACTCGCAAATTAATACTGACAAGTGAAGGGGGTTTTTGTAATAGGACACTAAGCTCTATGGTTGTTTTGCAAAAAGCCAGATTTACCTCTACTAAGTTTAGAAGCAAATAAAAACTAGTTGAAATTTTATAACACCTAAGTGGTAACTTGTATTTCATATCACAACTCTGTTGTGGTCAAGTCAACATCTCAATTCATTTCATAAGTAATTTTGAAAACATCTGACGGGGGAACAGTATGGCCACTCCAACTGTCCATAACATGAAGGACGCTGACTATTCGAATAGTTTGACACTCTACAGAGATTGTACACTTTCACCACAACATTCGATACATCCGTCAGGAACAAATCCTGAATTCACCATACTCAGTATGCGGATAATCAATCCTAACCTTTCGATTACACGCCCTAGTATAGGCACCTCTCATGTGAGTTTGGCCTCCCAACCATGACCAACTGTCATCTTGGATACTGCACAGGTGGACAATCTTCACAAGGTAGCCTCAGCTCAGACCTTGGCCGAGAGGGAACCCACACTAAGGTATATAAGTTTCCATTCAAGCCCTACCCAATTCTCGGGTATTGTGGTTGTACGGTAAAATTGGAATGGTATCGCATCCAGACAACCATCAATTTTGTAAAAGGGCTAAGGCTCCTGCCTCAACATTTTCATCATCAAAATCATCTGGTGTTTGAAAACACATGTCAAAACATCTCAGTAGAATGATCCATCATTCCAAGGTTTTCATAACCATTTTCCACCAAGTATTCCCATCTAAAGTTGATCAAGTTTTATGCTTAGCACTAGCATCTACAAAAGGGAGTGAGTACTAATGAGGGGTGGTAAACTAGTGGAGTTTAACTAAGTTCAATCTCATGCCTTAGGATGACATCAAGATTATCTAGCTTAGGCCAAATTTAATGCTCTTTATGCAACCTCCTCGTATCCTTGGTCGGTACTAGCGTCTATGAATACATACGAGGTACACAATCACCAAACAATACTTAATTACTTTCAATCATCACACCAAAGGGTTCTATAGATGATGTAGCATCATCTCTAACATTCAAGATTAAAGCACTTGCATTATATATTTATTTTTAGAAAAGTAATTTCTACTCATTGAAAAACTACTTAAGATTTAATATTCTCCAAACCAAACATGGGATCATGTTGACACATGTCATCACCACATATTTCAGTATATGGGAATGTGATTTAAAGTGGTGTCACAATTTAATAAGGTTTAACCTTTTATTTCAATTAAATAAAGTGACTAGAAATGCCTATGTGGCATTTTTTTATTACTTGAACATTATCTCTGTAAGTAAACACATATGTTTTTATATATTCTGAAAGGTATGATCAAATGTGATTTTTGAGAGTTGGAATCAACTCAAAAGCTATTATGGTTTAAATTTGAAAAATGTGTGAATGCTGAAAAGATTCTGCCTTGTTGTTTTTACCAAGGTTGATCTATAGATTCAAATGATTTGAATCCAACGGTTTTGGATTAAGCATTTCAATATCTTTCTAACAAAATTGGTTTCATTCAATTTGGTTCACTGAATCGAGCTGGGTTGATTTTTGAAACTAGGTACAGAACTGAGTTTGAATATAAATAGAAAAAGATAAATTCAAACGATTGGGCTGCGCGGGAAGGGGTAATGGGCCAGCCCAGTGTCACTCCGCAGCGCAGGGCACAACTGACAGGGGGGCTCTACTAGTCAGTGGATCTTTAAACGCAAAGCGGTACGGGGCGATGTGGTGCATTGGATTAGAATGAAGATCAACGACTGAGGGTCGTCGTCAACGATGAACAAGTCACCGGTGAGCTCGAACCCTAGCGGCTCAGTGGGGGTCATGGGAGGCTCACCGGGGCTCAGGCGAGGGTCGGCGACGCGGGCGAACGACGAAGTCGACAACGGCGATCCTCCTGGTACTGGCAACTCCTCCTGGGGCGGCTCCAATCGATGGCTTCCTTCTTCTCCAGCAGCGGCAAACTCCGGTGAAATTCCGGTGATGCGCTGCTCTCCTTGCTCCGGGAATGAGGTGGGGTGGTTCTGGGTGAGAGGGGAGTAGAATGGTGTGAAGAATTCGAGCGGGGGATGCATGTATTTATAGTGGCGAGAGGGGACCGACGGGCGCAAGCTAAGCTCGTCGTGGTCGACGACACAGAGGGCTATCGGCGTGGGCGACGGTAGGGGGCGGTGCTGTGCTCCCTGGCAAAGCTCAATGGCGTGGTGGCGAGGCGTGGGGCGGTGCTGATCGGTCGGAACGCTGCGGTGCTCTGCGCTGGTCCGACGAAAGTTTTGATGGCGCACAGCGCGCGTGGTCCGCGCGGCGGCGAACGGGCGTGTTGCTGGGGTGTTGGTGATCGCGCGTGCACGCCGCGAGGGCGGTGCGTGGTCTGTGGGTGCTGGTCGAGCGTGGCGCACGGGGCGCGCTCTCGGCATGGTTGCAGAGAAGGTTGACATGGCCTAGGCGTGTGGTCCAGTGGCTGGCATTGCTCGCGGCTGGGACAGGGAGTGGCGGTTGGGTGCTAGCTTACTCCCAGACAAGGTTGGCGAGGCTAGTGTTGCTTGTAGCTTGCTGTCGACCATGGGGTGGCAATGGTGCTCTCGGCCTGCTCACCATTGAGGACAAAGGCCAGCTTACAGTGGTGCTAGGGATTAGTTAAGGTTGTTAGATGATCTACTAAGGCTAGTGGTGTCCAGAGAGGGAACAAGTTAGGCCCAAAACACTACTCAACATAGTGTTTTGATTTTGTTTGATTTGCATCTGCAACCTGTTTGATGAAATGGCTGCATGAACTTAAGTTTTGAATTTTGTAAATATTTTTGGTTGGTGTGCTAGGCATGTACTGGGGAGTCTGTGGATGCTTGGGTTTTGAAAATTGAGTTGGTTTGAGTGGTTTTTGAAATAGTGTGATCTTCCCATATGAAATAGATTCAATTTTAAATTGTCATTTAAACTAAGCATTTGAATGTTTCTGGATGACTACAAAGTGGGCCTTGATACCTTGTTATGAGTACTATCAAGGGGTGCAAAGATCCATACATGTTTCTGTTAAGTTCTGAAAGTTAGAGATAGCCAAAGTAGGCATGAGAGTTAATTTGGCCAAAGTGACCATTCACTTAATTTGATTGTTTTGATTTGTTTGTCTTTGGGAAAAGCTTGGGAATTGTTTAGATGATGTTTATTTCACCTAAGAATCATTTTACAAGCAAAGAAACACATAATCATGCAATTCAAAAGAATACAAATTTTAATGCACAATCATATGAATGCTTTCATATTTTTAATTTGTAATGTTTTTGTTAACCCTAACTTTGGTGATTGGAGTTTGATGATTCTAGTTTAATATTCTTGGGATGTTACAAACCTTCCCCCCTTAAACAAAATCTCGTCCCGAGATTTGAAAAAGGACGAAAAAAGATTACCTAGGATTTGAAGAGATCGGGAAACTCCGTCCTGATGTGATCTTCGCGCTCCCAGGTAGCTTCCTATTCTCTGTGGTTGCTCCACTGTGTCTTGAGAAACTTTATGCTTCGGGTTCTGGTAGTTCTGTAAGCTTCTTCCAAAATACGGATGGGTACTTCGGGGTAGGTCAGGTCATCGTTGATTTCTACGGTCCGGTGATCGATATTCTTGAAGACTTCCGTCTTCTCCGGAACTTCGAGACACTTGCGAAGTAATGAGATATGGAACACATTGTGCACGGCTGACATCTCTTCGGGTAGTTCCAGTTTATATGACACTGCTCCTCGACGGTTCAGAATCTTGAAGGGTCCGATATATCTGGGGGCAAACTTTCCCTTCAATGGCGACACTTTCAGATACTCAAAATCTCCTATGTTGAAGGCGAGGTCTCGACGTCTCTTGTCGGCGTAACTCTTCTGTCTGGACTGGGCTGTCTTGAGGTTCTCACGAATCTTGTGAACCTTCTCTTCTGCTTCTCGTAGGATATCGGGTCTGAAAATCTGACTCTCTCCTACTTCCGACCAGTTCAAAGGGGTGCGACACTTTCTTCTGTACATAAATTCAAATGGGGCCATTTGTAAACTAGCTTGATAACTGTTGTTGTACGAAAATTCTGCAAACGACAGACAGTCTTCCCAGTTAGATCCATATTCTAACACACAGGCTCTCAGCATATCTTCGAGTATTTGATTTACTCGCTCCGTTTGTCCATCGGTCTGAGGGTGATAAGATGTGCTGAAATCTAGGCGGGTTCCTAAACCTTCTTGGACTTTCTTCCAGAATCTCGAGGTAAACTAAGTTCCTAGATCCGATACGATGTTCTTGGGGACTCCATGCAAACTAATGATTCTAGCGATGTATAACTCCGCTAGCTTCGAACTCTGATATGTGGTCTTGACAGGTAAGAAATGGGCGACTTTGGACAATCTGTCCACTATGACCCAGATAGAGTCATTTCCCCTGCTAGAAGTAGGCAATCCGGTGATAAAGTCCATTCCAACGGATTCCCATTTCCATTCCGGAATCTGCAATGGTTGCAACAATACTGCGGGTCTTTGATGTCCTGCCTTGACTCGCTGACATATATCACACTTGGCAATATAGCTTTCGATTTCTCTCTTCATCGTATGCCACCAAAATTGCTCTTTCAAATCTTGATACATCTTTGTTCCTCCGGGGTGGATAGAATAAAGAGTATCATGAGCTTCCTTCAGAATAACTTCTTTCAACTCAGAATCTGCTGGTACACAAAGGCGTCCTTTGTACCACAGAACTCCTTCTTCGTCTTCGGTGAATCCGGGTACTTTGCATGTACCGATACGACGCTTAATTCCGTCGATACTAGCATTTCCTTTCTGCGCCTCTTTGATCTGGCTGATCAAAGTGGGTTGAAGTTATATGCTAGCGAAAAATCCTTCACTTACTAATTCCATTCGGAAATCTTCCATCTCCTTGTGCAAACTTGGTTGCTCCTTCAAAATCATGCAGTTCAAGCGGCACGACAATCTGCTAAGGGCATCTGCTACCACGTTGGCTTTACCAGGGTGATAGTGAATGTCTAGATCGTAATCCTTGATTAGTTCAATCCATCTTCTCTGTTTCATATTCAGCTCCTTCTGATTGAATATATATACTTCAGGATCTTGTGACACGAATAAATCTCACAACGGTTTCCCATCAGGTAATGCCTCCATGCCTTCAGGACTAGAACTACGGCTACGAGTTCGAGGTCATGGGTTGGGTAATTTTGCTCATGTTGTTTCAGTTGTCGAGATAGATAAGATATAACTTTGCCTTCTTGCATTAGCACACATCCGAGACCGATCTTGGATGCATCACAATACACATCAAAGGGCTTCGTGATATCTGGCATGATTAAGATTGGGGCTAAAATCAATCTCCTCTTGAGTTCTTGAAAACTCGCTTCACATTTGTCGGTCCATTCAAACTTCTTGTCCTTCTTCAGCAATTGGGTCATGGGTCTGGCGATACTCGAGAATCCTTCTACAAACTTGCGGTAGTATCCCGCCAATCCGAGAAATGCACGAACTTGGGTTTGAGTGGTTGGGGCTTGCCAATCTTCGACATCTTTCACCTTTGCCGGGTCAACGGCAATTCCTCCGGCTGATACAATGTGGCCGAGGAATTCTACCTCCCGTAACCAGAATTCACATTTGCTAAACTTGGCATACAACTGATGCTCTCTAAGGGTTCCAATGGTCCTTAGGTGTAGCTCATGTTCTTCTTCTGATTTGGAATAAATCAGTATGTCATCGATGAAAATAACGACAAACTTATCCAGGAAGTCCATAAAAATCTTATTCATGAGATTCATGAAATAAGCGGGGGCATTGGTTAATCCAAAATACATGACAGTATACTCGTATAATCCATATCTGGTGGTAAAGGCAGTCTTGGGGATATCCTCTGCACGAATCTTGAGTTGATGATAGCCTGTTCTAAGATCAATCTTAGAAAACACTTTGGCACCGGTCAACTGATCAAACAAATCTTCTATCTTGGGCAATGGGTACTTGTTCTTGATAGTGACATCATTCAACATCCGGTAATCCGTACACAAACGGTTACCTCCATCCTTTTTGTCCATGAATAAGACAGGTGATCTCCATGGGGACGCACTTGGTTGGATCAATCCAATTTCCAACATTGAATCCAGTTGCTTCTTCAGTTCTGCTAGTTCAGACGGGTTCATACTATATGGTCTCTGAGCTATGGGTCCTGTTCCGGGGATTAGTTCAATGATAAACTCGATATCCCGATCTGGGGCATACCGGGCAAAAGATCTGGAAATACATCAGGGTATTCACAGACTATCCGGACTTGGTAAATGGTAGGTTGGGATATACTCTTGTTGCACTTGAATTGACGAGGTAAGGTTTCAGATACATGCTCGACTGATATTCCGGCTGTACTGGTCATGGTTATGGCTTTCTTGGCACAGTCAATCAATCCTTTATGTTTGGACATCCAATCCATTCCTAGTACTACTTCCAAACCTTTAGTTCCGAGTACTATTATATTAGCATAAAAATCTATGCCATGGATTCGGATAGGGACGGCTTTGCAAATTTGCCTAGCTTTGGTGGTTCAACCGGGGATTTAAACAATCATAACATGCTTCAGTTTGGTTGGTTGAATCTTACTAGTGCAGGAAAATTCTTCGGTGACAAATGAATGGGATGCACCCGAATCGAACAACACTCTAGAAAGTACGGAATTAACAGAAAACATACCAAGCACGACGTCTGGCGCTTCCTAAGCTTCTTCAGCATGCATGAGAAAAAGACGGCCGTTGCGGTTGAGTGAATTCCCTTGGGCAAATCTTCTTCCGGGCTGAACACGACGCTGCTGCTGAGCTGGGGAATTTGCATTGGGGGTTGCGGCATTCTTCTTGTTGGGGCACTCGTTGGAGTAGTGACCCTTATTTCCACAGTCATAACAAGTCACTAGCGACTTGTCCTTTGCTGCAACAGGCACATCATTGCTTCCAGTCCTCGGAGCAGTGTTGGTGTTGGCGGTGGCATTGTTGTTGTTGAATTTGGGTGGTGAACGGTTGAAATTTCCAGAGTTGTCGGGGTTGTTGTGATTTCCTCCAGGCCTCGGGTTTCCACGGTTGGGATAGGTCGGACGGTTCATCGGGGGTCTATTGGTTCTCGGGGCAAATCTTGGAGATGGGTTAGGGCGATACTTTGGGGTCTGATGGGTTCCTAGATGATGCATCATGCGACGCTTGCGGTTCTCATTGGCTTGGTTGATATTTCCTTCCATCTGGATGGCAGAGTCGACAAGGGCTTCAATATCAGCAAAGGGGATATTGACCAACACAGTCTGCATCTCATCGTGTAGACCATTCAAGAATCTCTCCTTCTTCTTGGCTTCAGTGTTGATCTCATCCGGGGCATACCTAGCTAATGACAAGAATTTTTCACGGTATTCCACTACGGTCATCCTTCCTTGCTTCAGTTCTCTGAACTCATCTCTCATTCTCTTGATCAAACCCGGTGGCACATGGGTTCTGCTGAACTTGACCTTGAATTCTTCCTAGATCATCAACTGTCCTTCGGTCATTGCACGAACGTTGTTCCACCATGCTCTTGCATCTCCGGCTAGATAGTGGGTGACGAACAAAACTTTCTCGTTAGCTTCCACTCCGGTGACTTCTAGGTTATTTTCCATGGTTTGCAGCCAGTCATCGGCGTCTAAGGGCTCTTCTGACTTAGTGAAAACAGGTGGGTTGGTGTTCTGGAAATTCTTGAGTTTAGATCCATGGTTGTCCTGATTTCCTTGGCCTTGATTGTTGTGGGCTAGCTGAGCTATCTGCTGAAGGGTGGCAAGGTTGGCTTGACGTTCGGCTCTTTCAGCTTCGCGGTCAGAAACCAACATTTGCAGGATCTGCAACATCGGGTCCGGGGATGAACCACTTCCTCCGCGTGGCATCTAAAGATTGAGATAGATCATGAGAAAAGAGGGTAATTTCTAAGGTTCAGGGACTTTGAAAAGTTTTAAAGTTTGACTCATATTTTCTAGCAACTTGCTTTTCATTCATTCATTCATTCATAGCACACGATACAAACGCACACCACAACAAAGGTAAACAGATGGTTTTAAGAACCATTCTATAAACTACGATACAGTAGGACCGAATACAACTCACTACGCTAGTGCTCAAGTGCTACTACTCCTTAGAGTCGGTGTAGTCGTCATCCTCATCATCCTCATCGTCATCGATGAAGGTGAAATCATCCTCATCGGTGAACAAGTCCATAGCCTGGTCCTCCAGAAAATCATTGTCACATCCCAAGATTTTCCAAATCTTGTAATGTGAAAAATAAATGAATAAAATAAAACTTTGTTGATTTTCAGGGTGAGAAGAAACTTTTTGAATCCAATTGGAAACTTTCAAAACCTATTTGGATCAAATAGGATCCTCAAGGGATTTAAAAAGATAAATAAACAATAAACTTAAAAATATTTCAAATTACTATTTTTGGATCTTTAATAAAAGGATTTGGTTTTCAAAGGAAAAGGTAGATTTATAAATAAGGATTATTTTATATAGCCAAATTAAAACTTGGCCAAGCTTTTGAAATAAAATGTTTTGCTTTGATTAAAAGAGTAAAAGTTTATTTAAATAAAATTATGAGAGTTTGTTAATAAACCAATTTTTTATTTAAGTAAAGGATTTTCCCATTTTAAATAAACACTAAAACTTATTTATTTATTTTAAATAAGTTTTCCAAGTATTTTATATTCTCAAATAAAACCTACTGAAGTGTTTTTGGTTTTATTTAAATTTCAAATAGGGTTTTAAAAATAAATAAATCAAACCCTATTTGATTTAATAACTAAGGTCCATTTTATTTAATTATTAATGGACCCTAAAATAAAAATGTTATTTTATTTTAAACAAGTTTTCCAAATATCTTATATTTTCAAATAAAACCTACTGTTTTGGTTTTGATAATATTTAGTTTTCAAATAGAGATTTTATTAAATAAATCAAAACCTATTTGAATTAATAATTAAGGTCTATTTTATTTAATTATTAAATAGATCCTAAAAGGAATAAAATTATTGTTTTATTTTGGGACTTTAGTTTTGTGTTGTTAAACATAACTAAATTCAAGGCAAAGTTTGTCAAAGATTTGAAATGTTTTGGTTGTTTGATATGTTTGTTTGAATTTGAAAACAGAAAAAGAAATAGAAAAAGAAAAAGGTTTCAGAATAGGAAAAAAATAGAATTGGACTCGACCCAACCCAACCTGGCCCATTAAGCCTAGCAGTCCATTTCCCTCGCCCCTGAAACGTTTTCTTTACCGCAAAAGCAACCCACTAGGTCACTGACTTGTGGACCCCAACTCCCTCTCTCACTCCACTGACGAAACGGCCCCACACCCGAGCCTTCTTCCTCACCCGCGACGACCTCTTCTCCCTCCCCTCGTCGCCGCGGCTTCAATTCACCTTAATGCAGCCACCATTAGTCGCCGTGACCACGCCCATTTAAACGCCAGCGTCTCCCCTCCATTTCCCCTCTGTCCCCTCCCCCAAGTGCGCCCCCAGGCTGTCGAATTTAGCTCAAACACCGCCACTGTCCGACGACGCTCCGGCGAGGATTCCGGCAGCACCACGCCACCCCTTGCCTCCTCAAGCACCCAGCCGTGATCTCCATCACCTGGCGGACCTTTCTGCATCCGCAGCTCGCTCGCGTGCATCCCTGAGCGTCAGCAACGACAACAACCGCCGCCGCCACCGTCTGGTTTAACTCCGGTGAGTGCCCCAGGTAGTTTCCGTCCGCCCCTTCCCCTCTCGTTCACGCACACACCTTCGCCGTGTCTTTGCGTGTCTGACCATGCATTTCGTTTGTCTCCTAGTGATCCATAGCACCGTCCTCGACGACGACTGAGCGTGGCCGAGGTGCAGCTCCACTCCGGCGAGCGATTAATCCCGCTCTAGTGCGCCCCTCACCAAGACAGCACCACCTTGAGCTTCCCCAGGCTTCTGCGAACGCGGTGAGTATCTCCCCAGCCATTCTAGCTTCCTGTATCATGCCGCCATACCGTGGCTCAGCGCTAGCGACCACCGCGCCGCCCATCTATGGCTGGCACGCTGTACACCGTAGGATGTAGATCCAAGCGCTACGATAGATCCACTGATCGAAGGGGTACGAACAGCTCTACACCGCACGATCTGTTTAATATCCAACACACCAGAGTGCTCGATCCAACCGAAACGGTATGGACGAATAGAATTAAGACGCGTGGCACCAGACGATTTAAAATAGAATTTGAAATCAGATTTAGATGCCATTTTGAAACTCTTGTAACTTTTGATCCACACGTCCAAAAATTACAAATTTTATATCAATGGAATCAGTGGAACAATCCCTAGCCAACCATGCCATTTGTTTAGTAAAAAAACTTCTGGAAAAATGTTTGTTTTTGCAGAAACATTTGTATGCTTGTTTAGATTATAAAAATTGTTCAAAAATGATTTTGGGGATAAAATCTTTGGAAAATGGTGTATTTTGAACCTACTGACCATAGGAAACAGTTTGTGGTTTCAAAAATGTATTTGGTGAAACAAAAGAATGATTCTTTGATTTAAAACCATTTCTAGTCAAATAAAAATATAGTTTATTTATTAAAAATGGTTTTTAAGAAAACCTTTGGGAAATGTTTTGTTTTAAACTATCTGACCCCAAACACCAAGTTTTATGGTTTGAAAACATATTTGGTGAACCTTAGAGATTAATGCCTTAGTAAAAATATTTTTACACCACATAAAATGATACTTTGTTTTGAAAATGGTTTATGAAATGAAATCCTTTGCAAATGACTTTGCCACTTTATAAAATGAACATTAGGTGCTTTCACATGTTTATAACCCATTAGGAACCACTTTTTCAAATAAAACAAGCCTTGGCATGCTTGCATGCATTATCTTGGTTCTATGATTTTATGTGTTGTTTTGCTTGATTGGTAGATTGAGTTTGTGCCTTGCTTGATTGAATTGTAGTGACTTGAAGAGTGTGATTGTTGCAAGGACAAGGAGTGAACTTATACCCTCTACCAAAAAGGCAAGGGATGCTTCATACTTTTATCCCATTACTTTCACTATGCATTAGTGATTTTTCTAAGTAAAACTTGCATGGAATTTTGCTAAGTATAAACCTTGCTATAGGAAAACCTAGTAGATGAAACCTTAGTAGAAATCTTCCTAAGTTAAGATTCCTATTACTATCATGCTTAGCTTAGCTAGTAGAAAACAAGGGTGGATTATACATTCATACTATGGAAAAATTTCTAAGTCTGAGGACTTGTGTTTTTGTTTAATAAAACAACTAAGTTAATGAATCACCTGGGTGGAATGGTAATTGCTTGGTGGTTTTTGGTTGAGTGGTTCACAAGGCCCATGTCTATGGTTGACCTTGTGTATCTCACTTGTGGATGGCCACCCAGGAACAAAGAGATTTGAGATGTCAAATGTTGAGAAGTTTCAAGTGCAGCCATTTGGCATTATGGGCTCTGCCTGGATCATATAGGTTGCAAGAACTTAGACATATGGACAGTTGGTGGTAGAGTTTGATAGGTTGGAGCGCGTCCATTTTGGTCTAAGGGAAGGCTTCTGAAAGATCTTGTCTTGGGAAACCAAGTCTTGTGGGGAAAGTGCACCACCTCTGCAGAGTGTAAAATCTAAGTACTTAGCCATGTCCCTGGTAAAGGACAATTTGAGCATCAAGACATGGAAGCAATCAAGAATCTCATCATTCAAATTTCAAAGTTAAAAACTTGTGGTTAAACAAGGGTTAAAGGATCTTCAATCTTTGATTGGTAGATGCCTTGCAAAAGATTATTTTTGTCAAACAAAAACTTAGTGTTTTCAAATGTTAAGGAAAAATCTATTTTGAGCAATGCAAGCCTCAACTCCACTTAGCCAAATGCATATAGATGATAGACTCCACTATACTACCATAGTATCACTTGCCAATACAATTCAAATGTATTGACCCTTGTGGCTGTACCTTGTTATGTTGCAGGTTTGATTGATTTAGTGAAGTGTGTTGATTAGGATTACAAAGTCTACAACCAACATGTCTGCCTATGGCACTTTGAAGATGAAGGACCCCATGCTTATAGATTTTCTGCTGCAATGTAATGTATTAGCCAAATGAGCTATGTAAGATGTAATAAAATTATGTTATTGCTAGTTATAAAATTGTATTATGACCTTTGTTTCTTGATATTACATCTTAACTGTGGATGCTAGCTATTGATCCAGGGACTAGCATTGTGAACACAGGGGACTCTACCTTATTAAAGGTTGGGACCCTTACAGATGGTATCAGAGCATTGTGTTGCCTGTAGGTTTTGTAAACCTAGGACTGGACAAAACCCCTTAGAAAAATAGGAGTTGTATTTGTTCAAAACTTATTTACAAACAAACTTGTAAAACTCTTTCCTCAACCATTTTGGTTTTTGATTCTACACCTCTTCTATTTTCAACTTGATGGAAAAACCTACCCCATGACCAAAGACTTCACCATGTGCAAAGGACTTCTTCAACTCTAATGACTTCAACATCTTCAACTCTAATGACTTCAACTTCTTCAACTCTAATGACTTCAACATCTTCAACATGTTCACCAAGGATCTCAACCTTGGATACCACTAAGGACTACAAGAGAGACAAGGAAATCTTGCTCAAGATATGGAGACTAAGGGAATGCAAAAATTAGAAGGAGATCATATCACTAGAAGTATTGTAACCAAGAGTTTTTTCCCAAGGAAACCATGATCTCATGCAAGAAGAATCAACCAAGAAGGATGGAAAGGTCACAAGTGAACCATATAGATGCACCACCATATATAGTTAAGTTAAACACACCAACTTATGTGGTGTAACAAAAATATTTTGTTGCCTAAAATGTGCTTGAACTTTGTTGTTTGAGTGAATGTTTGTTTGTGATTTCTTGCACATTGCTTGTGTGAATTGTGATGTGTGTGATTAGAACTATTCCCTTAGAAATATTTTGTTTACTCTAATCTCCATCCAACCCAAATAGATGACTTCTCCAAGAAACACCAACATCAAAGTTGATGACAACACCAACAACAACCAAAAGGACAACATGAGAGAACTTATAGCAACCCAAAACCAGTTGAGCCAAGAGACAACTCAGCTTTTAGCCAACAACAATGAACTAGACCCAGCCATACAAACGATTTTGAAACTTCAATCCCAATTGTTGCAAGGATTGGTTACTCAATTGATCAACATGGGAGAAAACTTTTCCCAAAAATCTTATGACAACAAGGATGACAAAGATGTTATTTTAGAAGGAACCCAAGCTAGCAATGTTTGTAAAGACAAGGATCATACATCCAAGGACCATGAAAACCAATTCCCTAATTGTGAAGAAGAAGGTCATATCTCTAGTAACTTCCCCAAGAAGAGAGAAAGATTTCCCACCTTTGAGGTGAGATATAAAGAACATGGACTAGAAGAACTCCTAGATTTGGAGAGACCCAAGAAGAAGAAGAAATGCCCCAACCCTAACAAGAAGGATATTACTCAAGTGCAATTTACAATTGCAAAGAGATGGGACACTATGCCAATGAATGCCCAGAAAAGAAGAAGAACCAAGGAAACAAACAAGAGGCAATGATACCAAAGGAAAAGAAAGATATCAGCCAAGTGATGTGTTTCAAATGCAAGGAACTAGGCCACTATGTAAACTTCTGTCCAGGGAAGATGAAGCACAATATAAACCAGCCTATGAAGGATCTCAGCCTTGTCACATGTTTCAAGTGTGAAAACAAAGGACACTATGCAGATGTTTGCCCAGAGAAGTTTCCCCAGAAGGCCAATATGTAATTTAGTTGGAAATTTTTTAAGGTTGGTAGTACCCTAGATGTTTTTGAGCCTACTTGTAACCCTAGCTTTCCCAAATCTTGGGACGAGATTTATTTTAAGGGTGGTAGCCTGTCACATCCCAAGATTTTCCAAATCTTGTAATGTGAAAAATAAATGAATAAAATAAAACTTTGTTGATTTTCAGGGTGAGAAGAAACTTTTTGAATCCAATTGGAAACTTTCAAAACCTATTTGGATCAAATAGGATCCTCAAGGGATTTAAAAAGATAAATAAACAATAAACTTAAAAATATTTCAAATTACTATTTTTGGATCTTTAATAAAAGGATTTGGTTTTCAAAGGAAAAGGTAGATTTATAAATAAGGATTATTTTATATAGCCAAATTAAAACTTGGCCAAGCTTTTGAAATAAAATGTTTTGCTTTGATTAAAAGAGTAAATGTTTATTTAAATAAAATAATGAGAGTTTGTTAATAAACCAATTTTTTATTTAAGTAAAGGCTTTTCCCATTTTAAATAAACACTAAAACTTATTTATTTATTTTAAATAAGTTTTCCAAGTATTTTATATTCTCAAATAAAACCTACTGAAGTGTTTTTGGTTTTATTTAAATTTCAAATAGGGTTTTAAAAATAAATAAATCAAACCCTATTTGATTTAATAACTAAGGTCCATTTTATTTAATTATTAATGGACCCTAAAATAAAAATGTTATTTTATTTTAAACAAGTTTTCCAAATATCTTATATTTTCAAATAAAACCTACTGTTTTGGTTTTGATAATATTTAGTTTTCAAATAGAGATTTTATTAAATAAATCAAAACCTATTTGAATTAATAATTAAGGTCTATTTTATTTAATTATTAAATAGATCCTAAAAGGAATAAATTATTGTTTTATTTTGGGACTTTAGTTTTGTGTTGTTAAACAAAACTAAATTCAAGGCAAAGTTTGTCAAAGATTTGAAATGTTTTGGTTGTTTGATTTGTTTGTTTGAATTTGAAAACAGAAAAAGAAATAGAAAAAGAAAAAGGTTTCAGAATAGGAAAAAAATAGAATTGGACTCGACCCAACCCAACCTGGCCCATTAAGCCTAGCAGCCCATTTCCCTCACCCCTGAAACGTTTTCTTTACCGCAAAAGCAACCCACTATGTCACTGACTTGTGGACGCCAACTCCCTCTCTCACTCCACTAACGAAACGGCCCCACACCCGAGCCTTCTTCCTCACCCGCGACGACCTCTTCTCCCTCGTCAGCCGTTTAGCAGTGATTCATGACTTCAATTCACCTTAATGCGGCCACCATTACTCGCCGTGACCACGCCCATTTAAATGCCAGCATCTCCCCTCCATTTCCCCTCTGTCTACTCCCCCAAGTGCGCCCCCAGGCTGTCGAATTTAGCTCAAACACCGCCACTGTCCGACGACGCTCCGGCGAGGATTCCGGCAGCACCACGCCACCCCTTGCCTCCTCAAGCACCCAGCCGTGATCTCCATCACCTGGCGGACCTTTCTGCATCAGCTTCGCCTTGCGTCCACAGGCGTCGACGACAACAACCGCCGCCGCCACCGTCTGGTTTAACTCCGGCGAGTGCCCCAGGTAGTTTCCGTCCGCCCCTTCCCCTCTCGTTCACGCACACACCTTCGCCGTGTCTTTGTGCGTCTGACCATGCGTTTCGTTTGTCTCCTAGTGATCCATAGCACCGTCCTCGGCGGCGAAGCGTGGCGCGACTCCACTCCGGCGAGCGATTAATCCCGCTCTAGTGCGCCCCTCGCCAAGACGGCACCACCTTGAGCTTCCCCAGGCTTCTGCGAACGCGGTGAGTATCTCCCCAGCCATTCTAGCTTCCTGTATCGCCGGCGCCGCCACCGTCTGGCCGCTTCGCCGCTAGCAGCCACCGCAGCGCCGCCCATCCATGGTCGTCAGACACCGTGGGATGTAGATCAAGCGCTCGATAGATCCACTGATCGAAGAATGCGAACAGCTCTACACCGCATGATCTGTTTAATATCCAACGCACCAGAGTGCTCGATCCAACCGAAACGGTATGGACGAATAGAATTAAGACGCGTGGCACCAGACGATTTAAAATAGAATTTGAAATCAAATTTAGATGCCATTTTGAAACTCTTGTAACTTTTGATCCACACGTCCAAAAATTACAAATTTTATATCAATGGAATCAGTGGAACAAGCCCTAGCCAACCATGCCATTTGTTTAGTAAAAAAACTTCTGGAAAAATGTTTGTTTTTGCAGAAACATTTGTATGCTTGTTTAGATTATAAAAATTGTTCAAAAATGATTTTGGGGATAAAATCTTTGGCAAATGGTGTATTTTGAACCTACTGACCATAGGAAACACTTTGTGGTTTCAAAAATGTATTTGGTGAAACAAAAGAATGATTCTTTGATTTAAAACCATTTCTAGTCAAATAAAAATATAGTTTATTTATTAAAAATGGTTTTGGAAGAAAACCTTTGGGAAATGTTTTGTTTTAAACTCTCTGACCCCAAACACCAAGTTTTATGGTTTGAAAACATATTTGGTGAACCTTAGAGATTAATGCCTTAGTAAAAATATTTTTACACCACATAAAATGATACTTTGTTTTGAAAATGGTTTATGAAATGAAATCCTTTGCAAATGACTTTGCCACTTTATAAAATGACCATTAGGTGCTTTCAAATGTTTATAACCCATTAGGAACCACTTTTTCAAATAAAACAAGCCTTGGCATGCTTGCATGCATTATCTTGGTTCTATGATTTTATGTGTTGTTTTGCTTGATTGGTAGATTGAGTTTGTGCCTTGCTTGATTGAATTGTAGTGACTTGAAGAGTGTGATTGTTGCAAGGACAAGGAGTGAACTTATACCCTCTACCAAAAAGGCAAGGGATGCTTCATACTTTTATCCCATTACTTTCACTATGCATTAGTGATTTTTCTAAGTAAAACTTGCATGGAATTTTGCTAAGTATAAACCTTGTTATAGGAAAACCTAGTAGATGAAACCTTAGTAGAAATCTTCCTAAGTTAAGATTCCTATTACTATCATGCTTAGCTTAGCTAGTAGAAAACAAGGGTGGATTATACATTCATACTATGGAAAAATTTCTAAGTCTGAGGACTTGTGTTTTTGTTTAATAAAACAACTAAGTTATTGAATCACCTGGGTGGAATGGTAATTGCTTGGTGGTTTTTGGTTGAGTGGTTCACAAGGCCCATGTCTATGGTTGACCTTGTGTATCTCACTTGTGAATGGCCACCCAGGAACAAAGAGATTTGAGATGTCAAATGTTGAGAAGCTTCAAGTGCAGCCATTTGGCATTATGGGATCTGCCTGGATCATATAGGTTGCAAGAACTTAGCCATATGGACAGTTGGTGGTAGAGTTTGATAGGTTGGAGTGCGTCCATTTTGGTCTAAGGGAAGGCTTCTGAAAGATCTTGTCTTGGGAAACCAAGTCTTGTGGGGAAAGTGCACCACCTCTGCAGAGTGTAAAATCTAAGTACTTAGCCATGTCCCTGGTAAAGGACAATTTGAGCATCAAGACATGGAAGCAATCAAGAATCTTATCATTCAAATTTCAAAGTTAAAAACTTGTGGTTAAACAAGGGTTAAAGGATCTTCAATCTTTGATTGGTAGATGCCTTGCAAAAGATTATTTTTGTCAAACAAAAACTTAGTGTTTTCAAATGTTAAGGAAAAATCTATTTTGAGCAATGCAAGCCTCAACTCCACTTAGCCAAATGCATATAGATGATAGACTCCACTATACTACCATAGTATCACTTGCTAATACAATTCAAATGTATTGACCCTTGTGGCTGTAACTTGTTATGTTGCAGGTTCGATTGATTTAGTGAAGTGTGTTGATTAGGATTACAAAGTCTACAACCAACATGTCTGCCTGTGGCACTTTGAAGATGAAGGACCCCATGCTTATAGATTTTCTGCTACAATGTAATGTATTAGCCAAATGAGCTATGTAAGATGTAATAAAATTATGTTATTCCTGGTTATAAAATTGTATTATGACCTTTGTTTCTTGATATTACATCTTAATTGTGGATGCTAGCTATTGATCCAGGGACTAGCATTGTAAACACAGGGGACTCTACCTTATTAAAGGTTGGGACCCTTACAATCATCATCATCGCTGAGATAGGAGTAGGGGTCTCCACGAAGATCCTCTCCGGCATTCTCCCTTTCCTCCAACTGCATGTATCTCTCATGGATGGTCTCCTCCAAATCCGAGATAAGGTGGCGAATACGGGCACTGATGCGCTCCTTCTTGTCGAGCTGATGGCGGCGAGACTTGCGATCCTTCGCTAGCATGGCGATTCTGATACTTCGCCTTGATGATGGCGGACTTGTGGTTGGAGTAGTCACGGCAATTGTCCAATTCCTGCTGACGATCATACATCATGAAGCTGAGGTGGTCCAGCTGAGTCTTCAGCTCGTGGTGGTATGGGGCTTCCAGTGGCTTTCCATTAGCATCACGCCTTGGACAAAACTCAAAGCGGGTTCCCTTGATCTGGTTGATACTCTGCCCACACAGACGGGCAAGAGCTTCCTGCATGGCCCTGGAAAGTCCATCGAGCCAGTTGTTCTCTCTTAAGATGAACTGAATTCCCTCGGCAGTAGAAGTTTCAATCTTCCCTTAGAGACTTGCAACAATTAGCCACTGCATATCTTCTCCTCCTTGATCATTGAGCTGAGCTCCGAAGAACTCGGGGTGCGGACGCTCTAGAAGTTCCGAAAGCTGGTCCAAATCCTGCTCAAAGATAAGGTCTCCTCCATTCCCCAACTGATAAAACTTGTTGTACTTCACGTCCATCTATAAGAATATAGGATGAGTAAGGTAGTAGAGTGATCAAGTGTGTCAAATTTTATGTATTTTGCAAGAGTTTTTGAGAAACATGAATTTTTATGAAAGAATCAAGGTGATAAGAATGGGAATAAGTTTTTGTAAATATTTGCTTCCTTTGGTTTTGAAATTAAGTTTTTGATTCAAACGTCCAGTCTAACTAGGGTCTCCTATGGTCAGGATGGCTCTGATACCAACTTGTCAACACCCGGATTTTTAATCCCAGAAGCCTGTTATGCCATACATCGCAATCCCGGGATTACCATTTTTGCGAGACATAACAAATTTGGATACCACAGTACATCATCCATTACAAACCATACATAAGGTCTTACACAAATAAGGATCTCATGATCCAGTTCTTAATACAACTCAAGCAGCGGAATAACGTAATAATAAAGGTAGAGTAGGCGAAGCTCCATCTTCGGGGTCACAGTTAATGCTGACGATGGGAGATGATCCTAGTTGTCGTAACCTTCCTGGGGTCCATACTCCTGGTACTCCTCTTCATAGTCTGGCCACGGGAATATCCAGGGACAAAGCCATGAGTACTCTTTAAGTACTCGCAAACTAATACTGACAAGTGAAGGGGGTTTTTGTAATAGGACACTAAGCTCTATGGTTGTTCTGCAAAAACCCAGATTTACCTCTACTAAGTTCAGAAGCAAATAAAAACTAGATGAAATTTTATAACACCTACGTGGGAACTTGTATTTCATACCACAACTCTGTTGTGGTCAAGTCAACATCTCAATTCATTTCATAAGTAATTTTGAAAACATTTGACGGGGGAACAGTATGGCCACTCCAACTGTCCATAACCGCGGACCTGGCTATTCGAATAGTTTGACACTCTACAAAGATTCTACACTTTCACCACAACATTCGATACATCCGTCAGGAACAAATCCTGAATTCACCATACTCAGTATGCGGATAATCAATCCTAACCTTTCGATTACACGCCCTAGTATAGGCACCTCTCCTGTGAGTTTGGCCTCCCAACCATGACCAACTGTCATCTTGGGTACTGCACAGGTGGACAATCTTCACAAGGTAGCCTCAGCTCAGACCTTGGCCGTGAGGGAACCCACACTAAGGTATATAAGTTTCCAGTCAAGCCCTACCCAATTCTCGGGTATTGTGGTTGTACGGTAAAATTGGAATGGTATCGCATCCAGACAACCATCATTTTTGTAAAAGGGCTAAGGCTCCTGCCTCAACATTTTCATCATCAAAATCATCTGGTGTTCGGAAACACATGTCAAAACATCTCAGTAAAATGATCCATCATTCCAAGGTTTTCATAACCATTTTCCACCAAGTATTCCCATCTAAAGTTGATCAAGCTTTATGCTTAGCACTAGCATCTACAAATGGGAGTGAGTACTAATGAGGGGTGGTAAACTAGTGGAGTTTAACTAAGTTCAATCTCATGCCTTAGGATGACATCAAGATTATCTAGCTTATGCCAAATTTAATGCTCTTTATGAAACCTTCAATTATCTTTCTAGTATCTACAATTTACTCAAGTAAACTCTAAGCAAGAGCTTTGATAAAGAAATAAAGTAGAAGCTTGCAAGTAAAACTAGGAGGGGGGTATCAAGTGGATATGATCACATATGCTTAAGGCATCTAGTGGTCATGGTAGCAAGCAAGTATTTGCTTGCATCAGTATCAGTATAGGATTGCATAAGTAGAGTATCTTGCAAGTGTTAGCTTGCCTTGTGCGAGCAGTGGTTGAAGTTCTTCTCGGCTTCTTCTTCGTAGTATCCTCCTTCCTCCTCGTATCCTTGGTCGGTACTAGCGTCTATGAATACATACGAGGTACACAATCACCAAACAGTACTTAATTACTTTCAATCATCACACCAAAGGGTTCTATAGATGATGTAGCATCATCACTAACATTCAAGATTAAAGCACTTGCATTATATATTTATTTTTAGAAAAGTAATTTCTACTCATTGAAAAACTACTTAAGATTTAATATTCTCCAAACCAAACATGGGATCATGTTGACACATGTCCTCACCACATATTTCAGTATATGGGAATGTGATTTAAAGTGGTGTCACAATTTAATAAGGTGTAACCTTTTATTTCAATTAAATAAAGTGACTAGAAATTCCTATGTGGCATTCTTTTATTACGTTTACATTATATATGTAAGTAAACCCATATGTTTTTATATATTCTGAAAGGTATGATCAAATGTGATTTTTGAGAGTTGGTATCAACTCAAAAGCTATTATGGTATAAATTTGAAAAATGTTTGAATGCAGAAAAGCTTCTGCCTTGTTTTTTTACCAAGGTTGATCTATAGATTCAAATGATTTGAATCCAACGGGCTTAGATTAAGCATTTCAATATATTTCTAACAAAATTGGTTTCATTCAATTTGATTTTTGAAACTAGGTACAGAACTGAGTTTGAATATAAATAGAAAAAGATAAATTCAAACGATTGGGCTACGCGAGAAGGGGTAATGGGCCGGACCAGTGTCACTCCGCAGTGCGGGGCGCAACTGACAGGGGGGTCTACTTGTCAGTGGCTCTTTAAATGTGAAGCGGTACGAAATGAAGATCGACGGCTGAGGGTCATCGTCGACGATGAACAAGTCACCTGCGATCTCGAACCCTAGCGGCTTAGTGGGGGTCGTGGGTGGCTCACCGAGGCTCAGGCGTGGGTCGGTGACGCGGGCGAACGACGAAGTCGACGACGGCGATCCTCCTGGTACTGGCAGCTCCTCCTGGGGCGGCTCCAATCGATGGCTTCCTTCTTCTCCAGCAGCAGCGGACTCCGGTGAAATTCCGGCGATGCGCTGCTCGCCTTGCTCCAGGAATGAGGTGGGGTGGTTCTGGGTGAGAGGGGAGTATAATGGTGTGAATAATTCAAGCGGGGGATGCCTCTATTTATACTGGCAAGAGGGGACGGCGAGCGCTCAAGCGGCGTGGTGGCGCGTAGGCGGTGCTGATCGGTCGGAATGTTGTGGTGCTCTGCGCTGCTCCGACGGAAGTTTTGATGGTGCACAACGCACGTGGTCCGCGCGGCGGCGAACAGGCGTGTCTGCGGGGTTGCTGGGGTGTTGGTGATCATGCGTGCATGCGGCAAGGGCGGCGCGCGGTCTATGGGTGCTGGTCGAGTGTGGCGCACGGGGCGTTCTCTCAGCATGGTTGTAGAGAAGGTTGGCATGGCCTGGGCATGTGGTCCAGTGGCTGGCATTGCTCGCGGATGGGACAGGGAGTGGCGGTGGGGTGCTAGCTTGCTCCCAGACTAGGTTGGCGAGGCTAGTGTTGCTGGTAGCTTGCTGTCGGCCATGGGGTGGCAATGGTGCTCTCGGCCTTCTCACCATTGATGACAAAGGCCAGCTTACAGTGGTGCTAGGGATTAGTTAAGGTTGTTAGATGATCTACTAAGGCTAGTGGTGTCCAGAGAGGGAACAAGTTAGGCCCAAAACACTACTCAACATAGTGTTTTGATTTTGTTTGATTTGCATCTGCAACCTGTTTGATGAAACGGCCGTATGAACTTAAGTTTTGAATTTTAAAAACATTTTTGTTGGGTGTGCTAGGCATGTACTAGGGAGACTGTGGATGCTTGGGTTTTGAAAATTAAGTTGGTTTGAGTGGTTTTTGAAATAGTGGGATCTTCCCATATGAAATAGATTCAATTTTAAACTGTCATTTAAACTAAGCATTTGAATTTTCTAGATGATTACAAAGTGGGCCTTGATACCTTGTTATGATTACTATCAAGGGGTTCAAAGATCCATACATGTTTCTGTTAAGTTCTGAAAGTTAGAAATAGCCAAAGTAGGCATGGGAGTTAATTTGGCCAAAGTGACCATTCACTTAATTTGATTGTTTTGATTTGTTTGTCTTTGGGAAAAGCTTGGGGATTGTTTAGATGATGTTTATTTCACCTAAGAATCATTTTACAAGCAAAGAAACACATAATCATGCAATTCAAAAGAATACAAATTTTAATGCACAATCATATGAATGCTTTCATATTTTTAATTTGAAAAGTTTTTGGTAACCCTAACTTTGGTGATTGGAGTTTGATGATTCTAGTTTAATATTCTTGTGATGTTACAAACCTTCCGCCCTTAAACAAAATCTCGTCCCGAGATTTGAAAAAGGACGAAAAAAGATTACCTAGGATTTGAAGAGATCGGGAAACTCCGTCCTGATGTGATCTTCGCGCTCCCAGGTAGCTTCCTATTCTGTGTGGTTGCTCCACTGAATCTTGAGAAACTTTATGCTTCGGGTTCTAGTAGTTCTGAAAGCTTCTTCCAAAATACGGATGGGTACTTCGGGGTAGGTCAGGTCATCGTTGATTTCTATGGTCCGGTGATAGATATTCTTGAACACTTCCGTCTTCTCCGGAACTTCGAGACACTTGCGAAGTAATGAGATATGGAACACATTGTGCACGGCTGACATCTCTTCGGGTAGTTCCAGTTGATATGACACTTCTCCTCGACGGTTCAGAATCTTGAAGGGTCCGATATATCTGGGGGCAAACTTTTCCTTGAGTTGGAAACGCTTCATTCCCTTCAATTGCGACACTTTCAGATACACAAAATCTCCTATGTTGAAGGCGAGGTCTCGACGTCTCTTGTCGGTGTAACTCTTCTGTCTAGACTGGGCTGTCTTGAGGTGCTCACGAATCTTGTGAACCTTCTCTTCTGCTTCTCGTAGGATATCGGGTCCGAAAATCTGACTCTCTCCTACTTCCGACCAGTTCAAAGGGGTGTGACACTTTCTTCCGTACATAAATTCAAATGGGGCCATTTGCAAACTAGCTTGATAACTATTGTTGTACGAAAATTCTGCAAATGGCAGACAGTCTTCCCACTTAGATCCATATTCTAACACAAAGGCTCTCAGCATATCTTCGAGTATTTTATTTACTCGCTCCGTTTGTCCATCGGTCTGAGGGTGATAAGATGTGCTGAAATCTAGGCGTGTTCCTAAACATTCTTGGACTTTCTTCTAGAATCTCGAGGTAAACTAAGTTCCTAGATCCGATACGATGTTCTTGGGGACTCCATGCAAACTAACGATTCTAGCGATGTATAACTCCGCTAGCTTCGAACTCTGATATGTGATCTTGACAGGTAAGAAATGGGCGACTTTGGACAATCTGTCCACTATGACCCAGATAGAGTCATTTCCCCTACTAGAAGTAGGCAATCCGGTGATAAAGTCCATTCCAACGGATTCCCATTTCCATTCTGGAATCTGCAATGGTTGCAACAATACTGTGGGTCTTTGATGTCCTGCCTTGACTCGCTGACATATATCACACTTGGCGATATAGCTTCCGATTTCTCTCTTCATCTTATGCCACCAAAATTGCTCTTTCAAATCTTGATACATCTTTGTTCCTCCGGGGTGGATAGAATAAAGAGTATCATGAGCTTCCTTCAGAATAACTTCTTTCAACTCAGAATCTGCTGGTACACAAAGGCGTCCTTTGTACCACAGAACTCCTTCTTCGTCTTCGGTGAATCCGGGTACTTTGCATGTACCGATACGACGCTTAATTCCGTCGATACTAGCATTTACTTTCTGCGCCTCTTTGATCTGGCTGATCAAAGTGGGTTGAAGTTCTATGCTAGCGAAAAATCCTTCACTTACTAATTCCATTCGGAAATCTTCCATCTCCTTGTGCAAACTTGGTTGCTCCTTCAAAATCATGCAGTTCAAGCGGCACGGCAATCTGCTAAGGGCATCTGCTACCACGTTGGCTTTACCAGGGTGATAGTGAATGTCCAGATTGTAATCCTTGATTATCTCAATCCATCTTCTGTGTCTCATATTCAGCTCCTTCTGAGTGAATATATACTTCAGGATCTTGTGACACGAATAAATCTCACAACGGTTTCCCATCAGGTAATGCCTCCATGCCTTCAGGGGTAGAACTACGGCTGCGAGTTCGAGGTCATGGGTTGGGTAATTTTGCTCATGTTGTTTCAGTTGTCGAGATAGATAAGATATAACTTTGCCTTCTTGCATTAGCACACATCCGAGACCGATCTTGGATGCATCACAATACACATCAAAGGGCTTCGTGATATCTGGCATGATTAAGATTGGGGCTGAAATCAATATCCTCTTGAGTTCTTGAAAACTCGCTTCACATTTGTTGGTCCATTCAAACTTCTTGTCCTTCTTCAGCAATTGGGTCATGGGTCTGGCGATACTCGAGAATCCTTCTACGAACTTGCGGTAGTATCCCGCCAATCCGAGAAATGCACGAATTTGGGTTTGAGTGGTTGGGGCTTGCCAATCTTCGACATCTTTCACCTTTGCAGGCTCAACGACAATTCCTTCGGCTGATACTGTCACATCCCAAGATTTTCCAAATCTTGTAATGTGAAAAATAAATGATTAAAATAAAACATTGTTGATTTTCAGGGTGAGAAGAAACTTTTGAATCCAATTTGAAACTTTCAAAACCTATTTTGATCAAACAAATCCTAAAGGGATTTGAAAAGTTAAACAATTAATAAATAAAATATTTTGAATAAGTGAAATTACTATTTTGGATCTTTTAATAAAAAGATTTGGATTTCAAATGAAAAAGAATAAATTTATAAATGAGGATTATTTTATATGGCCAAATTAAACCTTGATCAAGCTTTGGCAATAAAACATTTTGTTTTGATAAAAATAGTAAAGGTTTATCTAAATAAAATAATAAGGATTTAATATCCAATTTTATTTAAGTAAAGGCTTTTCCCATTTTAAATAAACACCAAAACTTATTTAATTTATTTTAAATAAGTTTTCCAAGTATTTTATATTCTCAAATAAAACCTACTGAAGTGTTTTGGTTTTATTTTAGATTTCAAAATAAAGTTTTTAATAAAACAAATCCTATTTGATTTAATAACTAAGGCCCATTTTGTTTAATTATTAATGGATCCTAAAAAGATTAAAATTATTTTATTTTATTTTTGGGATTTGGTTTATGTTGTTAAACAGAACCAAAACTCATTACAAGTGTGGTGAATGTTTGTTTTGTTGTTTGAATTGTGATTTGATTTTTCAAAATAGAAATTGAAATTAGAAAAAGAAAAAGTTTCAGAACAGCAAAAAAATAGAGCAAAGAAGACCCAGCCCGGCCAGCCCAAACAGCCCAGTCCAGCCCACCTATTTCCCCCTCTGCCGAAACGTTTTCTCACCGCAAGCCGCACCCCTCACTCGCTGCAAGCCTGGACCCACTCTTCCTCTCTCTATCTCACTATCAAAGAGGACCCACAGCCACGTTGGCGTCGTCTTCAAACTGCGTGACCAATTCTTTCCCCTCACTCCGGCCGTTTCCAGCGTCGTTTACTCGTGTTCAATTCGCCTAAATGACGCACTAATCCCGCCCAGTGATGATGCTCGTGAACTCGCCTCCCTCCTCTCTCCCTTTCCTTCCAGTCATCACACCACCGGAGCCCCAGGCTGTCCATAATTCTTGCTCGAAACCTCACTACCACCGACGAGTCCCCTGTCAAATTCCGGCAAGCCCCGACCCTCTCCTACCTCCCAGCTCACACCAGCTTGATCCCCATCATCTCACGCACCTACCCGTGGTCTCCGTTCGCCCACGCATGCCCCACAGCCTCGCCTCGGTCTTCGTCTGAGCGCCACCAACGGCTAGGTCAACTCCGATGATCTCCCCTGGTAATCCCTGACCGCCCCTCCTCTCTAGTTGGCACTAGCATACTCTCCTTCCTCGCATGTGTCTAACGCTCCCTCTGTTTTAGTAAAAATATTTCTACACCACATAAAATGATACTTTGTTTTGAAAATGGTTTATAAAGTGAAACCTTTTGCAAATGACTTTGCCACTTTACAAAATGACTAATAGGTGTTTACAAATGTTCATGACCCATTAGGAACCACTTTTTCAAATAAAACAAAGCTTGGCATGTTTGCATGCATTACTTTGACTTCATCATTTTATGTGATGTTTTGCTTGATTGGTAGATTGAGATTGTGCCTTGCTTGATTGATTTGTAGTGACTTGAAGAGTGTGATTGTTGCAAGGACAAGGAGTGAACCCATACTCTACCAAAAAGGCAAGTGATGCTTCATACTTTTTGTCCCATTACTTTCACTATGCATTAGTGATTTTCTCTAAGTAAATCTTGCATGGAAATTTTGCCAAGTATAAACCTTGCTATAGGAAAACCTAGTAGATGAAACCTTAGTAGAAATCTTCCTAAGTTAAGATTCCTATTACTCTCAAGCTTAGCTTAGCTAATAGAAAACAAGGGTGGAATATATATATCCATACTATGAAAAATTTCTAAGTTTGAGGACTTGTGTTTTTGTTTAATAAAACAACTAAGTTAATGAATCACCTGGGTGGAATGGGACTTGATTTGGAGGTTTTTGTTTGAGTGGTTCACAAGGCCCATGTCTATAGTTGACCTTGTGCATCTCACTTGTGGATGGCCACCCAGGAACAAAGAGATTTGAGATGTCAAATGTTGAGAAGCTTCAAGTGCAGCCACTTGGCATTATGGGCTCTGCCTGGATCATATAGGTTGCAAGAACTTAGCCATATGGACAGTTGGTGGTAGAGTTTGATAGGTTGGAGCAATCCATTTTGGTCTAAGGGAAGGCTTCTGAAAGATCTTGTCTTGGGAAACCAAGTCTTGTGGGGAAAGTGCACCACCTCTGCAGAGTGTAAAATCTAAGTACTTAGCCATGTCCCTGGTAAAGGACAATTTGAGCATCAAGACATGGAAGCAATCAAGAATCTCATCACTCCAATTTCTAAGTTAAAACTTGTGTTTGAACAAGGGATAAGGGATCTTCAATCTTTGATTGAGAAAAATGATTTTGTCAAAACAAAAACTTAGTGTTTTCAAAATGATAAGGAAAATCTATTTTGAGCAATGCAAGCCTCAACTCCACTTAGCCAAATGCATATAGATGATAGACTCCACTATATTATCATAGTATCACTTGCCAATACAATTCAAATGTATTGACCCTTGTGGCTGTAACTTGTAATGTTGCAGGTTTGATTGATTTTAGTGAAGATTGATTGATTAGGATTACAAAGTCTACAACCAACATGTCTTCCTGTGGCACTTTGAAGATGAAGGACCCCATGCTTATAGTTATTCCGCTGCAATGTAATGTAATAGCCAAATGAGCTATGTAAAGATGTAATAAAATTATGTTATTCCTGGTTATAAAGTTACATTATGACCTTTGTTTCTTGATATTACATCTAAACTGTGGATGCTAGCTATTGATCCAGGGACTAGCATTCTAAACACAGGGGACACCACCTTATGTTAATAAAGGTTGGGACACTCCCTCTACAGATGGTATCAGACCATTGTGTTGCCTGTAGGATTTGTAAACCTAGGATTGGACAAAAACCCTTAGAAAAATAGGAGTTGTATTTGTTCCAAAAACTTATTTGCAAACAAACTTGTAAACTCTTTCCTCAAGTCTTTTGGTTTTGACTCTACATCTCATCTAATTTCAAACTTGATGGAAAAACCTACCCCATGGCCAAAGACTTCACCATGTGCAAAGGACTTCTTCAACTCTAATGACTTCAACATCTTCAACTCTAATGACTTCAACTTCTTCAACTCTAATGACTTCAACATCTTCAGCATATTCACCAAGGACCTCAATCTTGGATACTACTAAGGACTACAAGTGAGTCAAGGAAATCTTGCTCAAGATATGGAGACTAAGGAAATGCAAAATTAGAAGGAGTTCACTTCACTTGAAGTTTGTGACCAAGAATTTTTCCCAAGGAAACCATGATCTCATCCAAGAAGAATCAATCAAGAAGGATGGAAAGATCACAAGTAAACCCTATAGATGGACTACCATATTTTAGTTAAGTCAACCACACCAACTTATGTGGTGTAACAAAAATATCTTGTTGCCTAAGTATGTGCTTGAACTTTGTTGTTTGAGTGAAAAGTTGTTTGTGATTGATTACACATTGCTTGTGTGAATTGTGATGTGTGTGTAGAACTATTCCCTTAGAAATATTTTGTTTACTCTAATCTCCATCCAACCCAAACAGATGACTTCTCCAAGAAACACCAACATCAAAGTTGATGACAACACCAACAACAACGAAAAGGACAACATGAGAGAACTTATAGCAACCCAAAACCAGTTGAGCCAAGAGACAACTCAGCTTTTATCCAACAACAATGGACTAGACCCAGCCATACAAAGGATTTTGAAACTTCAATCCCAATTGTTGCAAGGATTGGTTACTCAAATGATCAACATGGGAGAAAACTTTTCCCAAAGAGCTAATGACAACAAGGATGACAAAGATGCTATTCTAGAAGGAACCCAAGCTAGCAATACTTGTGGAGACAAGGAGCATACATCCAAGGAACATGAAGATCAATGCCCCAAGAAGAGAGAAAGATTTCCCACCTTTGAGGTGAGATATGAAGAACATGAACTAGAAGAACTCCTAGCTTTGGAGAGACCCAAAAAGAAAAAGAAGGACATAAGCCAGTTGCAATGTTACAATTGCAAAGAGAAGGGACACTATGCCAGTTAATGTCCAGAAAAGATGAAGAACAAGTTAAACAAGCCTATGAAGGATCTCAGCCTTGTCACATGTTTCAAATGCAAGGAGCTAGGCCACTATGCAAACTTCTGTCCAGGAAAGTTACATCAAGATCCCAAGCAAGCCAAGATGTAAACTAGTTGGAAAATTTTTAAGGGTGGTAGTACTCTAGATGATTTTGAGCCAACTTGTAACCCCTAGCCTCCCAAATCTCGGGACGAGATTTATTTTAAGGTAGTAAATGTCACATCCCAAGATTTTCCAAATCTTGTAATGTGAAAAATAAATGATTAAAATAAAACATTGTTGATTTTCAGGGTGAGAAGAAACTTTTGAATCCAATTTGAAACTTTCAAAACCTATTTTGATCAAACAAATCCTAAAGGGATTTGAAAAGTTAAACAATTAATAAAGAAAATATTTTGAATAAGTGAAATTACTATTTTGGATCTTTTAATAAAAAGATTTGGTTTTCAAATGAAAAAGAATAAATTTATAAATGAGGATTATTTTATATGGCCAAATTAAACCTTGGTCAAGCTTTGGAAATAAAACATTTTGTTTTGATAAAAATAACAAAGGGTTATCTAAATAAAATAATAAAGATTTAATATCCAATTTTATTTAAGTAAAGGCTTTTCCCATTTTAAATAAACACCAAAACTTATTTAATTTATTTTAAATAAGTTTTCCAAGTATTTTATATTCTCAAATAAAACCTACTGAAGTGTTTTGGTTTTATTTTAGATTTCAAAATAAAGTTTTTAATAAAACAAATCCTATTTGATTTAATAACTAAGGCCCATTTTATTTAATTATTAATGGATCCTAAAAAGATTAAAATTATTTTATTTTATTTTTGGGATTTGGTTTATGTTGTTAAACAGAACCAAAACTCATTACAAGTGTGGTGAATGTTTGAATTGTTTGAATGTTTGTTTTGTTGTTTGAATTGTGATTTGATTTTTCAAAACAGAAATTGAAATTAGAAAAAGAAAAAGTTTCAGAACAGAAAAAAATAGAGCAAAGAAGACCCAGCCCGGCCAGCCCAAACAGCCCAGTCCAGCCCACCTATTTCCCCCTCTGCCGAAACGTTTTCTCACCGCAAGCCGCACCCCTCACTCGCTGCAAGCCTAGACCCACTCTTCCTCTCTCTATCTCACTGTCAAAGAGGACCCACAGCCACGTTGGCGTCGTCTTCAAACTACGCGACCAATTCTTTCCCCTCACTCCGGCCGTTTCCAGCGTCGTTTACTCGTGTTCAATTCGCCTAAATGACGCACTAATCCCGCCCAGTGATGATGCTCGTGAACTCGCCTCCCTCCTCTCTCCCTTTCCTTCCAGTCATCACACCACCGGAGCCCCAGGCTGTCCATAATTCTTGCTCGAAACCTCACTACCACCAACGAGTCCCCTGTCAAATTCCGGCAAGCCCCGTGTTGGAGATATGCCCTAGAGGCAATAATAAATGTAGTTATTATTATATATCTTTGTGTTTATGATAAATGTTTATATTCATGCTATAATAGTATTAACAAGGAAACATTAATACTTGTGTGAATTGTAAACTTAATTTGAAGTCCCTAGTAAAGCCTCTATATAATACTAGCTTGTTGGTTAATAGATGATTGTGGTTTCCCTATCATGAACATTGAGATGTTATTAACAACAAGATCATATCGTTAGGAGAATGATATGGTGGACATACTCCTATAGACAAGCGTAGCATAAAGATCAAGTCATTTCAATAGTTCAATTGCTATATGCTTTCTGATACATAGTAACCTAATTCCTTCGACCATGAGATCATGCATATCACCTTTACTGGATGGATGCTTTGATGTCATCAAACACCACCGTAACAGGTGGCTATAAAGGTGGCATTGAGTGTTCGGAAAGTATTGGTTGAAACACATGGATCAAGAGTGGGATTTGTCCATCCATATGACGGATAGATATACTCTGGGCCCTCTCGGTGAAATGTCATCCAATTAGCTTGCAAGCATGTGACTGGGTCACAAGGGATCACATATCACGGAGCGAGAAAAGAGTACTTATCGATGCGAGATTGAACTAGGTATGCGGAGATACCGAGCGATCATAACCTCGGATAAGTAACATATCGTGAGACAAAGGGAAATTGGTATCGTATGTAAGTGGTTCATTCGATGCAAAGTAATCGTAGAAATATGTAGAATATATGAATTTCCAGATTCCTCTATTGGTTATTGTTGAGAAGTGTCTCGATCATGTCCGCATAATTCACGAACCGTAGGGAGACACACTTAAGGATTGACGTTGTTTGAGTAGTTATGGTATTATGAGAAAGAGACTGAATGTTGTTGAGTCTCGGATGGGATCCGGATATCACGAGGTGATCCGGAATGGTCCGGAGAATAAGATTCATATAAGGAAAGTCCGTTTGAGTTGGGGAATGGTTCCGTGTTTTCATCGGGAACATTCTAGAAGGTCCCGGAATGTCCAGCACTCCGGAGGGGGAAGGGTACATGAATGTGTCATTACATATTGGAATGATTGAATCATGTACTAGGTGTTCTTGCTGTCCAAAATAAAGGGTTTATTTAAATACTAAATTGAAAAGTCAAACGGCCAGTTTGAAAGTCAAACGGCAATTTTGGGAAGTGGGAAAGAGGAGGAGGTGGAGACCGACTTGGGGAGGAGTCCCTTGGCGGGCGCCTCCCAAGGCCGACTTGGGAGGGACTCCTCCCTTGGCCGCCGCCCTCCCACCTATAAAGGGAGGCAGGCCTCCCTCCTAGACACACAAGTTCCTATCCTCTAAACTAAACCCTAGACCTAAACCCTGGTTTAGAGCTATTTCGGTTTAGAGCCTTCTAATTGGTTTAGAGCCTTCTAATTGGTGTGTCTAATTACTAGACCACTAATAGCCTCTCTCATAAGCTCCACCATACTACCGGCTTAAGGCGAAGCCTGCATGATTTCCCTCTACTTAGGTACCACAGTTGTCTTTGGAATCGCGAGGAGAGTGCTACAACCTCCATTTTCGCTGGAACAAGGAGAGGAAGGTCTTCGTCAAAATGTACGAGCGTGTGACCGATCAGGGAGCGCTGCTGGAACGTGGCGCTGGAAGGATCGTCTCACGCGATCTTGAGATCGGAAAGAGTACGACTACATCACCCACGAGAATCTGCTCTCGTTAAACACTTTGGAATCTTCGAGGGTGAGTTATTCCATCGACTCGTTGCTGCAATCTAGTAGATAGATCTTGGCTTGTTTGTTTGTATGCGATAGAAAATTTTTGTTTTCCATGCTCACGAACCCCTACAAAGTGGTATCGAGCCGTGTCTATATGTAGATCTGTTGCAGTAGAACACAATGGTCATTGTGGGCATTGATGCTTTATTGTAGATTGCCTTTGTGTACTTTGCATCTTGCGGTATGTTGGGATGAAGCGGCCGGGCTAACCTTACATGACATCGTTCATGAGACTTGCTCCGCTTGACATGCAACTTGTATTGCATAAGTGGCTTGCGGTGCCTGTTTCTTCTAGCATAGTAAAGATCCAATTTACAACGGGTGATCAACAATGCTAGTATCAATGTTGTGGTTCTTGTTCGTAAGTTAGAACGACACTTATTGAAAGCCCCAAACCACGTAAAATATGCAAAGAAAGTAGAGGCGTCGACTTTGTTTTGCAGGGGTGTCGATGATGTGATATGGCCATGATTGTGATTATATTTGTTGTATGCAATGTTCCTTATTGTAAGTTGGCAACCGCGGAGCCATATGGTTGTCTTTAATTTTCTGTTAAGACTGCGTGTCTATTCAAAATAGTTGTAATAGTTGAAGCTGGTGGGACAACCATGAAGAAGCGTCATTGACCTTGATGCTATACCGGTGATGATGGAGATCATATTAGGTGCTTGAAGATGGAGAGCGGAAGCACACAGAAGAAAGGCCCTATCATATCACATATTATGACTTGCATGTGATGTTAATCCTGTATGCATCTTGTATTGCTTAGTAGACGACGGTAGCATTATAAGATGATCCCTCATGCACATAAATTTAAAGTTCTAAAGTGTTCACCCTTAGTATGCACCGTTGCCAAAGCTTGCTGCTTCGAAGCACCACGTGATGATCGGGTGTCTTTGATTCCAGGTGAATACAACGTAAGCAAGCAGATTTGCTTATCGGTAGCTAAGGTTTGATCTTGACGAGCCTAGCATGTACAGACATGGCCTCGGAACACGGATGGAAAGGTAAAGCATGAATCATATAGTAGATATGATGAACATGATGATTGTTAGCCATTAAAACTATATCAACTCTCGTGATGATCGGTGTTGATGTAGTGGATTTGGTTCGTGTGATCACTAAAACAATGTGAGGATGTTGTTTTGAGTGGGAGTTCACCTAGTTTAATTTCATTTATTAATTTGAACTCAATTTGTCATAAACTTAGTCTAAACTATTGCAAATATGTTGTAGATCAATGGCAGCCCCTACCATCAATTTTAATGCGTTCCTAGAGAAAGAAAAGTTGAAAAACAATGGAAGCAACTTCGCGGATTGGTTTCGCAATTTGAGGATTGTCCTCACAGCTGGTAATTTGACCTATGTGCTGGATGCACCGCTGGGTGACCCACCTGCAGCTGATGCTACCAATGAAGTCAAGAATGTTTACCTCGCTCGGAAGAATCGTACTCCATAGTTCGATGTGCTATCTTGGATGGTTTAGAATCGAGCTTGAGAAAAGGTTTGAAGAGTCGAGATCCATATGATATTGTCGAGGATCTCAAATTAATCTTTGAGACTCATGCGGCAATTGAAAGTTATGAAGCTTCGAAAAGTTCTTTAACGCAAGATGGAAGAGGCGTCAAATCGGTGAGCATGTGCTTAAAATGTCCGGACGCGAATAAACTTCAAAGCTTGGGTATAGTGATTCCTAATACTTTGGGGGTTTACGCATCCTCCAATCACTACCACCAAGTTACAAGAACTTTGTGATGAACTACAACATGCAGAACATGAACAAAGAGTTGCCAGAACTATTTGCTATGTTAAAATCTGCAGAAGTGGAGATTAAGAAAGAGCACCAAGTGTTGATGGTCAATAAGACCACCAAATTCAAGAAAGGCAAGTCTAAGCAAAGGGACACTTCAAGAAGGGTGGTAAGAAAGCTGCCACGCCGAAGAGGACCAAGGCTGGACAAGCACGATCTTGAGTGCTTTTCGCAAGGGAGAAGGTCAGAAGCGGAATTGCCCAAAGTACTTGGCGGATTTGAAGCGGCAACATCAAAAGAAAGGTATATCTGATATACATGTTATTGATGTGTATCTCACTAGTATTCGTAGTAGTGCACAGGTATTTGATCTTTGGTTCGGTTGCTCATATTTGTAACTCAAGCAGAGCTGCAGAATAAGCGGAAGCTAGTGAAGAACGAGGTGACGATGCGCGTAGAAGCGGATCAAAGGTTGATGTGATCGCGATTGACGCTACCTCTTCATCTACCATCGGGATTAGTTTTATACTTAAATAATTGTTATTTGGTGCCTGCGTTAAGCATGAACATTATATCGGGATCTTGTTTATTGCGAGCGGTTACTTGTTTAAATCGAGAATAATGGTTGTTCGATTTATATGAGTAATATGTTTTATGCACATGCACCTTTGATAGATGGTCTATTCATATTGAATCTCGATAGTGGAAATACACATATCAACAACATTGAGGCTAAACGTTTGAAATCAGCGATAATTAGACCTATATGTGGCAATGTCGTCTTGGTCACATTGGAGTGAAGCGTATGAAGAAACTCCATTCGATGGACTTCTTGAATCACTTGATTTTGAATCACTTGAAAGATGCGAAGCATGTCGATGGGTAAAATGACTAAGACTCCATTTTACGGTATGATGGAGCGAGCTACGACTTATTGGAAATCATACATACCGATGTGTGTGGTCCAATGAGTGTAGCATCGCATGATGGTTATCGTTATGTTCTTACCTTCACGGATGATTTGAGTAGATATGGGTATATCTATTTCATGAAACATAAGTCCGAAACTTTCGAGAAGTTTAAGGAGTTTCAAAGTGAGGTAGAGAATCAACGTAACAAGAAGATTAAATTTCTACGTTACGATCGTGGAGGTGAATATCTAAGTTCTGAGTTTGGCGAGCATTTAAGAAATCACGAATACTTTCATGATTGACACCGCCGAACACCACAGCGTAATGATGTGTCGAGCGTCGTGTCGAACTCTCTTAGATATGGTTCGTTCTATGATGTCACTTACAGATTTACCGCTATCATTTTGGGGTTATGCATTAGAAACAGCCGCATTCACTTTAAATATGGCACCGTCTAAATCCGTATAAACGACACCATATGAATTATGTTTTGGGAAGAAACCTAAATTGTCGTTCCTTAAAGTTTGGGGATCGAAGCCTATGTAAAGTTACAATTCTGGGACAAGCTTGAACCCAAAGCGGAAAAATGCGTCTTCATAGGATACCCGAAGGAAACTATTGGGTATACCTTCTATCATAGATCCGAAGGCAAAATCTTCGTTGCCAAGAATGGATACTTTCTAGAGAAGGAATTTCTCTCGAAAGAAGTGACTGGAAGGAAAGTAGAACTCGACGAGGTTGTCGAACCTTCTCTCGAAATTGCGAGTAGCGCAGCACCGGAAGAAGTTCCTGTGGTGCCTGCACCAATAAGAGAGGAAGCTAATGATGGTGATCATGAAACTTCGGTTGAGATTACTACAGAGCCTCGGAGGTCAACGAGAACTCGTACCACTCCAGATTGGTATGATTCCGTTATGAATGTCATGTTGGTGGACAACACCGATGACCCCGAGACATATGAGGAAGCGATGATGAGCCCAGATTCCAATAAATGGCAAGAAGCCATGAAATCCGAGATTGGATCCATGTACGAAAACCAAGTATGGACTTTGGTGGACTTACCGGATGGCCAAAAGGCTGTCGAGAACAAATGGATTTTCAAGAAGAAAACAGATGCTGATGGTAATGTTACTGTCTATAAAGCTCGACTTGTCACAAAAGGGTTTCGACAAATTCAAGGAGTTGACTACGATGAGACTTTCTCACCGGTAGCGAAGCTAAAGTCTGTGAGGATTATGTTAGCAATCGCTGCATATTATGATTATGAGATATGGCAGATGGATGTCAAAACAGCATTCCTCAATGGAGACATTGATGAAGAGTTGTATATGATGCAGCCCAAAGGTTTTGTCGATCCTAAAGATGCTAACAAGGTATGCAAGCTTCAACGGTCCATCTATGGATTGAAGCAAGCATCACGAAGTTGGAATAAACGTTTTGATTATGTAATCAAAATTTTTGTTTTTATACAAACTTATGGAGAAGCTTGTATTTACAAGAAAGTGAGTGGGAGCTCTGTAGCATTCTTAATACTGTATGTGGATGACATATTGTTGATTGGGAATGATGTAGACCTTCTTAATAGTGTCAAAGATTATTTGAATAATAGTTTTTCAATGAAGGATCTTGGCGAAGCAGCTTACATATTAGGCATAAAGATTTATAGAGATAGATCGAAGCATAAATATCATTGTCACAAAGTACATATTTGGACAAAGTTCTAAAGAGGTTTGGAATGGAAGATAGCAAGAAAGGGTTCTTGCCCATGTTGCTAATCGACCTTGAGTAAAACTCAAAGTCCGACATCGGCGAAGATAGAGAAAGGATGAGTAAGACTCCTATGCCTCAGCCATAGGATCTCTAATGTATGCCATGCTATGTACTAGACCCGACATCGCATATCTTTGTTAGTCTAACTAGCAGATATCAAAGTGATCCAGGAGTGGATCATTGGACAGCGGTCAAAAACATCCTTAAGTACTTAAGAAGAACTAAGGATATGGTTCTTTCTTATGGAGGTGATGAACAGCTCGTTGTTAATGGTTACCGATGCTAGTTGGAACACCGATCCGGATGATTCTAAATCACAATCTGGATCGTATTTATTTTGAATGGTGCAGCGATTAGCTGGAGGAGTGCAAAGCAAAGCGTTGTGGCGAGATCTTCAAGCTGAATCGGAATACATGGCTGCTTGAGGCTTCACAAGAAGCGATATGGATGAAAGAGTTCATTACTGAGCTGGGTGTGGTTCCTAGTGCGCTGGACCCAATGTCTATCTCTTGTGATAACATGGGCGCCATAGCCAATCGCAAGAACCAAGGTCACACAAGAAGCTGAAGCATATCAAGCTGCGTTTCCACGCTATTCGAGAACATATCCAGGATGGGGATATAAAGATTTGCAAAGTACACACAGATCTGAATGTGGCGGATCCGTTGACTAAACCTCTCCCATGGGCAAAACATGACCAACACCAAACTGCCATGGGTGTTCGGTATATTACCATGTAATCTAGATTAGATGACTCTAGTGCAAGTGGGAGACTGTTGGAGATATGCCCTAGAGGCAATAATAAATGTAGTTATTATTATATATCTTTGTGTTTATGATAAATGTTTATATTCATGCTATAATAGTATTAACAAGGAAACATTAATACTTGTGTGAATTGTAAACTTAATTTGAAGTCCCTAGTAAAGCCTCTATATAATACTAGCTTGTTGGTTAATAGATGATTGTGGTTTCCCTATCATGAACATTGAGATGTTATTAACAACAAGATCATATCGTTAGGAGAATGATATGGTGGACATACTCCTATAGACAAGCGTAGCATAAAGATCAAGTCATTTCAATAGTTCAATTGCTATATGCTTTCTGATACATAGTAACCTAATTCCTTCGACCATGAGATCATGCATATCACCTTTCTTGGATGGATGCTTTGATGTCATCAAACACCACACCGTAATGTGGTGGTTATAAAGGTGGCATTGAGTGTTGGAAAGTATTGGTTGAAACACATGGATCAAGAGTGGGATTTGTCCATCCATATGACGGATAGATATACTCTGGGCCCTCTCGGTGAAATGTCATCCAATTAGCTTGCAAGCATGTACTGGTCACAAGGGATCACATATCAGAACGAGAAAGAGTACTTATCGATGTGAGATTGAACTAGGTATGCAGAGATACTGACGATCATAACCTCGGATAAGTAACATATCGTGAGACAAAGGGAAATTGGTATCATATGTAAGTGGTTCATTCGATCGTAAGTAATCGTAGAAATATGTAGCCATATGAATTTCCAGATTCCTCTATTGGTTATTGTTGAGAAGTGTCTCGATCATGTCCGCATAATTCACGAACCGTAGGGAGACACACTTAAGGATTCGACGTTGTTTGAGTAGTTATGGTATTATGAGAAAGAGACCGAATGTTGTTCGAGTCTCGGATGGGATCCGGGATATCACGAGGTGATCCGGAATGGTCCGGAGAATAAGATTCATATAAGGAAAGTCCCGTTTGAGTTGGGGAATGGTTCCGTGTTTTCATGGGAACATTCTAGAAGGTCCCGGAATGTCCGGCACTCCGGAGGGGGAAGGGTACATGAATGTGTCATTACATATTGGAATGATTGAATCATGTACTAGGTGTTCTTGCTGTCCAAAATAAAGGTTTTATTTAAATCCTAAATTGAAAAGTCAAGCGGCCGTTTGAAAGTCAAGCAGCAATTTTGGGAAGTGGGAAAGAGGAGGAGGTGGAGACCGACTTGGGGAGGAGTCCCCTTGGCGCTGGCCTCCCAAGGCCGACTTGGGAGGACTCCTCCCTTGGCATGCCCTCCCACCTATAAAGGGAGGCAGGGCCTCCCTCCTAGACACACAAGTTCCTATCCTCTAAACTAAACCCTAGACCTAAACCCGGTTTAGAGCTATTTCAGTTTAGAGCCTTCTAATTGGTTTAGAGCCTTCTAATTGGTGTGTCTAATTACTAGACCACTAATAGCCTCTCTCATAAGCTCCACCATACTACTTTGCTTAAGCGAAGCCTGCTGATTCCCTCTACTTCGGTACCACGCCGTTGTCTTTGCGGAATCGCGAGAGTGCTACAACCTCCATTTTCTTTGGAACAAGGAGAGGAAGGTCTTCGTCAGTACCGAACGATGTGACCGACCCATTGGGAGCGCTGCTGGGAACGTGGCTGGAAGGATCGTCTGCGATCTTGAGATCGGAAGAATCGACTACATCACCCACGAGAATCTGCTCTCGTTAAACACTTTGGAATCTTCGAGGGTGAGTTATTCCATCGACTCGTTGCTGCAATCTAGTAGATAGATCTTGGCTTGTTTGTTTGTATGCGATAGAAAATTTTTGTTTTCCATGCTACGAACCCCTACACCCCGACCCTCTCCTACCTCCTAGCTCACACCAGCTTGATCCCCATCATCTCATGCACCTACCCGTGGTCTCCGTTCGCCCACGCATGCCCCACAGCCTCGCCTTCGTCTTCGTCTGAGCGCCACCGACGGCTAGGTCAACTCCGATGAGCTCCCCTGGTAATCCCTGACCGCCCCCTCCTCTCTAGTTGACACTAGCATACTCTCCTTCCTCGCATGTGTCTAACGCTCCCTCTGTTTTACACCGGCGTGCCTTGTAGCCTCGTTCCCGACAACGGCCGAGCATGCCTGACGGAAGCAGGGACTCCGGCGAGCAATTATCGTCACCTCCGTGCTCCCCTTGGCCAACCAAAGAAACAACGAGAATCAGTGCTTCATTGCGAACCTGGTGAGCAACCTCACTCTTCCCCGCTCGTCCTATTTCGTCGGCAGCGTCATCGATAGAGCCGCGCCGCAGCGCAACCACCGTCAGCGCCACCAATCCCTGGCAAACGCGTTGTAGCCGTAGGATGCGAATCATCTGGCTAGGATTAGATCCAATCGAAAGGGTACGCGACCATCTGTGCTGCACATTTTCAGTTAGATCTAACGCTCCACGCCGACCGATCCGTGCGAACCGTTTTCGTCCAATCAGAGACAGACACGTGGCCTGTAGTTGATTTAAAAGACAGAATTGATCTATTAGGGTTCCAATTTTGTAAATTGCACAACTTTTAAACCACACGTCCAAATTTTACAAACTTTATATCAATGGAATCAGTGGAACAAGCCCTAGCCAACCATGCCATTTGTTTAGTAAATAGCCTCTGGTAAAATGTTTGTTTTTGCAGAAACATTTGTAGGCTTGTTTAGGTTGTAAAAATTATTCAAAAATGAATTTGGGGATAAAATCTTTGGCAATTGGATTGATTTGAACCTACTGATCATAGGAAACACTTTGTGGATTCAAAAATGTATTTGGTGAAGGAAAAGAATGATTCTTTGATTTAAAACCATTTCTAGTCAAATAGAAATGTGGTTTATTTATGAAAAATGGTTTTGGAAGAAAACTTTTGGGAAATGTTTTTGTTTTAAACTCTCTAACCCTAAACACAAAGTTTTGTGGTTTGAAAACATATTTGGTGAACCCTATAGATTAATGCCTTAGTAAAAATATTTCTACACCACATAAAATGATACTTTGTTTTGAAAATGGTTTATAAAGTGAAACCTTTTGCAAATGACTTTGCCACTTTACAAAATGACCAATAGGTGTTTACAAATGTTCATAACCCATTAGGAACCACTTTTTCAAATAAAACAAAGCTTGGCATGTTTGCATGCATTACTTTGACTTCATCATTTTATGTGATGTTTTGCTTGATTGGTAGATTGAGATTGTGCCTTGCTTGATTGATTTGTAGTGACTTGAAGATTGTGATTGTTGAAAGGACAAGGAGTGAACCCATACTCTACCAAAAAGGCAAGTGATGCTTCATACTTTTTGTCCCATTACTTTCACTATGCATTAGTGATTTTCTCTAAGTAAATCTTGCATGGAAATTTTGCCAAGTATAAACCTTGCTATAGGAAAACCTAGAAGATGAAACCTTAGTAGAAATCTTCCTAAGTTAAGATTCCTATTACTCTCAAGATTAGCTTAGCTAATAGAAAACAAGGGTGGAATATATATATCCATACTATGAAAAATTTCTAAGTCTGAGGACTTGTGTTTTTGTTTAATAAAACAACTAAGTTAATGAATCACCTGGGTGGAATGGGACTTGATTTGGTGGTTTTTGGTTGAGTGGTTCACAAGGCCCATGTCTATGGTTGACCTTGTGTATCTCACTTGTGGATGGCCACCCAGGAACAAAGAGATTTGAGATGTCAAATGTTGAGAAGCTTCAAGTGCAGCCACTTGGCATTATGGGCTCTGCCTGGATCATATAGGTTGCAAGAACTTAGCCATATGGACAGTTGGTGGTAGAGTTTGATAGGTTGGAACGCGTCCATTTTGGTCTAAGGGAAGGCTTCTGAAAGATCTTGTCTTGGGAAACCAAGTCTTGTGGGGAAAGTGCACCACCTCTACAGAGTGTAAAATCTAAGTACTTAGGCATGTCCCTGGTAAAGGACAATTTGAGCATCAAGACATGGAAGCAATCAAGAATCTCATCACTCCAATTTCTAAGTTAAAACTTGTGTTTGAACAAGGGATAAGGGATCTTCAATCTTTGATTGAGAAAAATGATTTTGTCAAAACAAAAACTTAGTGTTTTCAAAATGATAAGGAAAATCTATTTTGAGCAATGCAAGCCTCAACTCCACTTAGCCAAATGCATATAGATGATAGACTCCACTATATTATCATAGTATCACTTGCCAATAAAATTCAAATGTATTGACCCTTGTGGCTGTAACTTGTAATGTTGCAGGTTTGATTGATTTTAGTGAAGATTGATTGATTAGGATTACAAAGTCTACAACTAACATGTCTGCCTGTGGCACTTTGAAGATGAAGGAACCCATGCTTATAGTTATTCCGCTGCAATGTAATGTAATAGCCAAATGAGCTATGTAAAGATGTAATAAAATTATGTTATTCCTGGTAATAAAGTTACATTATGACCTTTGTTTCTTGATATTACATCTAAACTGTGGATGCTAGCTATTGATCTAGGGACTAGCATTGTAAACACAGGGGACACCACCTTATGTTAATAAAGGTTGGGGCACTCCCTCTACAGATACAATGTGGCCGATGAATCCGACCTCCTGTAACCAGAATTCACATTTGCTAAACTTGGCATACAACTGATGCTCTCTAAGGGTTCCAAGAATGGTCCTTAGGTGTAGCTCATGTTCTTCTTCTGATTTGGAATAAATCAATATGTCATCGATGAAAATAACGACAAACTTATCCAGGAAGTCCATAAAAATCTTATTCACGAAATTCATGAAATAAGCGGGGGCATTGGTTAATCCAAAAGACATGACAGTATACTCGTATAATCCATATCTGGTGGTAAAGGCAGTCTTGGGGATATCCTCTGCACGAATCTTGAGTTGATGATAGCCTGTTCTAAGATCAATCTTAGAAAACACTTTGGCACCAGTCAACTGATCAAACAAATCTTCTATCTTGGGCAATGGGTACTTCCGGTAATCCGTACAGAAACGGTTACCTCCATCCTTTTTGTCCATGAATAAGACAAGTGATCTCCATGGGGACGCACTTGGTTGGATCAATCCAATTTCCAACATTGAATCCAGTTGCTTCTTCAGTTATGCTAGTTCAGACGAGTTCATACTATATGGTCTCTGAGCTATGGGTCCTGTTTCGGGGATTAGTCCAATGATAAACTCGATATCCCGATCTGGGGGCATACCGGGCAAAACATCTTGAAATACATCGGGGTATTCATAGACTATCCGGACTTGTTCAATGGTAGGTTGGGATATACTCTTGTTGCACTTGAATTGACGAGGTAAGGTTTCAGATACATGCTCGATATTCCTATTTGTCTTGGTCATGGTTATGGCTTCCTTGGCACAGTCAATCAATCCTTTATGTTTGGACATCCAATCCATTCCTAGTACTACTTCCAAACCTTTAGTTCCGAGTACTATTATATTAGCATAAAAATCTATGACATGGATTCGGATAGGGACGGCTTTGCAAATTTGCCTAGCTTTGGTGGTTCAACCGGGGATTTAAACAATCATAACATGCTTCAGTTTGGTTGGTTGAATCTTACTAGTGCAGGAAAATTCTTCGGTGACAAATGAATGGGATGCACCCGAATCGAACAACACTCTAGAAAGTACGGAATTAACAGAAAACATACCAAGCACGATGTCTGGCGCTTCCTAAGCTTCTTCAGCATGCATGAGAAAAAGACGGCCGTTGCGGTTGAGTGAATTCCCTGGGGCAAATCTTCTTCCGGGCTGAACACGACGCTGCTGCTGAGCTGGGGAATTTGCATTGGGGGTTGCGGCATTCTTCTTGTTGGGGCACTCGTTGGAGTAGTGACCCTTATTTCCACAGTCATAACAAGTCACTAGCGACTTGTCCTTTGCTGCAACAGGCACATCATTGCTTCCAGTCCTCGGAGCAGTGTTGGTGTTGGCGGTGGCATTGTTGTTGTTGAATTTGGGTGGTGAACGGTTGAAATTTCCAGAGTTGTCGGGGTTGTTGTGATTTCCTCCAGGCCTCGGGTTTCCACGGTTGGGATAGGTCGGACGGTTCATCGGGGGTCTATTGGTTCTCGGGGAAAATCTTGGAGATGGGTTAGGGCGATACTTTGGGGTCTGATGGGCTCCTGGATGATGCATCATGCGACTCTTGCGGTTCTCATTGGCTTGGTTGATATTTCCTTCCATCTGGATGGCAGAGTCGACAAGGGCTTCAATATCAGCAAAGGGGATATTGACCAACACAGTCTGCATCTCATCGTGTAGACCATTCAAGAATCTCTCCTTCTTGGCTTCAGTGTTGATCTCATCCGGGGCATACCTAGCTAATGACAAGAATTTTTCACGGTATTCCACTACGGTCATCCTTCCTTGCTTCAGTTCTCTGAACTCATCTCTCATTCTCTTGATCAAACCCGGTGGCACATGGGTTCTGCTGAACTTGACCTTGAATTCTTCCTAGATCATCAACTGTCCTTCGGTCATTGCACGAACGTTGTTCCACCATGCTCTTGCATCTCCGGCTAGATAGTGGGTGACGAACAAAACTTTCTCGTTAGCTTCCACTCCGGTGACTTCTAGGTTATTTTCCATGGTTTGCAGCCAGTCATCGGCGTCTAAGGGCTCTTCTGACTTAGTGAAAACAGGTGGGTTGGTGTTCTGGAAATTCTTGAGTTTAGATCCATGGTTGTCCTGATTTCCTTGGACTTGATTGTTTTCGGCTAGCTGAGCTATCTGCTGAAGGGTGGCTAGGTTGGCTTGACGTTCGGCTCTTTCAGCTTCGCGGTCAGAAACCAACATTTGCAGGATCTGCAACATCGGGTCCGGGGATGAACCACTTCCTCCGCGTGGCATCTAAAGATTGAGATAGATCATGAGAAAAGAGGGAAATTTCTAAGGTTCAGGGACTTTGAAAAGTTTTAAAGTTTGACTCATATTTTCTAGCAACTTGCTTTTCATTCATTCATTCATTCATAGCACACGATACAAACGCACACCACAACAAAGGTAAACAGATGGTTTTAGGAACCATTCTATAAACTACAATACAGTGGGACCGAATACAACTCACTACGCTAGTGCTCAAGTGCTACTACTCCTCGGAGTCAGTGTAGTCGTCATCCTCATCATCATCGATGAAGGTGAAATCATCCTCATTGGTGAACAAGTCCATAGCCTGGTCCTCCAGAAAATCATCATCATCGCTGAGATAGGAGTAGGGGTCTCCACGAAGATCCTCTCCGGCATTCTCCCTTTCCTCCAACTTCATGTCTCTCTCATGGATGATCTCCTCCAAATCCGAGATACGGTGGCGAATACGGGCACTGATGCGCTTCTTCTTGTCGAGCTGACGGCGGCGAGACTTGCGATCCTTCGCTAGCATGGCGATTCTGATCCTTCGTCTTGATGATGGAGGATTTGTGGTTGGAGTAGACACGGCAATTGTCAAATTCCTGCTGACGATCATACATCATGAAGCTGAGGTGGTCCAGCTGAGTCTTCAGCTCGTAGTGGTATGGGGCTTCCAGTGGTTGTCCATTAGCATCACGCATTGGACAAAACTCAAAGCGGGTTCCCTTGATCTGGTTGATACTCTTCCCACACAGACGGGCAAGAGCTTCCTGCATGGCCCTGGAAAGTCCATCGAGCCAGTTGTTCTCTCTTAAGTTGAACTGAATTCCCTCGGCAGTGGGAGGTTCAATCTTCCCTTAGAGACTTCTAACAATTAGCAACTGTAGATTTTCTCCTCCTTGATCATTGAGCTGAGCTCCAAAGAACTCGGGGTGCGGACGCTCCAGAAGTTCCGAAAGCTGGTCCAAATCCTGCTCAAAGATAAGGTCTCGTCCATTCCCCAACTGATAAAACTTGTTGTACTTCACTTCCATCTATAAGAATATAGGATGAGTAAGGTAGTAGAGTGATCAAGTGTGTCAAATTTTATGTATTTTGCAAGAGGTTTTGAGGAACATGAATTTTTATGAAACAATCAAGGTGATAAGAATGGGAATAAGTTTTTGTAAATATTTTCTTCCTTTGGTTTTGAAATTAAGTTTTTGATTCAAACGTCCAGTCTAACTAGGGTCTCCTATGGTCAGGATGGCTCTGATACCAACTTGTCAACACCCGGATTTTTAATCCCAGATGCCTGTTACGCGATACATCGCAATCCCGGGATTACCATTTTTGTGAGACATACCAAATTTGGATACCACAGTACATCATCCATTACAAACCATACATAAGGTCTTACACAAATAAGGATCTCATGATCCAGTTCTTAATACAACTCAAGCAGCGGAATAACGTAATAATAAAGGTAGAGTAGGCGAAGCTCCATCTTCGGGGTCACAGGCAATGCTGACGATGGGAGATGATCCTAGTTGTCGTAACCTTCCTGGGGTCCATACTCCTGGTACTCCTCTTTATAGTCTGGCCACGGGAATAGCCAGGGACAAAGCCATGAGTACTCTTTAAGTACTCGCAAACTAATACTGACAAGTGAAGGGGGTTTTTGTAATAGGACACTAAGCTCTATGGTTGTTTTGCAAAAACCCAGATTTACTTCTACTAAGTTCAGAAGCAAAGAAAAACTAGATGAAATTTTATAACACCTACATGGGAACTTGTATTTCATATCACAACTCTGGTGTGGTCAAGTCAACATCTCAATTCATTTCATAAGTAATTTTGAAAACATCTGACGGGGGAACAGTATGGCCACTCCAACTGTCCATAACCGCGGACGCGGCTATTCGAATAGTTTGACACTCTACAGAGATTCTACACTTTCACCACAACATTCGATACATCCGTCAGGAACAAATCCTGAATTCACCATACTCAGTATGCGGATAATCAATCCTAACCTTTCGATTACACGCCCTAGTATAGGCACCTCTCCTGTGAGTTTGGCCTCCCAACCATGACCAACTGTTATCTTGGGTACTGCACAGGTGGACAATCTTCACAAGGTAGCCTCAGCTCAGACCTTGGCCGTGAGGGAACCCACACTAAGGTATATAAGTTTCCAGTCAAGCCCTACCTAATTCTCGGGTATTGTGGTTGTACGGTAAAATTGGAATGGTATCGCATCCAGACAACCATTAGTTTTGTAAAAGGGCTAAGGCTCCTGCCTCAACATTTTCATCATCAAAATCATCTGGTGTTCGGAAACACATGTCAAAACATCTCAGTAAAATGATCCATCATTCCAAGGTTTTCATAACCATTTTCCACCAAGTATTCCCATCTAAAGTTGATCAAGTTTTATGCTTAGCACTAGCATCTACAAATGGGAGTGAGTACTAATGATGGGTGGTAAACTAGTGGAGTTTAACTAAGTTCAATCTCATGCCTTAGGATGACATCAAGATTATCTAGCTTATGCCAAATTTAATGCTCTTTATGAAACCTTCAATTATCTTTCTAGTATCTACAATTTACTCAAGTAAACTCTAAGCAAGAGCTTTGATAAATAAATAAAGTAGAAGCTTGCAAGTAAAACTAGGAGGGGGTATCAAGTGGATATGATCACATATGCTTAAGGCATCTAGTGGTCATGGTAGCAAGCAAGTATTTGCTTGCATCAGTATCAGTATAGGATTGCATAAGTAGAGTATCTTGCAAGTGTTAGCTTGCCTTGTGCAGAGCAGTGGTTGAAGTTCTCCTCGGCTTCTTCTTCGTAGTATCCTCCTTCCTCCTCGTATCCTTGGTCGGTACTAGCGTCTATGAATACATACGAGGTACACAATCACCAAACAATACTTAATTACTTTCAATCATCAAACCAAAAGGTTGTATAGATGATGTAGCATCATCACTAACATTCAAGATTAAAGCACTTGCATTATTTATTTATTTTTAGAAAAGTAATTTCTACTCATTGAAAAACTACTTAAGATTTAATATTCTCAAAACCAAACATGGGATCATGTTGACACATGTCATCACCACATATTTCAGTATATGGGAATGTGATTTAAAGTGGTGTCACAATTTAATAAGGTTTAACCTTTTATTTCAATTAAATAAAGTGACTAGAAATTCCTATGTGGCATTCTTTTATTACTTTTACATTATATATGTAAGTAAACCCATATGTTTTTATATGTTCTGAAAGGTATGATCAAATGTGATTTTTGAGAGTTGGAATCAACTCAAAAGCTATTATGGTTTAAATTTGAAAAATGTTTGAATGCAGAAAAGCTTCTTCCTTGTTGTTTTTACCAAGGTTTATCTATAGATTCAAATGATTTGAATCCAACGGGCTTAGATTAAGCATTTCAATATCTTTCTAACAAAATTGGTTTCGTTCAATTTGGTTCACTGAATCGAGCTGGGTTGATTTTTGAAACTACGTACAGAACTGAGTTTGAATATAAATAGAAAAAGATAAATTCAAACGATTGGGCTACGCGGGAAGGGATAATGGGCCGGCCCAGTGTCACTCCGCAGCGCAGGGCGCAACTGACAGGGGGGTCTACTGGTCAGTGGCTCTTTAAACACGAAGCAGTACGGAATGAAGATCGACGGCTGAGGGTCATCGTCGACGATGAACAAGTCACCGGCGAGTCGAACCCTAGCGGATTAGTGGGGGTCGTGGGAGGCTCACCGGGGCTCAGGCGAGGGTCAGTGACGCGGGCGAACGACGAAGTCGACGACGGCGATCCTCCTGGTACTGGTAGCTCCTCCTGGGGCGGCTCCAATCGATGGCTTCCTTCTTCTCCAGCAGTGGCGGACTCCGGTGAAATTTTGGCGATGCGCTGCTCGCCTTTCTCCGGGAATGAGGTGGGGTGGTTCTGGGTGAGAGGGGAGTATAATGGTGTGAATAATTCGAGCGGGGGATGCCTCTATTTATAGTGGCGCGAGGGGACCGACGGGCGCAAGCTGAGCTCGTCGTGGTCGACGACACAGAGGGCTATCGGCGTGGGCGATGTTAGGGGGAGGTGCCGTGCTCCCTGGCGAAGCTCAACGGCGTGGTGGCGAGGCGTGGGGCGGTGCTGATCGGTCGGAACGCTGTGGTGCTCTGCGCTGGTCCGACGGAAGTTTTGATGGTGCACAACACGCGTGCTCCACGCGGCGGCGAACAGGCATGTCTGCGGGGTTGCTGGGGTGTTGGTGATCCCGCGTGCACGTGGCAAGGGCGGCGCACGGTCTGTGTGTGCTGGTCGAGTGTGGCGCACGGGGCGCGCTCTCAGCATGGCTGCAGAGAAGGTTGGCATGGCCTGGGCGTGTGGTCCAGTGGCTGGCATTGCTCGCGGCTAGGACAGGGAGTGGCGGTGGGGTGCTAGCTTGCTCCCAGACAAGGTTGGCGAGGCTAGTGTTGCTGGTAGCTTGCTGTCGGCCATGGGGTGGCAATGGTGCTCTCGGACTTCTCACCATTGATGTCAAAGGCCAGCTTATAGTGGTGCTAGGGATTAGTTAAGGTTGTTAGATGATCTACTAAGGCTAGTGGTGTCTAGAGAGGGAACAAGTTAGGCCCAAAACACTGCTCAACATAGTGTTTTGATTTTGTTTGATTTGCATCTGCAACCTGTTTGATAAAATGGCCGCATGAACTTAAGTTTTAAATTTTAAAAAGATTTTTGGTGGGTGTTCTAGGCATGTACTGGGGAGTCTGTCGATGCCTGGGTTTTGAAAATTAAGTTGGTTTGAGTGGTTTTTGAAATAGTGGGATCTTCCCATATGAAATAGATTCAATTTTAAACTGTCATTTAAACTAAGCATTTGAATTTTCTAGATGATTACAAAGTGGGCCTTGATACCTTGTTATGAGTACTATCAAGGGGTTCAAAGATCCATACATGTTTCTGTTAAGTTCTGAGAGTTAGAGATAGCCAAAGTAGGCATGGGAGTTAATTTGGCCAAAGTGACCATTCACTTAATTTGATTGTTTTGATTTGTTTGTCTTTGGGAAAAGCTTGGGGATTGTTTAGATGATGTTTATTTCACCTAAGAATCATTTTAGAAGCAAATAAACACATAATCATGGCAATTCAAAAGAATCCAAATTTTAATGCACAATCATATGAATGCTTTCATATTTTTAATTTGAAAAGTTTTTGTTAACCCTAACTTTGGTGATTGGAGTTTGATGATTCTAGTTTAATATTCTTGGGTTTTTACACCAAGGTTCTATGCCACATGTGATGTGTCGAGCTAGTGTCTCTTCACAATCTTCTTGCCCTTTTTCTTCACGGTTGAATACTTTAGCCCAGGCACTTTGAAATTTCTTCTCGTGAATGGGCAACCTTTAGTAGGTATTGTGGTATTCCTTCTTACTGTAGTAGTAGGCATGTTGAAGTACTTGTCGAATTCCTCTTCAATCTTCGGATCGCCGTTCTTGTAGAAGTCTTGCTCGTTGGCGGATCCTTCCATTTCGATGATGCTCCTATTGCCCCTCCTCACTACAACACGACTGAGCTTTGACGGGTCGGTAATAAAGAAACATTGATCAACTTGGCTAGCGAGTATCCACAACTCATTTTTCATGGAGGCGTTCTTTTGCCGACTTGGCATCGGGTATAACGTAGGTGGTGAAATACCGTATTTCTTTTTTGACGTTCTACATGAAACATCGGTACCGTCTCTCCGCAGTAGTCGAGCTCCCATATCTCCTCGATCCTTCCATAGAATCTTTCCATGACAGTAGTCTTGTCATCGGTGAAGGACATCATAGTTACTCCTGAGTTCTGATATTCACTATTCATGCCCTTTTCCTCGGTGTAGAATCTGTAACTGTTGATGTCGTACGACTGATAGGTCTTTACATTGTGCGCTAGGCCCTATGACTAGGAGAATATGAGTTTTTGATCTTCTATAGAATGCGTCTGTGAGGGATTATCCATCAAACTTTTCTTGAACCAACCCGTGAAGCTGGAGTTGTGCTCTCTTATTATGTCTCCTTTCTTCCTCGGCGAGCCCAGTCCATGTAATCCTGCTCGATCAAGCTTTTGTGCTCTTCCACCCAAGGGCTGACTAATTAAATGTGTGGTATAGAGACTCGGTGTGCCCTGCCAAAGTGGGCGCATCGATTAGCAATGTAGACATGCAGTGAGCAGTGGCCCTTGAAGTGACCATACCCAGTGAGCCTACCGAGGTGCTTCTTGTGGGTATTCCAACATACTCGTTCTCAGTGGTTATATAGTTCTGGCAGAAGGAGACACACTCATAGATCAGAAATTCATTGACTATGCTTCCATCTGGATGGGACCTGTTGCGAACGAACCCTTTGATGACATCGTTCAGCCTTTCAAACGGCATCATGTTGTGCAGGAATGTCGGCCCGAGCTGGATGATGCCATCCACGACATGGACAAGCAGATGCACCATGATGTCGAAGAATGCGGGCGGGAAGTTAATCTCGAGCTCGTATAGTATCACCACGATCTCTTCATGTAGCCTTTCGAGCTGCTTCATGCCAATTGACTTCCTAGAGATGACATCAAAAAAGTTGCACAGGCCAAACAGTGTCTCACGGACGTGCTCGTCCATTATCCCTCGTATGGCAACTAGAAGTATCTGTGTCATCAGCACATGACAGTCGTGGGACTTCATACCGCTGAATATCTTCTTCGCTACATCGAGATATCTTCTTATCTTTCTCCAGTAATCATGAGGAACTTTGAATCCTAGGAGGCACCTGAAAAACTGCTTGATCTCCTCCTGACATAGAGTGAAGTGTGCAGCATGAAGCACACCAATCTCATTCTTCTTAACCCTTTTGCGGCGACCTTGAGTCCCTTTCGTCTGATCCTCATCATCATCACTATCAGGGTACTGGAGCTCCTTCTTGATGCCAAGCAAATTCAGGTCGTTTCTTTCTTTCGGCCCATCCTTGGTCCTCTCCGGCATGTTGAGTAGAGTGCCAAGAAGACTCTCGGTAACGTTCTTCATGATGTGCATTACATCGAGGCTAGGGCAATGTGGAGGACCTTCAAGTATGGAAGGTCCCAGAAAAAAGACCTTGCTTTCCATACACCCAGAAGCGGCTTTGTCCTTAGTTGCTTCTTTCCTGGCACAGGGCACTCTTCCCAATTATTTAAAAGCTCCTCAATTTATTTTCCACTCCTCGGACGCGGGGCTCTTTCGAGCTCGTCTTTACCATTGAATAGGTCACCGTGTTTTCTCCACGGGTGATCCATGCGAAGCCACTTTCGAGTCCCTTGGAACACGGTTTTCGAAAACCCGGGATCCTTTGGTAGCTGGAAATGCGGGGTCTTATCCATGCACTTGACACATGCATTGTGTCTGTGGTTCACCTGGGCCGATATATATGTGTAACAAGGATAGTCCTGCACCATCGTGAGCAACGCGGCTCTCAGAGGGAAATATTCTTTAGTGTAAGCGTCCCACGTATGGGCTGGCATCTCCCACAACGTGGCTAACTCCTATTTCAACAGCACGAGATAAAGATGCATATCGATACATGGCTGTTTTGGCCCCTGAATAAGAATGCTCATGTGTACTTACCTTTGCTTTGTGTAGAGCCACGGGGGGATGTTGTCCATCCATACAAACACGGGCCAGGTGCTATGCGTGCTACTCAGGTTGAAAAGGAGTGAGTCCATCAGTGCTCATACCTAGCCTTACATTCCTTGCATCGCCCCCGAACTCTTCGAACTCGATGTCCAATGCAATCCACTGGCTAGCGTCTGAAGGGTGTGTTAGGATCTGGCCCTTAGCCGGATCATCTTCGGGTTTATCCCTTTCCGCATGCCATTGCATTAGCTTTGCTTTCTTAGGATCTACAAAATATCGATGTATACGGGGAGTTATAGGAAAGTACCATAACACTTTTCGAGGAACTTTCTTGTTCTCTCTTGTATCGTCCATGGTCGCACACCAAACTTGTGGTTCTCTCCGCGTACTCATTATGATAAAGTGCACAATCATTGATGCATGCGTGGTATTTAATGTGCGGTAGGTCGAGAGTGCACACGACTTTCTTGGCCTACTCGATACTTGATGGCAATGTGTTCTCCTTAGGAAGACGACCGCGCCAGAATTCCATGTTAGAATTTGTGTTCCACCTTCATCTCTAGAGCCTTGAGCATTACACTCAGGCGTGTATCCTCGGGCCGACACCCATGATACAATGGAGTCATCTTGTCTATCTCCATTTGTGCCAGCTTGTCTTTCTCTCTGGCTGCAGCTTTGGCGTTGTTCGTCTCCTTGAGGAGTAGTTCTTGAACATGAGGGTCCCGCAATGTCAAAGTTAGCAGCATCTGGGTGTTCGCGTCTTCTCCTTCTTCATGATGGTCATGACCGCCGACATCTCCTTCTTCGTCATGATGATCATGCCCGCCGATATATTCTTCGTCATGATGACCATGCCCGCCAGGAGAATATTTGTCTTCTCTCCCGCCCTCATCTTCATGATGACCACCACCATTTGTTGTCTTCTCCTCATTGAAGTCACGCATGAAACCATGCCTGAGTAGGTGATCCTCCAATTGTCCAGAATCAGGGTCGATCCAGCGCTGGAGTTTGCATGTTCGACATGGACATCTTATCTGGGTCTTGTTGTTCTGAATCATGTCCTCCTTCGCGTATTTCTTATACCTAGTAACTCGACCTTCGCTCATCCTGACAACTATGGTTGCTTGCACGGTATGCACGTATAGAGCAAAAGAGAGAGTAGGTTAATTAGAAACGGCACCTCATGCATACACACATGCATGGTTGTTGGAAAAATTCGGCATGATCTTTCATAAAAGTAGGACATATGGGTGGTGCAAAAATTGTCGAAATGGAAATGAATCAACATTTTGGCAAACATACATGCACCACACCAGGGACAAACAACCAACAACAAAAAACTTCTTCCCATGCAAACATTCATGCATCACACAAGCTTCATGTACAAACATCATTTGGCGCCATTGCACACCACCTGCGCGACAAGATTCACCTACAAAACATGCATATTCAAAATTGGAGAGAGTGTGGACCAATAGATCTATACAAGTTGGAGAGATAGTGGTGGAAAAATAGATATGTGGAGGAGAAAACTAAGTGTGTTTTAGATCTACAAGTTGGAGAGAGTCTTTCCCTAACCAATCTATCAAGTATAGTAGGTTTAAATACAACGAAATGGAGAAAATTATGGGCACAATGGGGTGGGAGAGAGGATCAAGACGAGCTGGGATGATAGGGAAGAAGGATGTGAAATGGGTGGTGGTAGGTAGAGGGTTGCAAAGATGCCACCTTTATACAAATCTGGATGTGTTGTTCCGTGGCACATATGATAGATATGCGCCACAAAAGTGCAATCTTCTGTGGTGCATATACCCATATGCTCCACAGAAGCTTGGTCATAGTGCAGTCAGACATGCCAGGTTGTGGGGGCCCACATCCTTGTTCTGTGGCGCATATCATGACATGCGCCACACAAGACATAAACTTCTGTGGCACATGTCATGATATGCGCCACAGAATCTTGGTCAGAGCCCGATCAAAGCGAGCCTGTTGTGGGTCCCAACCGCAGCTTCTGTGGTGCATCTGGCCATATGCCCCATAGAAGTTTCATATCCCAACCCCGGGTGGGGGTCCCACCATACTTCTGTGGCGCACTGTTAAAGTGCATGCGCCACAGAAGCTTGAAGGTTTTGTGGCACATTGCCTCATATGCGCCACTGGAGTTATTTGTGGCGCATGGTCAGCCCCATGCGCTACAGAAGTTCTGTCTATCTATAGTTGTTTTCCTAGTAGTGTCGACCTTCCCTTGCAAAAAGGGGTGGTGGACCGAGTCTTCTTTTATAGTGGCAGCTAGCATCGCAGGGACGCATCCCTTCCTGCCGGGACAGTGGATTCCACAACCCAGAATTATAGTCCTGCCTTGGAAGTTCTCCACGGTATTCGAGGGACATAGATGATGTGCTAGATCGTGGCAGTCTTTCCCTACAAGCTCTACCTCCTCGCGAGGCGGAACACTCGCGAAGTCCACGTGGGTGAGTCTCTTCAAGAGGTGCACCGCCCCTGGTGATGGGGATTCCCCTGGCACGGGGCCCACTCAGCGCGGGGACATGGCACCCCGGTTGCCAGTGCTCCGACAGCAGCTCGTGCCCTTTATCGCTGGAGATACACCATAGCCCCACGCCGTTGGGGCGACAGCAGTAGAGGTATCTATCCATCATGCAATACTTCTTTGCATGGCGGACGAGGCGTTCAACCATCTCATCGCTATTGGGCAGGGTTCCGTGCGGGAGGTAGCTCTTGAGCTCGATGATCCAATCTAACTCCTGGGGGGTTACCGCCAGAACCAACCTGTCATCAGAGGGCATACCACAATCCGGAGCACCCTACAAGGGTGGGGGAGGAAGTTCGTCGAGCCGGGCCTTTTCCTTTGGCGATGGTGTGGTCAAAGGTTCGAACAACCTTTCCTCGAAGACCCCTGGTCGTTGAGGGTCCTAGCGAGACGCCTGCTTGGAAATTTCTTCTGCCTCGTGATTATCCCCCTGTGATGTGGAGCAGGTCCATGCCCAGGAAGTACTTCTTGAGCCTCCGAACCTCCCCGAGGTATGCCTCCATGTGCTCGTCCTTGGGTTGGTAACTCTTTTTGGAATTGTTAACCAGGATCAAGGAGTCTCCCTGAACCGTGATGCGCTTGATGCTGAAGGTGATGGCTGCCTTGAGGCTGGCGATCAGCCCCTCATACTCGGTGATATTGTTGGAGCGCTTGACTTCTCCCCAAAAGCGTAGCTGGACTGCATAGTAGAGCTTGTCCCTGGTTAGGAACGTCAGCACGACAATGGCCCCCGCCCCGTCATTGTTGAAGGCCCCTTCCAAGCACACGCTCCAGCGCCTCGGGGCCAGCTTCCCGTTGAGTTGGGTTGCCTCCTCCCGAGGTTCGCTCCCACCTAGGTTAGTCCAATCCGCTATGAATTCTGCCAGGGCCCTCCCACGGGCGGTAGGCGTGGAGTCAAACGTCAACTCAAAGGGTTGCAGTTCGATGTCCCACTGGGCCACATGACCCATGGCGTTTGGGTTGCAGAGGATCATCTCCAGGGGAAACTTGGTGACCACCTTGATGGGGTGGACCTGGAAGTAGTGGAGCATCTTGCGTGACGCCAGGAGGAGAGAATAGAGGAACTTATATTGCACGGGGTATCTTTCACGAGCGTCATGGAGGACCGTGATGACGAAGTAGACCGGCCACTACACAAGCTATGTGACCTTGGTTGGGGCTGCGGTGTCCGCTCCCTCGCTAGCCTCGCCCTCCTGGTCCTCATTTTCCGTCCCACCCCCCAAGCCACCCGAGGGGCTCCATTTCTTTGGCCTCCTCTTTTTCTCGACCACCTCTTCCCGCTCCGTTACCAGGACGGCGCTCACCATCTGTGGCATGGCCACCATGTACATCAGTAGTGGCTCGCGGAATCTCGGAGCCACCATGACCGGGGGCTGGAGAGATACCTCTTGAGGTCCTCAAAGTCCTCGTCGGTCTCCTTTATCCACTCTAACTTCCCGGAGCGCTTCATGATCTTGAAGAAGGGAAACGCTTTCTCGCCCAGCTTGGTGATGAACCTGCCCAGCGCTGCCATGCACCCTGCAAGGCGCTGCATCTCCTTCAGCCGCATGGGCGGACACATTTCCTTGATGTCCCTAACCTTGTCAGGGTTATCCTCAATTCCCCGGTGCGATATTAGGAAACCGAGGAGCTTTCACGAGGGGACTCTGAACATGCACTTGGCAGGGTTGAGCTTGATGTTCACCCGATGCATGTTGGGGAAAGTCTCCATCAGGTCTGCCACCAAGATGTCCTTCTCGCGAGTCTTGACCATGATGCCGTCAATGTAAGCCTCTGTATTCTTTCCCATTTGCTAGACCAGTGTGATGCGCATGAGTCTCTGGAAAGTGGCGTCGGTGTTCTTGAGACATGCAGTTGGAGGAAAGAGAGAATGTCAGAGAGGATCTTCGTGGAGACTCCTACTCCTATCTCATCGATGATGATGGTTTTCTGGAGGATCATGCTACGGACTTCTTCACCGCTGAGGATGATTTCGCCTTCATCGATGACGATGAGGATGATGAGGATGACGACTACACCGACTCCGAGGAGTAGTAGTAGCACTTGAGCACTAGTGTACTGAGTTGTATTCGGTCCCACTGTATTGTAGTTTCCAGAATGGTTCTTAAAACCATCTGTTTTTCTTGTTTTGTGGTGTGTGTTTGTATCGTGTTCTATGAATGAATGAATGAAAACAAAGTTGCTAGAAAATCCGAGTCAAACTTTAAAAACTTTTCAAAATCCCTGAACCTTAGAAATTTCCCTCTTTTCTCATGATCTATCTCAATCTTCAGATGCCACGCGGAGGAAGTGGTTCATCCCCGGACCCGATGTTGCAGATCCTGCAAATGTTGGTTTCTGACCGCGAAGCTGAAAGAGCCGAACGTCAAGCCAACCTAGCCACCCTTCAGCAGATAGCCCAGCTGGCCCACGACAATCAAGGCCAAGGAAATCAGGACAACCATGGATCTAAGCTTAAGAATTTCTAGAATACCAACCCACATGTTTTCACTAAGTCGGAAGAGCCCCTAGAAGCAGACGATTGGCTGCAAACCATGGAAAATAACCTAGAAGTCGCCGGAGTGGAAGCTACGAGAAAGTTCTGTTCGCCACCCACTATCTAGCAGGAGATGCAAGAGCATGGTGGAACAGCATTCGTGCAATGACCGGAGGACAGATGATGACCTGGGAGGAATTCAAGGTCAAGTTCAGCAGAACCCATGTGCCACCGGGTTAGATCAAGAGAATGACAGATGAGTTCAGAGAACTGAAGCAAAGACGGATGACCGTAGTGGAATACTGTGACAAATTCTTGTCATTAGCTAGGTATGCCCCAAATGAGATCGACATCGAAGCCAAGAAGAAAGAGATATTCTTGAATGGTCTGCATGATGAGATGCAGACTGTGTTGGTCAATATCCCCTTTGCTGATATTGAAGCCCTTGTTGACTCTTCCATACAGATGGAAGGAAAGATCAACCAAGCCAATGAGAACCGCAAGCGTCGCATGATGCATCAGCCAAGAACCCATCATACCCCAAAGTATCGCCCTAACCCATCTCCAGGATTTGCCCCGAGAACCAACAGACCCCCGATGAACCGTCTGACCTATACCAACTGTGGAAACCCGAGGCCCGGAGGAAATCACAACAACCCCGGCAACTCTAGCAATTTCAACCGTGCACCACCCAAGTTCAACAACAACAATGCCACCACCAACACCAACACTGCCCTGAGGACTAGAAGCAATGTTGTGCCTGTTGCAGCAAAGGACAAGTCGCAAGTAACTTATTATGACTGTGGAAATAAGGGTCACTACTTCAATGAGTGCCCCAAGAAGAATGCCGCAGCCCCCAATGCAAATGCCCCCTCAAAGTTGACGTCGTGTTCACCGGAAGAAGATTTGCCCAGGAACTCTCTCAACATAGCGGCCGTCTTTTTTCTCATGCATGCTGAAGAAGCATAGGAAGCGCCAGACGTCGTGCTGGGTATGTTTTCTATTAATTCAGTACTCGCTAGAGTGTTGTTTGATTCTGGTGCATCGCACTCATTTGTCACCGAAGAATTTGCATGCACTAGTAAGATTCAACCAACCAAACTGAAGCATGTTATGATTGTTCAAATCCTCGGTTCAACCACCAAAGCTAGGCAAATTTGCAAAGCCGTCCCTTCCGAATCCATGGCATAGATTTTTATGCTAATCTGATAGTACTTGGAACTAAAGGTTTGGAAGTAGTACTAGGAATGGATTGGATGTCCAAACATAAAGGATTGATTGACTGTGCCAAGAAAGCCATAACCATGACCCGATGCAATTGGAATATCAGTCGAGCATGTATCTGAAACCTTACCTCGTCAATTCAAGTGCAACAAGAGTATAGCCCAACCTACCATTGACCAAGTCCGGATAGTCTGTGAATACCCCGATGTATTTCCAGATCTTTTGCCCGGTATGCCCCCAGATCGGGATATCGAGTTCATCATTGAACTAATCCCCGGAACCGGACCCATAGCTCAGAGACCCTATAGTATGAACCCGTCTGAACTAGCAGAACTGAAGAATCAACTAGATGCCATGCTGGAAATTGGATTGATTCAACCAAGTGCGTCACCATGGAGATCACCTGTCTTGTTTGTGGACAAGAAAGATGGAGGTAACCGTTTGTGTACGGATTATCGGAAGTTGAATGATGTCACTATCAAGAACAAGTACCCATTGCCCAAGATAGAAGATTTGTTTGATCAGTTGACCGGTGCCAAAGTGTTTTCTAAGATCAATCTTAGAACAGGCTATCATCAACTCAAGATTCATGCAGAGGATATTCCAAAGACTGCCTTTACCACCAGATATGGATTATACGAGTATACTGTCATGTCTTTTGGATTAACCAATGCCCCCGCTTATTTCATGAATCTCATGAATAATATTTTTATGGACTTCCTGGATAAGTTTGTCGTTGTTTTCATCGATGACATTCTAATTTATTCCAAATCAGAAGAAGAACATGAGCTACAACTAAGGACCATTCTTGAAACCCTTAGAGAGAATCATGTATGCCAAGTTTAGCAAATGTGAATTCTGGTTACAGGAGGTAGGATTCCTCGGCCACATTGTATCAGCCGGAGGAATTGCCATTGATCCTGCAATGGTGAAAGATGTCGAAGATTGGCAAGCCCCAACCACTCAAACCCAAGTTCGTGCATTTCTCGGATTGGCGGGATATTACCGCAAGTTCGTAGAAGGATTCTCGAGTATCACCAGACCCATGACCCAATTGCTGAAGAAGGACAAGAAGTTTGAATGGACAGACAAATGTGAAGCGAGTTTTCAAGAACTCGAGAGGAGTAAGATTTTAGCCCCAATTTTAATCATGTCGGATATCACGAAGCCCTTTGACGTGTATTGTGATGCATCCAAGATCGGTCTCGGATGTGTGCTAATGCAAGAAGGCAAAGTTATATCTTATCTATATCGACAACTGAAACAACATGAGCAAAATTACCCAACCCATGACCTCGAACTCGCAGCCGTAGTTCTAGCCCTGAAGACATGGAGGCATTACCTGATGGGAAACCGTTGCGAGATTTATTCGGATCACAAAAGCCTGAAGTTATATTCACTCAGAAGGAGCTTAATATGAGATAGAGAAGATGGATTGAGCTAATCAAGGATTACGATCTGGACATTCACTATCACCCTGGTAAAGCCAACGTGGTAGCAGATGCCCTTAGCAGATTGTCGTGTCGCTTGAACTCCATGATTTTGAAGGAGCAACCAAGCTTGCACAAAGAGATGGAAGATTTCCGAATGGAATTAGTGAGTGAAGGATTTTTGGCTAGCATAGAACTTAAACCCACTTTGATCAGCCAGATCAAAGAGGCGCATAAAGGAAATGCTAGTATCGACGGAATCAAGCGTCGTATCGGTACAGGCAAAGTACCCGGATTCACCGAAGACGAAGAAGGAGTTTTGTGGTACAAAGGACGCCTTTGTGTACCAGCAGATTCTGAGTTGAGAGAAGTTATTCTGAAGAAAGCTCATGATACTCTTTATTCTATCCACCCCGGAGGAACGAAGATGTATCAAGATTTGAAAGAGCAATTTTGGTGGCATAAGATGAAGAGAGAAATCGGAAGCTATATTGCCAAGTGTGATATATGTCAGCGAGTCAAGGCGGGACATCAAAGACCCATAGGATTGTTGCAACCATTGCATATTTCGGAATGGAAATGGGATTCCTTTGGAATGGACTTTATCACCGGATTGCCTACTTATAGTAGGGGAAATGACTCAATCTGGGTCATAGTGGACAGATTGCCCAAAGTCGCGCATTTCTTACCCGTCAAGACCACATATCAGAGTTCGAAGCTAGCGGAGTTATACATCGCTAGAATCGTCAGTTTGCACGGAGTACCTAAGAATATCATATCGGATCGAGGAACTCAGTTTACCTCGAGATTATGGAAGAAAGTCCAAGAAGGTTTAGGAACCCGACTAGATTTCAGCACAGCTTATCACCCTCAAACCGATGGACAAACGGAGAGAGAGTAAATCAAATACTCGAAGATATGCTGAGAGCATGTGTGTTAGAGTATGGATCTAAGTGGGAAGACTGTCTGCCGTTTGTAGAATTTTCATACAACAACAGTTATCAAGCTAGTTTGAAAATGGCCCCATTTGAATTTATGTATGGAAGGAAGTGTCGCGCCCCTTTGAATTGGTCGGAAGTAGGAGAGAGTCAGATTTTCGGACCCGATATCCTACGAGAAGCAGAAGAGAAGGTTCACAAGATCCGTGAGCACCTCTAGAGAGCTCAGTCAAGACAGAAGAGTTACGCCGAGAAGAGACATCGAGACCTCGCCTTCAACATAGGAGATTTTGTGTATCTAAAAGTGTCGCCCTTGAAGGGAATGCAGCGTTTCCAACTGAAAGGAAAGTTAGCCCTCAGATATATCGGCCCCTTCAAGATTCTGAACCATCGAGGAGAAGTGTCATATCAATTGGAACTACCCGAAGAGATGTCACCCGTGCACAATGTGTTCCATATCTCATTACTTCGCAAGTGCCTCGATGTTCCAGAGAAGACTGAAGTGTTCAAGAATATCGATCACCAGAACATAGAAATCAACGATGACCTGACCCATCCCGAAGTACCCATCCGTATTTTGGAAGAAGCTTTTAGAACTTCCAAAACCTGAAGCATCAATTTTCTCAAGATTCAGTGGAGCAACCACATAGAATAAGAAGCTACCTGGGAGCGCGAAGATCACATCAGGACAGAGTTTCTCGATCTCTTCAAATCCTAGATAATCTTTTTTGTCCTTTTTCAAATCTCGGGACGAGATTTTTTTTAAGGGGGGAAGGTTTGTAACATCCCAAAAATACTAAACTTGGATCATCAAACTCTAATCATCAAAATTAGGGTTAACAAAAACTTTTCCAATTAAAAATATGAAAGCATTCATATGTGTGTGTATTAAAATTTGGATTCTTTTGAATTGCCATGGTTCTGTGTTTCTTTGCTTGTAAAATGATTCTTAGGTGAAATAAACATCATCTAAATAATCCTCAAATTTTCCCAAAGACAAACAAGTCAAAACAAACAAATTAGGTGAATGGTCACTTTGGCCAAATTAACTCCCATGCCTACTTTGGCTATCCTTAACTTTTAGAACTTAACAGAAACATGTATAGATCTTTGCACCCCTTGGTAGTACTCATAATAAGGTACCAAGGCCCACTTTGTGATCATCCAAAAACATTTAAATGCTTAGTTTAAATGACAGTTTAAAATTGAATCTATTTCATATGGGAAGATCCCACTATTTCAAAAAACACTCAAACAAGATCAATTTTTAAAACCCAAGCATCCACAGAATCCTCAACACATGCCTAGCACACCCACCAAAAATCTTTTCAAAATTCAAAACTCAAGTTCATGCGGCCATTTCATCAAACAGGTTGTATATGCAAATCAATAAAATCAAAAACACTATGTTGAGCAGTGTTTTGGGCCAACCTTGTTCCCTCTCTAGTTACAACTATCCTTAGTAGATCATCTAGCAACCTTAACTAACCTCTAGCACCACTGTGAGCTTGCCAATGTCATCAATGGTGAGCAGGCCGAAAGCACCCTTGTCACCCCAGTGTGGACAGCAAGCTAGGAGAAGAACTAGACGTGCCAACCTTGTCTAGCATGCAGCCCATGCCTCATCGCTCCCTCTCGACCAGCCCTAGCTCGAAGACAGCAACCAGAACCGCCAGGAACACCGCGCCCATGCTGTTATCGACCATGCCGGCAGACCCGAGCACGCACACGCCGTTCCTGAGCAACCCGACCACCTCGAGCCCTCGCCGCCCGCCAGCATGCACCCCACCGTCCCAGGAGACCACCAGACATGTTCGTTTCACCGTAACCACCGCTCTCCGTGGAGTTCGCCGCCTCTGCCTCGCCGAGCACCGCACGTTCCCGACCATTTGACACCGCCCCTACTCGCGCATTTAAGCTCTAGAGCATCGCCAGGAGACCGCCCGTCGATCGCCAACCTCGGCCATGCCTCTAGCCGCCCGTAGCCGTGTCGCCACCGTCGCCTGCCCATCCCTCTCGGTCTCGCCGTCGAGCCTATAAAAGGAGACGACCTCTGCTCGATTTCTTCAAACCATCTCACTCCCCTCACCTCACTGATACTTCCACCCCTTAGCCAGAGCACGAGGAGCAGCAGTTCATTGGAATTGCACCGGAGCAGGCCGCCTCTAGAGAAGAAGGGAGCCATTGATTTCGACCACCCCCGGAGCTGCCGCGACCACCCCTGAGTTCGTCGTCGTTGACTTTGTCGTTTGCCCACCTCTCCGTCGTCACTGGAGCCCCGGTATGCCCCCTATGCACCCCCACCGAGCCGCTAGGGTTCGAGCTCGCCGGTGACATGTTCATCATCGACGACGACCCTTAGCCGTTGATCTCACTTCTAATCCAACGCACATCGCCCCGTACCTCTTCGCGTTTTATGAGACACTCATCAAGACCAGATGAGCCTCAACCGTGACACCCGGCCGCCTTGGGCCCTTCTTCCCTTGAAACTCGTTTGAATTTAGCTTTTTCTTTTTAAGTTCAAACATAGTTCTGTACCTAGTTTCAAAAATCAACCTAGTTTGATTCAGTGAACCAAATTGAATGAAACCAATTTTGTTAGAAAGGTATTGTAATGCTTAATCCAAGCCCGTTGGATTCAAATCATTTGAATCTGTAGATCAACCTTGGTAATAATAACAAGGCAGAAGCTTTTCTGCATTCAAACATTTTTCAAATTTCAACCATAATAGCTTTTGAGTTGATTCCAACTCTCAAAAATCATATTTGACCATACCTTTCAGAATATATAATAAACATATGGGTTTACTTACAGAAATAATTTTCAAGTAATAAAAGAATGCCACATAGGCATTTCTAGTCACTTATTTTATTTAAAATAAAAGGTTAAACCTTATTAAATTGTGACACCACTTTAAATCATATTCACATGTACTGAAATATGTGGTGATGACATGTGTCAACATGATCCCATGTTTGGTTTGGAGAATATTAAATCTTAAGTAGTTTTTCAATGAGTAGAAATTACTTTTCTAAAAATAAATAAATAATGCAAATGCTTTAATCTTGAATGTTAGTGATGATGCTAGATCATCTATAGAACCCTTTTTGTGTGATGATTGAAAGTAGTTAAGTATTTTTTGGTGATTTTGTACCTCGTATTTATTCATAGAAGCTAGTACCAACCAAGGATACGAGGAGGAAGGAGGATACTACGAAGAAGAATCCGAGGAGAACTTCAACCACTGCTCTGCACAAGGCAAGCCTTACTAATCAAGTTGACCTATGCAAGCCTAATACTAATAGTTGATTGATCAAGCTAACACTTGCAATTATGAAAGTTAGATAACCTATGCAATGCACTAAGCATGCTTGGTTAGACATATTTGATGATACCCCCTCCTAGTTTTACTTGCAAGGTTTCTACTTTATTTCTTTATCAAAGCTATTACTTAGAGTCTACTTAAGTGACTTGTAGATTCTAGGAAGATAATTGAAGGTTGCATAAAGAGCATTAAATTTGGCCTAAGCTAGATAATCTTGATGTCACCCTAAGGTATGAGATTCTGCTTAGTTAAAACTCCACTGGTTTACCACCCCTCATTAGTACTCGCACCCACTTGTAGATGCTAGTACTCGGCATAAAACTTGATCAACTTTAGATGAGAATACTTGGTGGAAAATGGTTATGAAAATCTTAGAATGATGAGTCATTCTACTGAGATGTTTTGACATGTGTTTCCGAACACCAGATGATTTGGATGATGAAAACGTTAAGGCATGAGCCTTATCCCTTTATAAAACTGATGGTTGTCTGGATGCGTTACCATTCCAATTTTACCGTACAACCACAATACCCGAAAATTAGGTAGGGCTTAACTGGAAACTTATATACCTTAGTATGGGTTCCCTCATGACCAAGGTTTGATGTAACACCGCGGTTCTGAAAAGACTGTGGCTTCTATGTGACATGCCAATCCCTGGATCGGTTCATTGGCCCACAATAGAATGAGATGAATAACATAGCAAATATCCGTGTATCATAAATAACGAAGATCCAGAGTACCATTATTACAATAAAAGCTTAGCCCAAAGCTAGCTCAAATTATTCAGGTAGCAACATAAATAAAGCAAATCCTCCATTCTTCAAATTGCCCACAAGTGAACAAGTGCCGAGTGGAGTACCGTGGCCTATATCGATTACTCAGAATCGGAATATCCTGCAACATGAAACGTAGCAGCCCCGAAGGGTCAATACATGGAATGTATGGCAAGTAGAGCTAGTAAAGGAGACAATAGTGCTAACATCTACATGCATATTTGGCAAGTGGAGCTGTGTCTGGCTTGCATTTGCAAATACCTTTGTCCTACTTTCATAAACAGTTTTTGATTTTCTTTGAAAAGATCCCAATTAAGTTAACCCAACAATATTAAAGCAATTATGAAATTAGAATGAGCGAGAAACATGTCATGGAATCAATATCAAGCAACTCAGTTGTCCATAACCGGGGACACGGCTAATCGATTAGATTATACACCCTGCAGAGGTTAGTACACTTTACCCATGTGACTTGGCCAGCCCAGCTCGTACCATCACTCACATTTTGAGTGGTGATAGGAAGAAGTCCAAGAAGAGACTGTTCGGGAAGTAGCTTCTCAATCCCGACGCGCACCGGTCCAACCTACCAAAATTCTACATCTCTGGATACGCGGGTTCGAGTTACCACAACCTACTAAGTCCAACCAACCGCCCATTTCATTATTGGCACATGGTTGTATACGTAAGCTACACAATAAAGAAGCCAAACAATTTCTCTCGATACCTGGGTGCCTTTCCGCAATGAAACCACCAAAAATTATCAATACCATCACACCCAGGAGATTCATTGATTAAGTTGTTTTAGTGTTCACAAACCAATACTTTTAGAAACAAGTCTCAGTGATGTAACCCAGTCCTCGTTCAACATAGCATGGCTAAGCACATCTACCAACGGTGGTTCATCTACAAGGAAAGCCCTACCACATAATAGGACATAGCATAGCGATAGTATCATCCTACACATGCATCTACAAAATACACGACAATGCATTGAAAATAGTAGGACGATATCATGAACAAAGTAGCATCTACTTGCCTTGGTTGTAGCGGTCGGAAGAACAAACCACACACGAGCAAGCGTTGCACTCGTCACAATCTACACGATACAATTGCAATCATAAACAAACAATCCACAAGCATATGCAACAAATATGATGCATGAAGGTATGCAAGGCAAGTGAATTGGTGCTACAGCTGCACCACATAATCCTATTCAATAATACTACTGATTGCATGCATGGAAAATAGTTTTAGCGCAAGGAAAACTATTATGCAAGATATAGTGCTCAAAACTAGAGCTAGAACTCAATTAATTCACTACCGGTAGTATACTGTTTGTAAAATCTTGGGAAAAATCTACCGCATAGGCATTGCTAATTAGAAACAGTACCAATTGGAATTACTCAAAAAGGAATTATAAAACTCCCCGAGTAATTAAAACACTGCAGAAAGCCACTAGACAGTTTCTATAGAAGTTTTCACTGTAAGCCTATCCTTTTAATTCACGATAAGATTCCCCTCGTTCCACTGAATCCAGGGACATATCATACGCAATTTTTGGAGCTAGAGATCTTTTTCTACGAATTAATTACTCCAAAAAGGCCATTAACCTATTTGATTAAACTGTACTAAATCTTGCTGCAAAAGTCTGAACCAAAGGTACGGCAAGATTCTACACGACTCACTGAACCTACACATATTTTATTTGCAATTTTTGGCCCAGCGGTTTAATTTCTATGCAATTTACAAGTTTCTACCGAAATCTGTCAACTATC